>JAFMOC010000005.1:8297500-8647500 GCA_019802505.1 Corydoras sp. C115 | reverse complement strand
ATTTGCTCATCTCTTTTCTAGACGGCTTTAGGTTTCTATACTCACAGCAGTCACATTTTATTCTCCTGACTTTCTGTTTATTTCTTTTTTACTTCTCCAAGGCTCACATTCTTCCATCTTCAGTGCATTTAAATAAAGCGTACACAGTCTACTGAACAGCTCTGCTTCACTGAGCTCTAAAGAGCTGTGGAACGGCTGCTGCGTTTGACGTCACAGCGGGACACACTTTAACTTATCTACATGATGTGGACAAAATCCCGTCTTAATGTTAAGTGTTCTTGTTTATGAAGGCGGCACGGTGGCTTAGTGGTTAGCACGTTCTCCTCTCAGCACTAGGGATTCCCGGTTCGAATCCCCATCTGGGTGGAGTTTCCATGTTCTCCCCGTGTCCGCGTGGGTTTCCTCCAGGTTCTCCGGTTTCCTCCTGCAGTCCAAAAACATGGATCAAGTCAATTGAGTTCTCCAAATTGCTCCATATAGAGTGTGTATGTCTGTGTGAGTGAGTGTGTGCCCAGCGATGGATTGGCGCCCTGTCCTGGGTGTATCTGCCCAGCGCCTGAGACGTTCTCCTCTCAGCACTAGGGATTCCCGGTTCGAATCCCCATATGAGTGGAGTTTCCATGTTCTCCCCGTGTCCGCATGGGTTTCCTCTGGGTTCTCCGGTTTCCTCCCACAGTCCAAAAACATGGATCAAGTCAATTGAGTTCTCTAAATTGCCCCATATAGAGTGATGGAGGGTGTATCTGCCCAACGCCCGAAACGTTCTCCCCTGGCTGGGCATGGGGAACCCCCCCGCCACCCTAATAGAGGATAAAGCAGAAGATAATGAATGAATGAATGTTTTTGAAGTCCTTACCAGGTGGTGCAGCCGTGTCTCTGCTCATGGCTTTGCTGTTACAGGACAGTTGTGAGAGGATTGTGCTGCTATGCACATTGTTCCTTTAGTTATGGTGTTGAGGTTGAGGTTGAGGTTGGTGGGGTTTGAAAAGCTCTGGTGTTGAGCATTCACCTCATGATGGTTGTGATTTTAATGCTCTGTTATGAAAATAGGATGTGGACCTGAGAGAAAATGAGAAAATAACAAAGTGAGAGTCGGGAGCGCGAGTCGTGACTCTGGTGTTGTTTTAAATCATTGTTCGTTATAAATTACGCATTTTCATTTATTTATAAATATATTGATACACACAGACATGCACAGACACACACGCACTCACAGACACACACACACACACGGGCACACTGACACACAGGAGCACACACAGGCGCGCACACTGACACACACAGGCGCGCACACTGACACACAGGCGCGCACACTGACACACAGGCGCGCACACTGACACACAGGCGCGCACACTGACACACAGACGCGCACACTGACACACAGGCGCGCACACGCGCACACTGACACACAGGCGCTTTAAACCTCCAAAGAGCAAGCCGAAGCGACAGTGGCAAGAAAAAACTCCCTGTTATGTTGTTATTTAAGGAAGAAACCTTGGGAGAACCAAGACTCAGTGGGGGACTCCTCCTCCTTGAGCGGCCAGGCAGCAACAACAATGTAGGACAGCCATGTACAGATATTAAACAAATGGAAAAACTAACAACTGGAAAACTATATGTGAGTCCATTAGGGGGCGTCCTGCAGGACCGCCAGTCCAATTAATATTCAGGTTCCATCCGGTATTCGTCGGCAGAGCCATGGATGAAGATCACCTCAAAAGAAACAGACAAGGAAGGCAGTTAGAGCTGATAATAAAGCACGGCATTTATTCATTCATTCATTATCTCCCGCTTTATTCTCTATTAGGGTCGCGGTGGGGTTCCCCATGCCCATCCAGGGGAGAACGTCTCGGGCGCTGGGCAGATACACCCAGGACAGGGCGCCAATCCATCGCTGGGCACACACTCACTTACACAGACACACTCTATATGGGGCAATTTAGAGAATTCAATTGACTTGATCCATGTTTTTGGACTGTGGGAGGAAACCGGAGAACCCGGAGGAAACCCACGTAGACACGGGGAGAAAATGGAAACCCCACCCATATGGGGCTTCGAACCGGGAATCCCTAGCGCTGAGAGGCGAACGTGCTAACCACTAAGCCACTGTGCCGCTCGCACGGCATTTAATTAATAAGTAATTTATTGACACAGTGCAGCATGTGACTCCGGCATCACTGACTAGAGCAGCAGAACTAAAAGAGGCAGATACTGCAGGGTACATAGTTGAGATGGCGCCCCGGAACAGCGTCATTTCAGCGCCACACCCCCCCATTAATGATGAGGTTGGTGAAGAGGTGAAACGCCAGCATACACTGATCTCAGATTACCCCCCAACACAGCCAAGTCTGAGACCTACATCTTTATCTACAGGGGGATTAATTAAACGCAACGGAACGTTTCCATGTTCTCCCCGTGTCCGCGTGGGTTTCCTCCGGGTTCTCCGGTTTCCTCCCGCAGTCCAAAAACATGGATCAAGTCAATTGAGTTCTCCAAATTGCCCCATATAGAGTGTGTCTGTCTGTGTGAGTGTGTGCCCAGCGATGGATTGGCGCCCTGTCCTGGGTGTATCTGCCCAGCGCCCGAGACGTTCTCCTCTCAGCACTAGGGATTCTCAGTTCGAATCCCCATCAGGGTGGAGTTTCCATGTTCTCCCCGTGTCCACGTGGGTTTCCTCCGGGTTCTCCGGTTTCCTCCCACAGTCCAAAAACATGGATCAAGTCAATTGAGTTCTCTAAATTGCCCCATATAGAGTGATGGAGGGTGTATCTGCCCAGCGCCCGAAACGTTCTCCCCTGGCTGGGCATTGAGAACCACCCCGCGACCCTAATAGAGGATAAAGCGGAAGATAATGAATGAATGAATGTTTTTGAAGTCCATACCAGGTGGTGCAGCCGTGTCTCTGCTCATGGCTTTGCTGTTACAGGACAGTTGTGAGAGGATTGTGCTGCTATGCACATTGTTCCATTAGTTATGGTGTCAAGAATAAATAAATGTGTTTTTAATTTATTTAAAGATTAATTGTGATTCAGAATCACGAACAGTAACTGGAAGGCTATTCCAAAGTAGCTGTTGTAGACGTCGCACCAGATCAGTACCACAGTAAAGTGTCATGTGACAGTGTCAGTCAAATCTCAAACTCTCAAACGCTGAGCTGTAGTGAAAAAGAGCAACTTTATCTGGTTTTCGTTAAAAGAGGCCTTTTTGCCACCGTCGGGCCGTAGCCCGTCCTCTGCAGCGCCCCCTGCTGCGCCCCCTGCTGCGTGGATTCCAGCTATTAGGTGACATGAGCATATTAAAGCATCATCTCCCTCCCTCTCGGTTTAAATGCACACAGTCAAAGTGGCCGCTTACACACTTGACACCTCCCTCTTCCTTCTCCATCTTCAGCTGCCAGAATGAAGCTTGTCTTGCTGGCTCTGTAATAAGGGGAACATTCACATTCCTGCAAAGGTCGTGAAAGAGGCAGAGGATGTGGGAAATTAGAGCAGCTAACACGTTGTAATCAGCAGCTCTTGTTCATGGTTGGATTTTGCTTTGCTCTTGGGCTAATTAGCACGCTGTTAGTGGCGTATGTGATATTTCGAGGTTTTGGTTTTATATTGTAGTTGGGGTCTTTGCTGCCAGGCCAAATATTTCCCCTTGAAACCCTTCTGTTCCAGGTCTATAAAGTGGTGTTAAGTAACTGTAAGCTATATTCATTATTTAAATAATTTTTTTTTTTCGATTTGCTTGGATCTTAATCCAACCAGAGCCTGCAATTTCAAAGAAACACGTTTGGATCGCCCCAGCGATGGATTGGCGCCCTGTCCTGGGTGTATTTGCCCAGCGCCCGAGACGTTCTCCCCTGGATGGGCATGGGGAACCCCACCGCGACCCTAATAGAGGATAAAGCGGGAGATAATGAATGAATGAATGAAACGTTTGGATCGATCACTGTGGTGCAAGAGTGTAAAGGGGCAGAGCCTGTAGACAGGAGGCAGGTGTCACCTTTTGCCTGCCCTGCCTCCCGTCTACCCATCAACCCCTCATACTACATTCACCAGTCGGAACGAGACCATTATTGTCTATTATTGGGCACCAAACAATTTTTTGATCATTTTTGACTATTAATTATCTCAACATAAGAGTCTGCGGCCTAAGGTTGCTTGAGGTAAATGGTTTTTATTTCATTTCACATTTTATATAAATAACAGGACTTTAACATACAAATGTGGGTTTTCAAATTTTTTTGACACCCCCCCCCCCCTTTTTATTCTGGTCTCCACATTAAATCGTTGCATACTTGACATTGCACATCCTGCAATGTGACTTTCATATGCTCACATTACAGTGACTGCTGAAATTACATAGTGTGCAGCCCTAGAGGGCACCATGAGATCCCTCACAAAAAAAATCTACCTCGACATCAGAAGTATAAATCTCAGACATGGCTTCTGTGTTTCTGTACAATTTTAGGTCTTACTTTATTTTTTATTTTACTTATAGATTAGTTTCTTTACTCTTTTAATAAATGTGAGCATTTTGTAGCCAATGCAGTCGATCTGTATAAACCAGGGACAATAGAATGAAAGATTTAAGTACATAATAATAATAATAATAATAATAATAATATAATATGCCCAGGGATAGATTGGCGCCCTGTCCTGGGTCTATCTGCCCACGTTCGCCGAGCAACTAGGGATTCCCCTTTTGAATCCCATCTGGGGAACCCCCCCCACGACGTGGGTTTCCTTCGGGTTCTCCGGACAGTCCAAACGCAAGTATTCAATGGTGAATGAATGCTCTAAATTGCCCCATAATAATGTGTTTCTACAGGGCGGCACGTTGGCTTAGTGGTTAGCACGTTCGCCTCTCAGCGCTAGGGATTCCCGGTTCGAATTCCCATCTGGGTGGAGTATCCATGTTCTCCCCGTGTCTGCGTGGGTTTCCTCCGGGTTCTCCGGTTTCCTCCCACAGTCCAAAAACATGGATCAAGTCAATTGAGTTCTCCAAATTGCCCCATATAGTGTCTGTGTGAGCGAGTGTGTGCCCAGCGATAGATTGGCGCCCCGTCCTGGGTCTATCTGCCCAGCGCCCAGCGTTTAACAGAGGTCCAAAGAACATGGATCAAGTCAGAATGTCTCAAAATTGCCCCATGTGTCTGGATCAGCCCTGTCCTGGGTGTATCCCCAGCCGCGCCCGAGACTTCTCCCCTGGGATAGGGCATGGGAAAGCGGGACCGCGACCCTAATAGAGGATAAAGCGGGAGATAATGAATGAATGAATATAATAATAATATAATAATAATATAATATTGTACAGTAATACAATAATAAAAGTTGAAAAATTGAATAAATGCATTTAACGCCAAAACGCCGGAGAAGGTCAGTGCAGAAATTGAAAAGAAACATGTGCAATACTGACACCTGCACAAAAGGCCTGAGTGTGCAGATACTGCAATGTGCAATACTGAATTAAGTGCCGATAGCAAAGTGTCTGTCGTTTCCAGTAGTGTAGATGTACAATAAAAGTATTAATAGTGTTTAAGTATTAATAGACTAATGTTCTTTTTTTTTTTTTTTTTTTTTTTTTTATTTTTTTTTTTGGGGGGGGGGGGGGGGGGGGGTTATTTTTTGTTTGATTAGATCGCTTGTGTGTATGTATATATATATATATATATATATATATATAGTATATATATATATATATATATCGTTAGTGCATTATACAGTTTTCTAAAGAGTCTGCTGCTGATGTCATTTTAATCGTGTTCTCTTTCTCTGTCTTTTTAATGGCAAGCCTAGTAGTGTGTTCTGTGCATAGCTTTTATGATCTCAGCCGCAGATCTCTTTAACTCCGCAAGAACTTCCCACCTTTCCGTTACTTCTCACCAAATTTTGATATATAGCCTAATCTAAGCAGTCACAGTTTAACTAAGCAGTTCCCATTTCATGCCCATTCAGGGGAGAACGTTTCGGGTGCTGGGCAGATACACCAAGGACAGGGTGCAAATCCATCACTGGGCACAAACTTGTTCACACAGACACATTATATAGGGGCAATTAAGATGAGGGAAATTTTGAGCAGCCAATTCATCTTAAATCCACGTTTTTGGACTGTGGCAGGAAACCGGAGAACCTGAAGAAAACGTATGCGTTCACAGAGAGAACTGGAAACTGCACCAAGAGATCGGGATTCAAACCTGGATGCCCAGAGCTGAGATGTGAACATGCAAACCACTAAGTAGAATGTTTAATGTGAGCTTGTAAACGGAGTGAAACACTTTAATCTTACGACATATTTTTTATTTTATCATCATGTTTTATCCGGGCGGCACGGTGGCTTAGTGGTTAGCATGTTCTCCTCTCAGCGTTAGGGATTCAATCTAAAGGTTGTGGGTTCAAAACCCAGGTCCACTGAAGTTATGTGGGTCCTTGATCAAGACCCTTAACCCTCATTGCTTCAGGGGTTCTGTATGTAACCCTGTGCTCTGACCCCAAACCAGTTGGGATACTCACTTTGGATGAAAGCGTCTGCTAAATGACCAAATCATGACCAATTTATGAAAGTTCGGCTAAACTGCTATGAGTTGTATTGAGTTTCCTTCCGACCTTTTTTTATTTATTTAAAAAAAAGTCTCTTTTGTCGGGCCGTTTGAATTGCCGCTTTCGAATGAGAGTTCCACCAAGCCATTTCCTTTTCTTGTGAAAAACGCCTACTTCCTCCTTCTGTTCACCTCTCATTCTGTCTTCTCTGCTGTCTTTCATTGGTGTTGAAGTGAGAGCGGTAAAGTGAGAAAACAAATATCTAGAAAGCTTAGCAGGTTGGCTGAGGAAGGCCGTGCAACCTTGTTAATGGTGTGCGCTGGAGAGCAGACTGCAGCCTGCTTCGCCCGCTTCTAATCGGCTTAAAGACGGAGCGAGCAGCCTGCTGTGAAGGTTTCCGGGTGAGTTCTCGTTTTTAGCTTGTAGCACGTTTGAGAGAGTCTAGGTCTCTAGGGTGTTGCCTTGCCTGGGTTTGGTACCTTCACTGCTCTTCACGCAGATCTTGCTGAGCTTGGCTGGGATTCTGCAGACTGTACTGACTGTATGCCTGCTGCTCCAAACTCAGAGCACAACTAGTTTGCATTTCAAGAAATTCAATGTGGATCTGGGGTGTTGAGAATTGCCTGTTGTGTAGCTGTTGTTGTAAATAGATTACCTGTGTATTAAATAATTTAATAAATAATAGTTGCGTGTTTGAATGGATGTATGTGGGAACTTTTAAAACGATCACCTCGCTGGTTACAATCTTAGATTATTGCTTCATTAAGCAGCAGTCCTTGTGAAGAAGTTTCAGCTTTTCTGTAGATTTGAATTGATTTTGTGTTCATATCATTTGGCCTGATATCATTATCAGCATGGAAGATTAAAATAGAGTTGGTCTGAAATATGAAATGATTTCTATTGTAAGATGTAAGGCTCTGTGCAGTCATTTGACAGGATATCCTGGTTACTACATGACAGAGGGAGACAAAGAGTGAAGAGTCAAGCCAAGACTCTCATTGCACAATTAGTTTCTGCTGCTGGGGATGTTGGAATCATGAAAAACCAATCTATTAATACTTAATTCTTTTCAATATTAATAGAATTTCCATTGTTCTGCTCCTCATCCGATGGTTTTACAGGAGGGGTTGAAATGCCAGCAGCACTGTGAGGCAGAGGCGTGCGTCTGAGTTTGTGTCCGAGCCGAAACGAGGGGCTGGGATTGTCGTGATCGTGAGCTAAAAATAGAATGAAATGGTTATTTGATCGCAATCAGTGATCACATTTAGGGATGAGTTAATTACAGGTTAGGGCGGTACGGTGGATTAGTGGTTAGCACGTTCTCCTCTCAGCACTGGGGATCTGGGTTTGAATCCTATGTTCTCCCCGTGTCTGCATGAGATTCCTCCAGTTCTCTAGTTTCCTCCCACAGTCCAAAAACATGGATTCAAGATAAGTTGAATGCTATAAATTGCCCTTATAGAGTGTGTTTGAGTGTGTGGAAATGAGGGAGTGAGTGTGTGTCTAGTGATTGATTGGTGACCTGTCCTGGGTGTATCTGCCCAGCGCCCGAAACGTTCTCCCCTGGATGGGCATGGGGAACCCGCGACCCTAATATAGGATAAAGCTGAAGATAATGAATGCATGAATAATTACAGATTTTGATGATACGGTTATTGTCGAAGAAATAATCACAATTATTATGCAATAATAATAATGACCTTTATTTAACCAGGCAAATCGTTAAGAACAAATTCTTATTTACAATGACAGCCTGACCAAAAAAAAAAAAAAAAATAAAATAAAAAAAATGCAATAATTATTTTTCTGTAGGACAAAGCAAACAGATACTTGCGCTGCGGAATGTGCGACGAGGAACTTTTGTTTTTGTGCGAGTTGAGCCACTTGGTTTAAACATTTTTCTTATCATGACAATTTTAACGATAAATTAATAGTGAATAAATTACAGTGCAGTGTTGTCAGAGGTGGTGTTACACCTCGGTCTGTGATTTCATTCTAAAAATGCACAACCTCGAGTGCCGTGTTTCTTTTATAAAATGGTTACAAACACACTATAATAAAAAAACAAACAAGGTTCACTTCATTAATGTTCATTCATTCATTATCTCCCGCTTTATCCTCTATTAGGGTCGCGGTGGGGTTCCTCATGCCCATCCAGGAGAGAACGTCTCGGGCGCTGGGCAGATCCACCCAGGACAGGGCGCCAATCTATCACTGGGCACACACTCACTCACACAGACACACTCTATATGGGGCAATTTTGACAATTGACTTGATCCATGTTTTTGGACTGCGGAAGGAAACCAGAGAACCCGGAGGAAACCCACGCAGACACGGGGAGAACATGGAAACTCCACCCAGATGGGGATTCGAACCGGGAATCCCTAGTGCTGAGAGGCGAACGTGCTAACCACTAAACCACCGTGCCGCCCTTCATTAATGTGTTTATTGAAAACAAATTATTAACAAACTGGTCGTCTGTGACTGTGGTAGACTGTTTTTTTTAAAGTGAACGTTGATTGCTGAGTAACCGGATTTCAGCTTAGTGCTCATCGGGAATTGGCTCGCCGTTTACATTAAACCGTCTTTCCATTTATGTTTCCTGATTTCAAATTCATGTTCTACCACGTTCAGACAATTTAAAGTGAACGTTGATTACTGAGTAACAGGATTTCAGCTTAGTGCTCATCGGGAATCGGCTCGCCGTTTACATTAAACTGTCTTTCCATTTATGTTGCGTGATTTTAAAATAATGTTCTACCACGTTCCCACAATTTAAAGTGAACGTTGATTGCTGAGTAACCGGATTTCAGCTTAGTCCTCATCAGGAATCGGCTCGCCGTTTACATTAAACCGTCTTTCCATTTATGTTGCGTGATTTTAAAATCACGTTCTACCACGTTCCCACAATTTAAAAAGTGAAAAACGTTGATTGCTGAGTAAAAAAAAACGGATTTTTTTTCAGCTTAGTGCTCATCAGGGGAAATCGGCTCGCCGTTTAAAACATTAAAAAAAAACCGTCCCCTTTTTTCCATTTATGATTTTTTAAAATCACGTTCTACCACGTTCAGACAATTCATGCATTGATACGAATGTGAAGCGTTCAGAGGTGTGTATTATTGTTAATAACCTCACAGCTCACAACGGCTCATCCAATCAGATTTAAGGACCAGAACTACCCATTTAATAAACTGATATTATCTAGCCTGACTTTTCCCTTTTTAACAGAAGACTGCAGTGACCTCTGCACTGGTCTAATTTTCGAACTGTTCTATTGTCACATGAATTAGTCTGCATGTCTTGTCTTGCATTACACACATAATAGAAATGTGGGAAAACTGTTATGTTGAAAACCTCAATAGCTCTGGTTTCGAGCCTCAGGCCACCTGCACATATGTTAAATGAGCCTTAATGAGAGAAAAAATGTCTTTCAGATCTCTTTCCGGGACGGTCGAGCATGTAATGTGAGAGAGACTTGAGTAGTAGTAACCCATGGCTCCGTCCCGGGCCTTTGTATCCTCAGCCGAGATAAAGGCCCAGTGTCCTTTCTAGTGGTGCTCCCTCTGCACACTCAGGCCTTTTGTGCAGGTGTCAGATGCATCGCCTAAGGGTGCTTTGAAATCCATATAGGGTGTGATGAGCCGACCCCCCTACACGCTTTCACACAGCTTAAGCCTTTCACACAGGAAGCCAAACGGGGTCCATTTGAGTTCAGTTCTAATACTCCACACTCAACATGTTAAGTAAACCTGTTCTAGCATCTGTTCTTATTATCCACCAGTCTAGAATCAGTGAAGCCCCAAGACTTATTACGATCAAAGTGATGAATTTACATTTACATTTAGTCATTTAGCAGACGCTTTTATCCAAAGCGATTAACAAATGAGAACACCACAAGTCAGAAGCCATGGAGAAAACCAACTATATTGTAAGTTCATCAAACCTGATTGTTATTCGAAGCTGCGCCCCCCCACCCCTTTTTTTTTTATTATTTATTCTTTTTTACAACAGGTATTTGTTAAATAGATGCGTCTTAAGTAGCTTCTTAAAACTGTTTAGTGATTCTGCCTTACGGACAGAGTTGGGAAGATGGTTCCACCATTTTGCAGTGGTGAACGCCACAGAGTGAGAATTAGCTCCTCGGTGAGGTGGAATCGCCAGGCGGCAATCATCACTGGAGCGAAGTGAACGAGTCGGAGTGTATTTTGAAAAGATAGAGTGAAGGTAAGAGGGGGAAGATCCAGAAATGGTTCTGTAGATCAGAGTCAGCGACTTGTACTGAAGTTGAAATTAAAGCGTAATGATGTAACACAGGATTTCTAAAGCCAATCTGTTTTCTGTTTTTTCTAAGTATCCATACATCATCCATCCATTATCTCCCCATGCCCATCCAGGGGAGAACGTTTCCAGCGCTGGGCAGATACACCCAGTACAGGGCGCCAATCCATCGCTGGGCACACACTCACGCACACAGACACACTCTATATGGGGCAATTTGGAGAATTCAATTGACTTGATCCATGTTTTTTGGACTGTGGGAGGAAACCGGAGAACCCGGAGGAAACCCACGCGGACACGGGGAGCTATATAGGGGCAATTCGTAGCAGCCAATTTACCTTAATGTTAATGTTATGTTTTGGACTGCGGGAGTAAACATTAAGAAAATGAAAACGTCACCAGATTAGCTTCGAACCCGGATCCCCAGCGCTGAGAGGAGAACATGCTAACCACTTTGCCACAGTGCCGTCCTTCCACACAAATGAATTATATTAAGATTGTTTTATGGCGGCACGGTGGCTTGGTGGTTAGCACGTTCTCCTCTCAGCGCTAGGGATTCCCGGTTCAAATCCCCATCTGGGTGGAGTTTCCATGTTCTCCCCGTGTCCACGTGGGTTTCCTCCGGGTTCTCCGGTTTCCTCCCACAGTCCAAAAACATGGATCAAGTCAGCTGAGTTCTCCAAATTGCCCCATATATAGTGTGTCTGTGTGAGTCAGTGTGTGCCCAGCGATGGATTGGTTCGAATCCCCATCTGGGTGGAGTTTCCATATGTTCTCCCCGTGTCTGCGTGGGTTTCCTCGGGGTTCTCCGGTTTCCTCCCACAGTCCAAAAACATGGATCAAGTCAATTGAGTTCTCCAAATTGCCCCATATAGAGTGTGTCTGTGTGAGGGAGTGTGTGCCCAGCGATGGATTGGCGCCCTGTCCTGGGTCTATCTGCCCAGCGCCCAAAACGTTCTCCCCTGGATTGGCATGGGGAACCCCCCCCCCCCCCCCCCCCCGCGACCCTAATAGACGATGAAGCGGAAGATAATGAATGAATGAATGAATGAATAAAGTTGTGTCATTGTTTTATAAGTTTCCGTTTCTTCTCATCCAGAAAAAAATGGGGGCCATCAGTTAGTTTAATGTGATCGGCAGCGCTGCAGCAATGAGGCAATTACGAGATGTCAGCTATTTGAATGATTGATTAATCCGTTAAATAATTTTTATAGTAACCTTGTAAAATTTGATCATGACTTCTGCGATAGTAAATCAGGATTGGCCGATGCGTTGTTGGTTATGGAACACAGACCAGCCGCCCTGCGTCAGTTGTGCTTAATGCTGATTCGTATAGCAGGATGAGATCAGTATAAAACGTGCCAAACTGCACGAGCCCTTCTTATCGTCTGCGGTTCTAACAGAATGGCCGTGTTTTACGGGCTCTAAGCTGCCTGTGCGTCCCCGGCTCTCCCCGGGGACCAGGATCAACGCACTGCCTTTTTAAATTACCGAGCTGTAACTTTACCATAAAACCCTTTTTTTATTTGCCCCTGAAGAAATTAAATCCCTGCTGCAGCCGTCAACTGGTCCATCTATTTTTTTTATTCTTTTCAGTAAAGGATTTCACACATAGCTTGTTGTGAAGAGTCTGCAACCCCATTTTATGTTTAACACTTTAGGTGGTGATGATCTAGATAAGGGTTTTAATATACTGTTCTCATCCTATGTTCCACAGTGAGGACACTGCTTCACCTCTTGAGAACACAGCTAGTAATGTAACAGAACTCTGCTGAGTCATTCATTCATCCATTATCTTCCACTTTATCTTATATTAGGGTCGCGGGGGGGGAGGGGTGCCCATCCAGGGGAGCCCATCCAGGGGAGAACGTCTCGGGCGCTGGGCAGATACACCCAGGACAGGGCGCCAATCCATCGCTGGGCACACACTGACTCACACAGACACACTCTATATGGGGCAATTTGGAGAGCTCAATTGACTTGATCCATGTTTTTGGACTGTGGGAGGAAACCCACCCGGAGGAAACCCACGTGGACACGGGGAGAACATGGAAACTCCACCCAGATGGGGATTCGAACCGGGAATCCCTAGTGCTGAGAGGAGAACGTGCTAACCACTAAGCCACCGTGCCGCCCTCTGCTGAGTCAGTGATGTTTAAATAGTAATGTTGTCGTGGATCTACAGTTCTGAATTTACCTTTAGTTGACCTGTGGTCTGTGATTTAATTAATTAACTTACAGTGCTGGCCAAAAGTATTGGTACCCCTGCAATTGAGTCAGATAATACTCAATTTCTTCCAGAAAATTGACACTCATAATTTTTTTTTTAATTATCTGATGCATCAATTAATCAAAAAAAAATAATTGACTGATTATCGATTTCAAAATCGATTAATCGTTAGTTGCAGCCTTAGTTTGTAACAGATTTCTATAAATGTGAAGCAGTCGACTTACCGTTTTCTAAACACACTTAAATGAAGTGGGCATGCCGGCTGAAGCGGTGGGCAGTTTTGTATTCAGTGCCCCAGTAACATTTGGGGTTAGGTGCCTGGCCCTAGGGCACTTTTACCATAGTAATTGATGGGATTGGGAATCAAACCTGTGTCCTTCAGGTCGCAAGGTTTGTTCGTTAACCACAACACAACGACTGCCCATATCACCTACTAACTTTACATCCCCCTGGTTGGTGTCCTAACACACTAAATGGCCACTTTATTAGATACTTGCATTTATGATCGCAGCTTACCTGGAAAGGAAAAGACAAGCAACCACCTCGTCAGCTGAAGAGGTCTTCACATGTATCCACGTTAGAATCGAACCATCAACTGATCTGAATCCGTCCATTCATCCATTATCTTCCCGCTTTATCCTCTATTAGGGTCGCGGTGGGGTTCCCCATGCCCATCCAGGGAGAACCTCTCGGACGCTGGTCAGATACACCCAGGACAGGGTGCCAATCTATCACTGGGCACACACTCACTCACACAAACACACTCTATATGGGGCAATTTGGAGAACTCAATTGACTTCATCCATGTTTTTGGACTGTGGGAGGAAACCGGAGAACCCAGAGGAAACCCACAGGGAGAACGTGGAAACTCCACCCAGATTGGCATTTGAACCTTATGATTGGGAGAACATAAGGGGGAGAACATGCTAACCACTAAGCCACCGTGCCGCCCAACACACCCCCACTAAACAGTGTCAATTCACCTTAAATGCATGTGGGAGAAAACTGAATGGAACCCACGTAGAGAACATGGAAACTCCACCCAGATCGGATCGCCAGCGCCGAGAGGCGGACATACTAACCCCTCACACACTTATACATTTCAATTTGGTGGGGGGGCAGCAATGTTTCAGGCTCTGGGCAGATACACCCATGGCCACAATCCATTGCACTCGCTATATAGGGGCAATTTGTAGCAGCCAATTCACCTTAAACGTATGTTTTGGACTGCGGGAGGAAACCCTAAGAAAATGAAAACGTCACCAGATTAGCTTCGAACTGGGGAGGAAACCCACGGGTAGAACGTGGAAACTCCACCCAGATTGGGATTCGAACCGGGAATCCCTAGCGCTGAGAGGAGAACATGCTAACCACTAAGCCACCGTGCCGCCCCGCGATCATCATTACTAGTTTATTTGTGGTCATGGTTTTAAAACCTGCCAGCATCCGGGGGTTTTCTCAGGCAACATTTGCGTTTAAAGGGGGGATCCTGGTGTAACTGACGGGAAACATCCAGAGAACGTTCATCCCGTGAACATTTACAGCTCGTCGCTGAAAGGTGTCAGAGGAGGACGTCAGGAATGGTTCTAATGAGCAGATGGTGCACGCTCAAGCAGATTGCAGCTGATTAAAACACTGGTGCTCCAACCGACGTGAAGGAGCACTGGAACGTGTCTACACTGACATGGATGGGCTTTCAGCAGCCGTCCGCGTGCCGTGACAGTATGAGGAAAACAAAAAGGAATGACTGCAGTGAGAATCTTTAGTGCGCCGTGAAAAAACATCTGCTTAAAAAAGTTCCATTACGTGTTCTGTTGTGCTGTTCTCAGAAAAAGGTCACAATTCGGCACATGTGGCATAACTTGGTGGTTTTTGAAATGTTTAAACAGTAATTTGGTTAATTATGTTTATCTTCTGGGCGGCACGGTAGGTTTAGTGGTTAGCACGTTCGCCTCTCGGCGCTAGGGATTCCCGGTTCGAATCCCAATCTGAGTGGAGTTTCCATGTTCTCCCCGTGTCCGCGTGGGTTTCCTCCGGGTTCTCCGGGTTTTCCCCGCTTCCTCCCACAGTCCAAAAAAAAAAACCATGGATCAAGTCAATTGAGTTCTTTAAATTGCCCCAAATAGAGTGTGTCTGTGTGAGTGAGTGTGTGCCCAGCGATAGATTGACGCCCTGTCCTGGGTCTATCTGCCCAGCGCCCGAGACGTTCTCCCCTGGATGGGCATGGGGAACCCCCCCCCCCCCCCCCCCCCCCCCCCCCGTGACCCTAATTTCATGGTCTGGGTTCAGGGATTTTACCTGCTTCTCAGATCTTAGTACTGATATAGAGCATCATCTGGATAAAGTACAACTGACTGTTTAAAGGTGGCACGGTGGCTTAGTGGTTAGCATGTTCTCCTCTCAGCGTTAGGGATTCCCGGTTCGAATCCCAATCTGGGTGGAGTTTCCACATTCTGGCTGTGTCCTCCGGGTTCTCCAGTTTCCTCCCACAGTCGAAAAAACATGGATCAAGGTCAATTAAATGCTCTAAATTGCCCCATATAGAGTGTGTCTGTGTGAGGGAGTGTGCGCCCAGCGATAGATTGACGTCCTGTCCTGGGTCTATCTGCCCAGCGCCCGAAACGTTCTCCCCTGGATGGACATGGGGAACCCCCCCACGACCCTAATAGAGGATAAAGCGGGAAGATAATGGATTGGATGTGTTTATCTTTTTTGGATGGATGTTTATCATGGTCTGGGTTCAGGAGCGTGAGGTTCTCAGATCTTGGTGCTGATATAGAGCATCTCCTGGATAAAGTAGAACTGACTGATGGTTTAGATGTTAGCACTTTGTCTCAACAACTTCATAAAGCTTTTTTAGTCACTTGGGTTGATATCATCTTCTTTTTATAAATGCGGGCGTGCGTGTGGGGTCGCGGACGGGCGTGTATGTGCTTGGGGCGGACGGGCGGGTGTACAGGCGTGCTTGCAGGCACGTGTGTGTTTGTGTATGCTTCAATTACTACGAATTATTACCATGAAATTTGACATGTTTACTATTCAGGACCCCGCAGAGGTTCATATACCCTTTTCAACCACCAAGAAGTACCAAGCACCTTATCTCTTAAGCCTTTTAACTATTTTAACCTACTTAACTATTCATTACAGTTTTTTTTTGCACTAGCACTTTATTTAAATACAATCTGCAACTTGCCAACCGTTATTTTACAGGTGTGTCTGTGCGTGCCAATTGCTAGTTTTGGGTATGTTTTTTTGTTGTCACTTATTGTGCAATGTGGGCTATTGGAAAACCAAAAGGACAAATTCCTTGTATGTGTGAGCATACTTGGCCAATAAAGTCCGATTCTGATTCTGATTCTGATTTATTGCTAATTGGGCTGATATCTTCAACGTTTTATAAATAAATCTGTGTGTGTTTTCCCTATGCTTCGATTATTATAATATTTGACATATTGACTCTTCAGAGGCGGCACGGTGGCTTAGTGATTAGCACGTTCGCCTCTCAGCACTAGGTATTCCCGGTTCGAATCCCCATCTGGGTGGAGTTTCCATGTTCTCCCCGTGTCTGCGAGGGTTTCCTCTGGGTTCTCCGGTTTCCTCCCACAGTCCAAAAACATGGATCAAGTCAATTGAGTTCTCCAAATTGCCCCATATAGAGTATGTCTGTGTGAGTGAGTATGTGCCCAATGATGGATTGGCGCCCTGTCCTGGGTGTATCTGCCCAGCGCCCGAGTCGTTCTCCCCTTGATGGGCATGGGGAACCCCACCACGACCCTAATAGAGGATAAAGCGGGAGATAATGAATGAATGAATGAATATTGACTCTTCAGGACCCTGCAAAGCTTTACATACTCTTTACAAACCACTGAGAAGTGGCTGAAGATGTCTCAGCAGCTCTATGTGGTTTGAGAACAACAGCAGTGATGAGTTGAGTGTTTGAGTGGTTAGTGCTGTTGTGTTGCAGGGGAAACCTTTAGATCATGTGGGAATAGTTTTGTATTGTGTTTATTATTATTTTTCTCTCCGTTAGTCAAATAAAGTTTCTTTGTAACAACTGCCTAAAACTTTTCAGGTCGGTTGGGTTGATAAATTCTACTTTTTATAAATAAAGGCGTGTGTGCGTCCTTGCAGACGTGCGGTTGTGTGTGTGTGTGTGTGTGTGTGTGTGTGTGTGTGTGTGTGTGTGTGTGTGTGTGTGTGTGTGTGTGTGTGTGTGTGTGTGTGTGTTTTTTCCTGTGCTTCATTACTGCACCATTTCACATACTTACTATTTAAGACCCTGTGGAGGTTTATATACCGTATTTTCCAGACTATAAGGCGCACCTAAAAGCCTAAAATTTTTCCAGAAATTGGACGTGCGCCTTATAATCCGGTGCGCCTTATACGTGTACTGAGTTCCAAAATCTATAAAAGTATTGTTGTGCGACCGGGTGGTTTTTTCGACACATCAAAAAAGTGTGAAAAGCCGAGTGAAGAAAATTAATTGGGAGCTCGCCGTCATTCCGGGAGGATTAAATAAAGAACTCCAACCGCTGGACATTGGCGTAAACGGGGTGTTTAAAGTAAAGTTGCGGGCGGCGTGGGAGCGATGGATGATAGACGGTGAACACACGTTTACTAAAACTCAGAGGCAGCGGCGGGGCGAGTTACACCACCGTCTGTGAATGGATTGTGGAGGCCTGGGCTGAGGTTTCTGCTGTGACCGTCGTCCGAGCTTTCACGAAAGACGGCATCGTTGCTGAACAGCCGCCTGGCGACGGGACGGACTCAGACATCGATGAGGGGGAACCCGGAGTGCAGCTTTTTAATTCAGACACAGAAGATGAGGACTTTGATGGATTTGTGGGAGAAGAGTGATTAAAAATAATGTGTGTTTATCAAGGAGTAGAATAAACTTCAATTATAAATCAGCGTTTTGCATCCTTTACTTTTCTTGTAGATCGTATGTTTTAGCAAGTGCCTTATAATACGCTGCCGTACAGAATAAGTACCGTACAGAAATAGAGTCCCTGATTGAGACTGCGCCTTATAGTACGGAGCGCCTTATACGTGGCTCAAATACAGAAATAGACCCCGTAATTCAGACTGCGCCTTATGGTCCGGAAAATACGGTACTTATAATGGAAACGTAACAGAAGCAGTAAGACTTGTCTCTCACGTGAACAAATCCGAAGCAAGCGGCGAAAACGGAAATGGGATTTTCGTAGAGAATTCAGACTGCGCCTTATGGTCCGGAAAATACGGTACTTTCTACAGCCACCAAGGAGCAGCTCATCATGTTTCACCACGTTGACTTTGTTCGAGCAGCAATATCAGAGATTGACTTTAGAGCGATTAGTACTAATGTGTGCAGAGGAAACTAGATTTAGGTGATGTGGAAGTTGTTTTGTTTGGTGTTTATTATTATTTTTCTAAAAAAAACATCAGTTACACCCAGATTAATATTTATCATCACAAGCTCAGGCCCAAAAGGGGCTAGTAATAAATAAAACACATCACTATGTTTTTTTATGGCACTTTAGCATCCCTACTGTAAATATTAACCGGGAACAGCCCCTGGAGATATATAGTTCCCATGAATCGGTCACACAGGTGTCATGTTTGGTCATAAACAAACCACGTCTCTGCTATTTTTGAATAAATGATTTTTATTCTGATGTCGTCTTTCGACCTCGGAGGTTAATTTTTTCCTGTTTCGCGCTGTCCACATCATGGAAACATCATTAAGCTTATACCCTGAGAGAATTCTGTATTGTCAGCTATTTGATTCACACATGTGTTTAATCTGAATGTCCTCAGTGCTTGTGCTTGTACATACAGCTGGACTGGTTTTGGTGTTTTGGACCTCACTGAGGGATGTGTCACATGCAGTGTTGAGTTACATAAAGGTTTGACTTTGCAGACAATGGTTATTCCACCACTTTTCACCTGTTTTGTGACCTCATTTTCTTGTTATTGTTATTTAAAGTATCAGCAGCTCTTGCACAAGAGATAACTGACTGAACTCCATCCTGAGCCATTGTGTTTAACTTTATCATCGGGAAGTGTTGAACAAAACACCGGAACATTTAACACGTTTGTTAGGGCTTCGGGGCGGCATGGTGGCTTAGTGGTTAGCACGTTCTCCTCTCAGCGCTAGGGATTCCCGGTTCGAATCCCCATCTTGGTGGAGTTTCCATGTTCTCCCCGTGTCCGCGTGGGTTTCCTCCGGGTTTCCTCCCACAGTCCAAAAACATGGATCAAGTCAATTCATTCATTCATTCATTATCTTCTGCTTTATCCTCTATTAGGGTCGTGGGGGGGTTCCCCATGCCCATCCAGGGGAGGCACTGGGCAGATACACCCAAGACAGGTTGCCAATCTATCGCTGGGCACACACTCACACAGACACACTCTATAGGGGGCAATTTGGAGAACTCAATTTACTTCATCCATGTTTTTGGACTGTGGGAGGAAACCGGAGAACCTGGAGGAATCCCACGCGGACACGGGGAGAACATGGAAACTCCACCCAGATGGGGATTCGAACCGGGAATCCCTAGCGCTGAGAGGAGAACGTGCTAACCACTAAGCCACCGTGCCGCGGATCAAGTCAATTGAGTTCTCCAAATTGCCCCATATAGAATGTGTCTGTGTGAGTGAGTGTTTGCCCAGCGCTGTCCCTTGGATGGGCATGGGGAACCCCCTGTGACCCTAGTACAGGATAAAGCGGAAGATAATGGATGAATGGATGTTTGCACTGTGGAGTTCTGGTCAGTTTACAGTTACATCGTTTTAATTCTGTTAAGTTTTAACGAACCAAGATTGGCCTTAGATACCTAAGGCAGCAAATCGATGCTTATTGTGGTGATGCGCTCTTATCTTTTTACAGTTTAGATTGGTGTTAATACACAGTGTGATATGTTGTTTGGTATCAAAACTTTTTCCAGTGAATTACTAATGTTAACGCTTTAACCATGCAGCATTGTTTTGACCGTGGCAATGGGGGGGGGGGTCGAAACACTCATCAGGGAGTTTGATTAGCGCACCTGACACAGAGCCATCTGATAACCCTGTACCTTTATAAGAGGGTATTGAACACAGAGTTTTCCATCAAAACGCTATAGTCTTGGGACAGTGGACACGGCATGTCTTCATGCAAATGTCTTGTAAAAGCCCGCTGTCTCTGTGTGTTGGTGTGTTCAGGTCGGCAATAAAGTCAGCTCCTGTAGTGTGAACTCTCCGGCCTTCATTCTCTCCGACCCTGTGACAATTCATTCATTCATTCATTCATTATCTCCCGCTTTATCCTTTATTAGGGTCGCGGTGGGGTTCCCCATGCCCATCTAGGGGAGAACGTCTCGGGCGCTGGGCAGATACACCCAGGACAGGGCTCCAATCCATCGCTGGGCACACACTCACTCACACAGACACACTCTATATGGGGCAATTTTGAGAATTCAATTGACTTGATCCATATTTTTGGACTGTGGGAGGAAACCGGAGAACCTGGAGGAAACCCACGCGGACACGGGGAGAACATGAAAACTCCACCCAGATTGGGATTCGAAGCGGGAATCCCTAGTGCTGAGAGGAGAACATGCTAACCACTAAACCACCGTGCCGCCCCCCGTGACAATTTTGTGTTTTGTTTTTTTTTTTCTTTAAAAGCATTTATTTTTCAGATTTTCTCTGATCTTTTGTGATTAACTTCTACATTGGTTCTGACATCCATCAGCATCGCATTGTTTTTGCTTCAGGCTAAGACTTTTTTGTTTGTTTGTTTACATCTTTTTTCCTCTTTAAGTTTAAGATCATTTGATTTTTAATCTCAGACAGTGCTGGATGTAAATTACATCGGTTCAGATCCGTCTTGAGTGAAGCCGACGCGACTGCGTGTCATTACTCACGACATTTATTGTAATTAACTGAAATAGATGACTTTTTGGAAACTCCTTATAACGGACTCTTGCGGTCTTTGGAGGCTGGACCAGGGATGATTGATCTTTTTATTTAAAAAGGCTTGAGCTTTTTCTTGCTGCGTAATTTGTTTTGGATCCGGAGCAGACCACAGATTACGGGAAATCAATCTAATCTTGTATGTCTGTGTAATGGGTTTAGCTAATTTCTAGCTATTTTTACTCAGGACACAGATTAGAGACGATCAAAAGTGTGACATCTCTTTTTAAAGGGGTCACTGGAATGATAACACATTTGGCTTGAAGCCTGCGTATGCATTTAAAGAAGACATTCCATCTCCACCAGACTGTTGACCACATCCTTGGTATTTTCCTCAACCATGTTAACAATCCATGTGGTACGCAACAGCTTTTTCCTGGAATGGAGAGATGGCCTTAGGCTTGTTTAGTTTCTGAGTAAAACACCGAACCCTACAAGAACTTGTTAAAGGAAAACGAATTCGGCAGATTTGGCTTTGCGCTCATTCATACTGAACTTCAGATCTAGACATTAGTATTTATTTCTGACATATGAAATGATGGAGGCTTCATACCTCGCTATGTTCTTCCATCGTCAAGTAAATGAAGAGGGAACAAAGCTCATAAAGCCAGAGAGATGAAGTTTACTGAAGCTTTTTCCACCTAAACCCTTTAGGACCAAGATTACAGAGAGATGGGTGTATCAGGCTTAGGCTGCACACAGCTTGCATACAGCATGGTTAACCTCCTGCAAACATGTACCCACACTCTCCAACCCATCCATCAAACACGCACCCACCATCTCCAAACAACAGCTTAAGAGCTTCACCCAGCGGCTGTTTGAGGAGAACGAGATCCAATATTCTACTGGTGTCCAGCAAAGGAGAATTAACATATTCAAGAGCAGCAAACTATATTCTCTCTCTCTCTCTCTCTCTCTCTCTCTCTCTCTCTCAGCATTGGACCACATTCAAAACTAATCTCTGCCTGTGTTACTGCCAACAGAGTGGAAAGTAATCATGAAGTAGGTTCGAAGCCACCTGAAGATCAAAATGCTGACTAGAGTCGTATTGTATTTCTCATCACCGCATGCACGATAATGATATATCTGAAGAGGTTCATGCTATTAATAAAAAGTTGTCCACTTTACCTTGCGTGTGTGTGCTCGCTATTTATTCAGACATGTTCAACCCATGGATACTCCATCAGCCAGTTTGCATTGATTCTGATCTATAGTTTCATAGTGTAGGATTTTATGAGGAGGGTCTTTGTCTTTCCTCAACCATGGTTTATAAAGGATTTAGTTGGGGGGTAATGGAAACAGTGGAACCTCTGTTTTCTTTGACTTCAGATTCACCGGATTCGGTGTTTGTTGATTTTCTCTACGAAAATCCCATTTCCGTTTTCGCCGCTTGCTTCAGATTTGTTCACGTGAGATAGACAAGTCTTACTGTTTCTGTTACATTTCCATCATAAGTACCGTATTTTCCGGACCGTAAGGCGCACCGTATTATAAGGCGCAGTCTGAATTACGGGGTCTATTTCTGTATTTGAGCCACGTATAAGGCGCTCCGTACTATAAGACGCAGTCTGAATTACGGACTCTATTTCTGTACGGTACTTATTCTGTACGGCACCGTATTATAAGGCACTTGCTAAAACATACGATCTACAAGAAAAGTAAAGGATGCAAAACGCTGATTTATAATTGAAGTTTATTCTACTGCTTGACAACACACATTTTTAATCACTCTTCTCCCACAAATCCATCAAAGTCCTCATCTTCTGTGTCTGAATTAAAAAGCTGCACTCCGGGTTCCCCCTCATCGATGTCTGAGTCCGTCCCGTCACCGGGCGGCCGTTCAGCGACGATGCCGGCTTTCGTGAAAGCTCGGACGACGGTTACAGCAGATACCTCAGCCCAGGCGTCCACAATCCATTCACAGACGGTGGCGTAACTCGCCCCGCCGCCGCCTACCTCTGAGTTTTAGTAAACGTGTGTTCACCGTCTATCATCCATCGCTCCCACGCCGCCCGCAACTTTACTTTAAACGCCCCGTTTACGCCAATGTCCAGCGGTCGGAGGTCTTTATTTAATCCTCCCGGAATGACGGCCAGCTCCGAATTAATTTTCTTCACACGGCTTTTCTGTGAGATGAGCGCGCATGGAGCCACAGATCAGCAGGGACGGTGATGTGTGGAAAAAACCACCCGGTCACACAACAATACTTTTATAGAATTTGGAATTCAGTACACGTATAAGGCGCACGTCGGATTTCTGGAAAAATTTTAGGCTTTTAGGTGCGCCTTATAGTCCGGATATAAATACGGTAAATGTAAAGTTAACGTTTTACCTTTCGCTCCATCATGGGACTGATGAAAGTTTCCGGAGCCAGCAGCCCATCAAAGAAAAAGACCAGAAACAGGATCGAGTTGTAGAAGGAAATCATTAAAAGATATTTTAAAAATGAGAATGGCTTTGCAATCGCTGAAATCGGCCGCGTGTACAGAAAGTCGCCTTCGATGATGAGTACATTGTAATGAAAGGAGGCAGTCTGTAGTGAAAGGCATTCACGTGCCTACAAAACAGATTGAAGATGTCAACGTTATTATTCATTTGGATTAATCAAAAACCATCAGATGTAAATGCCGTTTCGGTAAATGTTGAAATGATCCCCATGCCCATCCAGGGGAGAACATTTTGGGCGCTGGGCAGATATATCCAGGACAGGGCGCCAATCTATCACGGGCACACACTCAATCACTCACGGACACACACACACAAACTATATAGGGCAATTTGGAGAATTTAATTGAACTTGAATCCATGTTTTTTGGACTGTGGGTCAAACCGGAGAACCCGGAGGAAACCCACGGAGAGAAAATGAAAACTCCAGCCAGATTGGGATTCAAACCTAGATCCCTAGCACGAAGAGGTGAACGTGTTTACCACTATGCCACTGTACCGCCCCCGAAAAAAGATTGTGTTGCGCGTCATTGGATTCAGCTGTTGTATTCGGTTCTATTGCCACAGGTTTATAAAATAAAGCACCTAGCCATACAATTTGAATAATGGTGCCTCCAACTTTTTGACAGCAGTTTGGAAAAGGCTCTTTTCTGTTCTGGCAGTTCAAAGCGAGGTCTATAAATACATGGGTGGATGAGTGTTTGGTGTGAAACTTGACGTCCACACAGAGCCATGAACTTAATTCTATCAAATTACTTTGAGATGAACTAAAATGGTTCGAGCCAGGTCCACATCCAACATTACCGTCTGAACTCAAATGCTCTGAGCAATCTTACTGATACACACCAAAATATTGTAGAAGTTTTTTTTTTTTGATGAGTTTATGCTAATATAAAGGATAAACAATGATGGGAGTCACCAAAATCTCTGTTTTCCAAGTGTCTCCCATGTTCTGTGTATCAGAGGTCATATGGGACTGGACTTGTTGTGTGTGCTGTTCTTTTTTGTTTAGAGCGGTGGTTCTTAAATTGTGGTATGTGTAGCACAATGTGGTACTCCAGATAATACAATACATTATATTTCCCAATATATTTTATAAACTGCGTTCTGTAACTTGGACGCTAGATGGTGGTATTTAATTGTTAGAGAAACCAGAAACATGTTCAGCATTCACTTTAAAAACCGGACTAGATAACGTCGCAAAATTCCAGTTTGTCAGCGTTTTATACATAGTGTGTTTGTATCCATTTTATAAAAGCACTAAAGCATTTGAGGTTGTGTATTCATTCTTTTATTATTTTCTGCTTAATCCTCTATTAGCCAATCTATCGCTGGGCACAGTCTCAGTCACACAGACATATATACACACACACACTATAAAGTGCAATTCACCTTGCATACATGTTTTTGGACTGTAGAAGGAAACCGGAGAACCCGGAGGAAGCCTGTGTAGACACGGGGAGAACATGGAAACTCCACCCAGATTGGGATTTGAACCTGGATCCCCAGCACTGAGAGCTGAGCATAGTCACCACTAAGCCACCGTGCCATGCAGGTTATGCATTATTGTGAATAAATCATGGAACAGAGATGTAACTGTACTGCTTTGTGATTATTATTATTATTTTTTTTTATCTTTATATTGAGGAAAAACAGAATATTTACATACACAAACCATTTCACACACATTCCTTATTTTCTTTTTTTTTTTTTCTTCTCCTCTTCCCCCATTTTTTATATTTTCCTACACTTTTCCCCTCCCACCCCACCCAGACCCACCCACCAAGAATGAAGAAAGAAAGAAAAAATAAAATGAAAAAATAATAAAAAAAAATAATAATAAAATAAATAAATAAAAAATAATAATTAAATTAAAAATAAAAATTATTTAATTAAAATTAAAAATAAAAAAAGGGGGGAGGGGGGGGATCAGTTGGTTACTGCATTGTGATTTATTCACACTAATGCCACGCCCTCTTATACCATCCATCCATCCATCCATCCATTACCTTCAGCTTTATCCTCTACTTGGGTCGCGGGAGGGGTTCCCCATGCCCATCCAGGGGAGAAAGTTTTGGGCGCTGGGCTCTATATGGGGCAAGTTGAAGAACTCTATTGACCTTGATCTATGTTTTTGGACTGAGGGAGGAACCCACGCAAACACGGGGAGAACATGGAAATTCCACGCAGATTAGGATTCGATCCAAGAATCCTTAGTGCTGAGAGACGAACATGTTAATCACGAAGTCACCGTGCCTTATTGCTTTAATATACAACTAATTGATATTTGCAATATGTTGTTCCGTGACGAAGAACATGGGTGGTACTTAAAAGTTTTAATTTGATAATGGGTGCTGCTTGGTCTGAAAGTTTAAGAACCGCTGGTTAACACTTTTCAGACTGATGTTACTAAAGCAGTCTTTAATTCCTTCTAGCTAAACATTGTTTGGGCTTATAATGAGACATAATCATCCACACGTGCTGCTGAAATTCACCACCTCATTTATGCATCTGTGCCCAACGGCGCTTTCTGTATATCCACATTCAGAGAAGGTCAGTGCTGTATTAAGGGTCTAATGATACTCTAAAACCAATTTCGAACAACACTATGGATGAAAATAGTTGAATACAGCCTCTCATCTGTATGTGTCCACAGTATAATATAAAAGAGCAGAATGCTTTTCTGCAGACTTAAGAAACCCAAGACTGGAAATCATAACTATGTGTCTGCGGTTCAAAAAGATAAAGGAGGACTATTTTATTGTTGGCTGAATATCTTTTAGTCTTGAATTACAATCTTAAATTGAGTGAGGGGTTTGTTATTTCTTCTGCATTCAATAAAAAGTAATTGGTATTCTCACAGGTCGGGGGTGCAATACAAGTAATACAGAGGGTCATACAGTCCACTCAACATATATTTATTATTATTATTATTAGTTTCCAGTCAGTAAATCTCATTGACTGAGGCATTTATCAGCCATGACCTTATTAACAATTCATTTATATCTCTACATTAATATAATATTTATATATTTTGAGTCATTAATGGTAATACAGTTTAATATGTACAGCAAGCTGATTCTTGTTTTGAGTTCTGTAATATGGTCACTAGATGATATTTTTTGATTGTTTGAGAAACCAGTAGCCTGTTACTCAGCGATCAATGTTCACTTTAAAAAACAGACTAGATGATGTTGCAGAAGACCAGTTTATTAACGACGTTGTTCTTGTTTTTTATTATAGTATGTGAAGCAATAATTATTGTGATAAAATCACGGAAAATAGGTGTAACTGTACACCATTACACGTCACGCCTTACATCAATGAATTTATTCACAATATTGCATGCCTTCTAGTGCATTATTGCTTTATTATAAAACGGATATATTACCGGTCCTGATATCCAAAAGGCTTAGCCAATTGTCCAGCCGTGACATTATTGACAATAATGCTCACCTCTGAGCGCTTCACATTCGTATTAATGCATGAAATGTGTAAACGTTGTGGAACATTATATTAAATCATGTCTCATAAATGGAAATACAGATTAATATAAACAGCCAGCTGATTCCCAATGAAGACTAAGCCGGTATGCTGTTACTCAGCAATCAATGTACACTTTAAAAACTGGAATAGATTACATCGTGGAAGACCAATTTATTAATGATTTAGTTTTAAATAAGCATATTATGAATCAGACTTTTTCTTTTATTATAGTGTGTTTGTAACCAATTGATAAAAGCAATAAGTCACTCGAGGTTGTGTGTTAAATCACTGGAAGTGTAACAGCATTTCACTACACGTTTCTAACAACCTCTTCTTTGTGATTTATTTACAATAATACACACCCTCTCGTACCCTTTAGCGTACTATCCATCCATTATCTCCCGCTTTATCCTCTATTATCTATCCGCTTTATCTGGGCAGATACACCCAGAAGAGGGCACCAATCCTTCGCTGGGCACACACTCACTCACACAGACACACTCTATATGGGGCAATTTGGAGAACTCAATTGACTTGATCTATATTTTTGGACTGTGGGAGGAAACCGGAGAACCCGATGGAAACCCACGCGGACCCAGATGGGGATTCGAACCGGAAATTACTAGCACTGAGAGGAGAACATGCTAAACACTAATCCACCGTAGTGCAAACTATATAATACATAAATCTGAAGAATGCAGTTTTCAACACAGTAAACTGCTCTACGGTTGTTTTTAGCTTTCTAACTGAAAACAACGGAAATGACCGCTGCTGTTTGTGCCCCGTAGCAAATCCCGTAACATGCATATTACCCAGAAATTCCCCCTGGAATTATAGATGCTACTAATGATGCAACGGCTTCCATGGCAACAGGCCCTCTGATATATCTGTGAAGATTATTATGGGATGAGTCATGGCTGGTGAGTGACAGAATAGCATATTTGAATAGACTGTATTGATAATCACTACACTGCCTGTTTTCGTGTTCATCAAAAGAGCCTTCACTTGATCATTAACTACCAATTAAAAATAATCTGATGTATGTTTAAAGGATGGGGGTATTAATAGATGACGTTTAGCAGTATCGGCCTATATATATATATATATATATATATATATATATATATATATATATATATATATATATATATATATATATATATCTCTCTCTCTCTCTCTCTCTCTCTCTCTCTCTCTCTCTCTCTCTCTCTCTCTCTATCTATATATATATATATATATATATATATATATATATATATATATATATATATATATATATATATATATATATCTATATATATATATATATATATATATATATATATATATATATATATATATATATATATAATATTCTTAAATGAGACTTATTGTTTACTGTATCTGCTCTGTGATGTAAAAGATTAAAAAATGTAAAGATATACAGGACCAGTTAAAATGTCTAGATTCACCTCGTTTTTGTTTCATAATCTATTTCTTCCACTCACCATATAGATGGGCTTTGTAGTTTTACAGTTGCGGACTGTCGTCCATTTGTTTTCTTGTTAATGTTAGTCCCCTGTTGGTTCTCTGGACCGTCACAGAACAGGTATAATTTGGGATTTTTTCTGTTTAATAATTAATTGTTTAATTATTCATTCATTCATTCATTATCTCCCGCTTTATCCTCTATTAGGGTCACGGTGGGGTTCCCCATGCCCATCCAGGGGAGAATGTCTCGGGCGCTGGGCAAATACACCCAGGACAGGGCGCCGATCCATCGCTGGGCACACACTCACACACACAAACACACTCTATATGGGGCAATTTGGAGAACTCAATTGACTTGAGCCATGTTTTTGGACTGTGGCAGGAAACCGGAGAACCCAGAGGAAACCCACGCAGACACGGGGAGAACATGGAAACTCCACCCAGATGGGGATTTGAACCGGGAATCCCTAGTGCTGAGAGGCGAACGTGCTAACCACTAAGCCACCGTGCCGCCCTGTTTAATTATTATAATTATAATAATTAATAAATAATTGTATACAGTCCAGGACGCACGGTGGAGTGGTTAGCATGTTCGCCTCTCAGCACTAGTGATTTTCTAGAGTTTCCATGTTCTCCCCGTGTCCAGTGGGTTTCCTCCAACACCCAAAAACATGGATCAAGGTGAATTGAATGCTTCAAAATGCCCCATATGGTCTGTGTTTGTGTGAGTGAGTGTGTGTGTGTGCCCAGCAATAGATTGGCATGCAGACTTTTGCAGTGCTCCCGATACTATGATTTCCCCCTGGGGATTAATAAAGTATTCTGATCCTGATTGCCCGAAATGTTCTCCCCTGGATGGGCATGGGGAACCCGCTCGCAACCCTAGCAGAGGACTAAGCAGAAGACAATAAATGGATGTATACAGTCTATATAGATCAATACCAATAGTACAGATTGTTTTACTACAATTTGCACTGTGGACCTTACTTACTTACTATACAACAGCCGAACTGTACAGGCTATTCAAACTTCATCCTTTAGTTTTTTCATACTCAATATTTTTACTTGATCTTTATTTTAATCTTATGGTTTTTATTTTTATTTCTAATATTTTTTTACTAATATTTCTATTTTTAAGGTGATTAATATGTTTAATTTGTTCAATATCATACAGCTGCAGGTTGCCCTAATTTTTTCTTTGGGATTCTGCAGTGACACTGATGTGGTGAGGGGGGTTTTAGTGCAGCAGTGCTGCTGTAGTTTCATTTAAACACCTCAGTGACACTGCTGGGATAGGACTAATGCACCAACCAAATAATACCTGCTCTGTGGTGCTACTGTTGGTGTTCTGACCATTAGAACAGAATAAAGGAGATGTATACAGAATGTACTACAGTCTGTAATTGCAGAACTACAAAGTCCATCTTTATACCAATTGGAACTGAACTGAATAGGTGGAGCAAAAATAAGGTTTTCTGTTTCTCTCCTTGGAAAAACTTTATTTTATTATAATATATTATACACAATGTACTGTCTTTTTTCTCTAAAACTGTAAAGCTTTCTCTCTGGTTTTCACATCTTATTTTAAGCCATTTAAAGCTATTGGACCAAGAATTAATGGGTTTGGAGTCAGAAAAATGTGTTCACAGCTGGAACCCAATAGTTGTTGGTTTTCTAGCTCGAACTGTGACTGCAGCTCTGGGTGTCATTAAGCCGTCATTGGGGGAAAAGTGTTTTGGTGAAAATCATTACGTAGTGTTCTGTTAAGAGAACAGATGATTCCATCCTTTTGTAAGTTTCAGTAAAAGCTAGAAGACAGCAAGCACAACAAAAACCAAGCAGCAACTCAGTCTCAGTCTCTCTGTACAGTGTAGTACAACGTCGGTGTCTCTGCATGGCCATGTTTACAAATGAAAGATCATATGATCTTCATGTTTACAGTAGTTTTAACTTAAACTTAATAAAAAAGGGATTTAGTTTACTAGACATCTCCAAGTTTTGTAAATCCTAAATGGAAACCATTTAAAACCTCAGACAATTTGTTGGAAAATTGTATTAACAGTAGCCGTTAGTACTAATCTGAATAAAGTATCTATATCTTATAGTGTAGCGGGATAAATATAATCCTCATCTAAACAGAAAAACCCTAACCCTAGCATTATTAGTTTTTTTTTTTTCTTTTTTGGCATTGTGGTCTAGGTTGCCCACACTGGCAAAAATCTTTAGACTGTAATTGTGAGAAAATGGAGCTCAAGGGCCGAGAAATCGTTTCACCCATGAAGTGGCCATCACTGCTGTCTTGATCTCAAATCTTTGAGATTCAGTTTTACAGTTGACGTATGCTGTAGCCATATTCCGCATCATGTCCTAAAAGATTACGCCGTTTGCTGCCCGCTTCCTGACGCGTGATGTCATTCTGAATTTACATTAACCCCATTCTTTTGCTTCTCCACAGGCTTGAATGAGAGCCAGACAAAAGTAAGAGTCTTCTTCGCCTAGCGCCACAGCCATGCCACCACCAGCGGACATCTTAAAAGTGGCCATCGAATGGCCGGGGGCCTTCCCCAAACTGATGGAAATAGACCAGGTCTGTGTTTGTGGGAATATTTCTACAGATGTATAGATAAATAATATGCAAAGCAAACATGTGTTATGGCTTATGTTATTACTTATGTTGTTTTTAAGATTGTACTTTGCAGAGTATTTTTTAAGTTTTAGTAGTTAATATTAATTTAAATAAAGATGAAGTATATAACAAAGAATATAATTACACTATTACATGCTTGTCATGATAATGAGAAAGAAAGAAACAATTTTTCATTTTGCTTTTTTATTGAAGTCATTCTGTAATTTGTTGGTTTATCTGCAGAGATCTTAAATCTTAGAGATATTTAGGGTTTTAATATTTATATATTTAAATCAGGGTTCAGAAATAACACAAAAACAGGACAAAGTATTTTTAACCCATTTTAATGCATGCAATAGAGAAAAGGATAAAAATGGCAAAATTAAGGAAACAATGTAAATCTCTGTATTCCTCCATATTATGTTTTTTATTAATTTATTTAATTTTAATTATTAATAAAAATTAATTAATAAAAATTAATAAATAATTAAATAAATTTAATATTAGCTTCATCTGTTTGTCTGGTAAAAAGTTGCAAATGCTTTTTCACCCACTTCCCGTTATCTGATTCAGCTGAAACTTTGCACAATTGTTCATTGTCGACGACAACACATGAATCAATAAAAAAAGACCAATTAACTAATTAGTGGTAACAAATAATTTTGTTTTCTATGGGTAAATTGCCCATTTTGACAAAGTTTGTTCTTCATCATTATTGAATAAAATGATAAATAGTAAAAAATAAATAAATAAATAAATAAAAAGTAATTTAGCACGTTATATATTTTTTAGCTTATTTTTTGGTCTGTTTCAGTTTAGCTCTATTTTTTATTTCGACTCAAAATTTTATAGAACCAACAAATTGTTCATTTAATCAGATAAGTTAATTGTGACAGTTACTATAAATTGAATGTTGTTTTGAACTGAACACGAATATTAGTTCATTAAAGTCTGACGTTCAAAGTCCATCTTTACAGGAAGTGGAACTGAGAACATAGACAATAAGTTGAGCAAAAAGGGGGCGTGTCCAAACCTAACTGGTACTGTACATGGTGAACAATTCAGTTTTAATCTATTAAAGTAAGTGTTTACATTAACTCTATCCTGTAAAAGCAGAGATCTGACAGGGTTCAGTAAATTAACCTAAACTAATAATTGATGTGGGCAGCACGGTGGCTTAGTGATTAGTATGTTCTCCTCTCAGCGCTAGGGATTCCCGGTTCGAATCCCCATCTGTGTGGAGTTTCTATGTTGTCCCCGTGCCTGCGTGGGTTTCCTCTGGGTTCTCCGGTTTCCTCCCACAGTCCAAAAACATGGATCAAGTCAATTTTGTTCTCCAAATTGCCCCATATAGAGTATGTCTGTGTGAGTGAGTGTGTGATAGATTGGCACCCTGTCCTGGGTGTATCTGCCCAGTGCCCGAAATGTTCTCCCCTGGATGGGCATGGGGAACCCCCCGCGACCCTAATAGAGGATAAAGTGGTAGATAATGAATGAATGAATGAATAATTGATGTTTATAATTTACTGTGTTTCTTATATATTTAATACCCATTTGCAGTTTTTACTGTAATGAAATAGACAATAAGTGGAGCAAAAAGGGGGCGTGTCCAAACCTAACTGGTACTGTACATGGTTAACAATTCAGTGGTAATTAAATCTATTAAAGTAAGTGTTTACATTAACTCTATCCTGTAAAAGCAGAGGAAATCATGCAGGGTTCAGCAAATTAACCTAAACTAATAATTGACGTTCATAATTACTGTGTTTCTTATATATTTAATACCCATGTGCAGTTTTTACTGTAACGAATAGACAATAAGTTGAGCAAAAAGGGGGCGTGTCCAAACCTTTAACTGGTACTGTACATCGTGTACAATTCAGTTTTAATCTATTAAAGTAGGTGTTTACATTAACTCTATCCTCTAAAAGCAGAGGAAATCTGACAGGGTTCAGCAAATTAACCTAAACTAATAATTGACGTTCATAATTACTGTGTTTCTTATATATTTAATACCCATGTGCAATTTTTACTGTAATGAAAAGACAATAAGTTGAGCAAAAAGGGGGCGTGTCCAAACCTTTAACTTGTACTGTACATCGTGTACAATTCAGTTTTAATCTATTAAAGTAAGTGTTTACATTAACTCTATCCTCTAAAAGCAGAGGAAATCTGACAGGGTTCAGAAATTAACCTAAACTAATAATTGACGTTCATAATTACTGTGTTTCTTATATATTTAATACCCATGTGCAGTTTTGACTGTAACGAATGGCTTTTTGAGCATCTGTTTGAGCGTCACATACCCTTCTGTTAGGCATTCTTATTTGGAATAATGTTATGAAAACCCTTGTCTAATGCCGTTCGGAATCTGTGACGGCATTAAGCCCGAGGCATCTGCTTGATTGACTCACTTTTACAGTGCGTGAAGCTGTCTGGGGGTCCGTTGAGAATCAGCTCCACAAACAAGCACGGCTTATTCAAATGCACCTTGGTTCAAGCCTTCTGTCCCTTCTCCCTGACCGTTTCCTGATCGGTGCTTAAGAAAGGGTGCTGCTTAAATAGTCATAAGCTTGACCACACTGGATTGTACCGACACAGATGCATTATGGATGTGATGGCTGTTATGTAATTTGGGCTGCTTTAAACGTGGCTTCTCTGTGGTGCACCTATTTCGACAGCAGAAAACATGCAACTTGGGAAAGCCTCTTATTATGCTAATGTAATGCTTTCCTTTCGACGTTTTCCGCAGAAAAAGCCGCTCTCTGCCATCATTAAGGAAGTCTGTGATGGGTAAGTAAATCCGAGCCATGGATTTACTGATTTGCAAGTCATTCTTTAACCGTATGCAGTCACAGAGCGCATTGTTTCCATAATTTAGGTGGCAACTACCAAACCATGAGACGTACGCGCTACAGAACGCTGATGCCACTAACTTCTACATAACAGAAAAGGTTGGATGACGATGGCTGAGCTTTGTTTGGTGCTTTAGCTAAACTGATGTGTACTGTCGAAAATAACAGCTCCCCTGCACTTCCCCGCAGAACCGCAACAACATCAAAAACGGCTCCATCCTGCGGCTGACCACGTCTCCTGTGAGTAACAGATTTGCAGGTTATTTTTTCCCTCTTGTCTCAGGTGCTGTGAACGAGGACACTGCGACTTAGAGGCTCGCTTTTTTTTTGCCCAATTGCACAACCTGTTCCCGCTTCGCTCTGCTAATCGGCAGCACGTGGTGGCTGACGGCTTTGACTGCTGAAGCTCCTCACAACGTGAGCGGCGCTGAGACTCTTGCTGGAAGAGGTGGCCGGCTGCAGCTGTTCTCCCTCACCGGCTTTACTCTGAATGGGGCTTGGTCCTTCTTTGTGAAACATAACCACGGGTTGAAATGGCCTGCGTCAGAGGAGCTAATACAATGGAAGGGTTTTTAGACTCTTGTCCACTGTGGAAGATTAAATGGCTGAAAAAACCTAAAGCATCAGCTTCAGTCCATCAATAACGTCCCATAAAGGACAAGGTGTTTAAAGGTGTGAAATGGACGTTCCACGTGGGCCTGTACTGTATGAAAGTGCTCTCCTCTAAATCCCAAAACAATCTGAATTAGAAGAAATAAAAAAGGAGGTTTAGTTATGATTTTGATTTGATCACAAACTGAAAACATCTAAAACGTTTCTTTTTATTTAGTTTTTTGTAAAGAAATAATTGTAAAACACGTTTTTACACTTTGAATTTAAAGATCGAGGAAATTAGTAAACAATTGATATTAATTAATATTAAAGAGTAAAACTAAAACTTGTTCAACGTGTTTGTGCATGTGTCCCCCTCTCTGTCTTCTATGTGTATCTTTGTGTGTCCTTCATGTTTCTGTCTCTGTGTGTCTCTCTGTGTGTCTCTCTTTGTGCGTCTGTCTCTGTGCATCTCTCTGATGTCTGTCGGTGTCCCTTTGTGCGTCTGTCTCTGTTTCTCTTTGTGTGTGTCTCTGCGTCTGTCTCTCTTTGTGCGTCTGTCTCTATGTTTCTCTTTGTGTGTGGCTCTGCGTCTGTCTCTGTGTGTCTCTCTATGTACGTCTGTCTCGGTGTGTCTCTGCGTCTGTCCCCCTGCATCTCTGATGTCTGTCTGTGTTTCTCTTTGTGCGTCTGTCTGTGTGTCTCTGCGTCTGTCTCTGTGCGTCTCTCTGATGTCTGTCGGTGTCTCTTTGTGCGTCTGTCTCTGCGTTTCTCTGCATCTGTCTCTCTTTGTGCGTCTGTCTCTATGTTTCTCTGTGTGTGTCTCTGCGTCTGTCTCTCTTTGTGCGTCTGTCTCTGTGTGTCTCTGCGTCTGTCTCTGTGCGTCTCTCTGATGTCTGTCGGTGTCTCTTTGTGCGTCTGTCTCTGCGTTTCTCTTTGTGTGTGTCTCTGCGTCTGTCTCTGTGTGTCTCTCTTTGTACGTCACTCTCGGTGTGTCTCTGCGTCTGTCCCCCTGCATCTCTCTGATGTCTGTCTGTGTTTCTCTTTGTGTGTCTCTCTGCGTCTGTCTCTGTGCGTCTCTCTCTAATGTCTGTCTGTGTCTCTCTTTGTGCGTGTTTCTCTGTGTGTGTCTCTGCGTCTCTCTGTTTGTCTCACTGATGTCTGTCTCTGTTTGTCTCTCTGATATCTGTGTCTCTCTTTGTGCGTCTGTCTCCGTGTTTTTCTGTGTGTCTCTGCGCGTCTCTCTCTAATGTCTGTCTGTGTCTCTCTTTGTGCGTCTGTCTCCGTGTTTCTCTGTGTGTCTCTCTGCGTCTCTTTGTTTGTCTCACTGATGTCTGTCTCTGTTTGTCTCTCTGATATCTGTGTCTCTCTTTGTGCGTCTGTCTCCGTGTTTCTGTGTGTCTCTCTGCGTCTGTCTCTGTGTGTCTCTCTGCGTCTGTCTGTGTTTGTCTCACTGTTGTCTGTGTTTCTCTTTGTGTTTGTCTCTTTGTCTCTCTGTATCTGTTTTTATTTTTGTCTTTCTGTTTCTGTGTCCGTCTGTGTTTCTCTCTGTATCCTTTTCTGTGTCTCTCCTTCTCTGTGCATCTCCCTGTGTGTCTCCCTGTGTGTGTGTGTGTGTGTGTGTGTGTGTGTGTGACTGGCTGTACTCTCAGGCCCAAATGGCGCTGCAGCTGCACGAACGCATCCAATCCAGCAGTCTGGACATGAAGCTGGATGCACTTAAAGCCTTGGCCAACTCATCCAGAGACATCACCTTTGCTCAGGAGTTTATTAACCTGGACGGCATTTCCCTGCTCACTCAGATGGTCGAGAGCGGCACAGAGTAAGTGCAGTTTCCTCTTCTGCTCCTCTGCAACTTTCATCTGTGCCCATGCAACAGGATCACACTGCTCGACTCCGAGGCCCACTGACCTGTACTGTTTCATTTAGACAGTGTACCATCATTTAGACAGTTAACACTCTAAGGCAGCTTTTTGCCTCTATGCAGTTGTTTACGGTAATGTGGCATGGATTTTTGAGGTTGACCCAGTTAAAGGTGAAGGTGCAGATTAACTGTCTATGGTAGCACTTGTGTAGCTCTGGTTTTTAGTGTGAGATCTTTTGGGAAGACTGTATAGCGCCAACGAACAACTAAGCTTCTCACACTATTAACCTGTTCTGACATTAAATAAGCAATCTATTTTTTAGTGAACAAAGTTTACCTGGAGTTAAAAGATGCAACATATTTTGGGTGCAGTTTGTAGTAACATTTTCTTTCTCTCAAACCTCACTCTGAAAAAAAGGCAAACAGAGTTAAACTGACGTGTCGTTGCATTTTGTTGTAGTAGCACTATTCTTAGATGACATGAAATGTGCAATGAGGAAGTCTGGGTCTCTGGAACAATTTTGCTTCAAATTGTAAAATGGAGCAACTAGATGTGATCTAGCGTTTGGCGCTATTGCCTCATAGCAAGAGGGTCCTGGTGGGGCAAACAAAGGTACTTTCTGTGTGGAGTCTGTATTTTCTCTTTTGATTGTCCCCAACATTCTACAGACATGATGGGTAAATTGAAGATGCTAATTGCCCCCATGATTTGCATCTTTTGGAAACTACGACTGAGGAAAAACTTGCTGATCTACCTCATAAACCTTCACTATGAAACTCTGTATCATAATGTTTGTAAACTGACTAACTGTTGGACTGTAGACCGACTGTAGAGTATTCAAGGGTTTCTACTCCTTTTTCTAATATTTCTAAAGATAACAAAATAAAATCTGTTTAGGATGCATTGTCATTCATTCATTCATTCATTATCTCCCGCTTTATCCTCTATTAGGGTCGCGGTGGGGTTCCCCATGCCCATCCAGGGGAGAAAGTTTCGGGCGCTGGGCAGATAGACCCAGGACAGGGCACCAATCCATCGCTGGGCACACACTCACTCACACAGACACACACTATATGGGGCAATTTGGAGAATTCAATTGATTTGATCCATGTTTTTGGACTGTGGGAGGGTTTGGCGCTATTGCAGCGTTTGGCACTATTGCCTCATAGCAAGAGGGTCCTGGTGGGGCAACAAAGGTACTTTCTGTGTGGAGTCTGTATGTTCTCTTTGGTAGTCCCCAACATTCTACAGACATGATGGGTAAATTGAAGATGCTAATTGCCCCCATGATTTGCATCTTTTGGAAACTACGACTGAGAAAAAACTTGCTGATCTACCTCATAAACCTTCACTACGAAACTCTGTATCATAATGTTTGTAAACTGACTAACTGTAGGACTGTAGACCGACTGTAGAGTATTCAAGGGTTTCTACTCTTTTTTTCTAATATTTCTAAAGATAACAAAATAAAATCTGTTTAGGATGCATTTTCATTCATTCATTCATTCATTATCTTCCGCTTTATCCTCTATTAGGGTCACAGTGGGGTTCCCCATGCCCATTCAGGGGAGAACGTTTCGGGCGCTGGGCAGATAGACCCAGGACAGGGCGCCAATCCATCGCTGAGCACACACTCACTCACACAGACACACTCTATATGGGGCAATTTGGAGAATTCAATTGATTTGATCCATGTTTTTGGACTGTGGGAGGAAACCGGAGAACCCGGAGGAAATCCACACAGACACGGGGAGAACATGGAAACGCCACCCAGATGGGGATTCGAACCGGGAATCCCTAGCGCTGAGAGGAGAACATGCTAACCACTAAGCCACCGTGCCGCCCTAGGATTCATTTTACTTGTAAAATTTTAGTTATGATATTACTGTAATATAACTGAGGTTTTTTAGGTTTGTTTTGATTTATGTATAACAGTAATATTTTTACAGATTTATATAGAGTGCGTTATTAGATGCATGCAGTAATATATTGGTTGTGGGAAGAATATATTAACATATCTATCGATCGATCAATCCATAGATAGGTAAAGTGAGATACAGTACTAATTAGATTCTGTATTATTATAAGCACGTTCTCCTCTCAGCACTAGGGATTCCCGGTTCGAATCCTCATCTGGGTGGAGTTTCCATGTTCTCCCCATGTCCGCGTGGGTTTCCTCCGGGTTCTCCGGTTTCCTCCCACAGTCCAAAAACATGGATCAAGGTCAATTGAGTTCTCCAAATTGCCCCATATAGAGTGTGTCTGTGTGAGTGAGTGTGTGCCCAGCGATAGATTGGCGCCCTGTCCTGGGTCTATCTGCCCAGCGCCTAAAACGTTCTCCCCTGGATGGGCATGGGGAACCCCACCGCGACCCTAATAGAGGATAAAGCGGAAGATAATGAATGAATGAATTATTATAAGACATATATGTTAAGATACATGTCAATAATTATTAATTAATAAAATACATGTCAATAATTAATAATTACATTCATTAAGGTATTACAATACCTGTAGGTGAGTGAGGAGCAAGACAGACAATAAAATCTACAAATTCCATTTAAGGAAGCCATTTAAGAAATGGTGGTAGTAGCAGGTTTTTAATAATCATACTATTAAAGGCTTAATCATTGTAAGTAAGGATGGTGTGTGAGTCAACCATGAAGTAAAAATTGTTTAAAAATTTTAAATGAACATTACATTTCTCACACATAGAACCTTAAGACACTGGACAGATACACCCAGGACAGGACGCCAATCTATCACTAGGCACACAGTTACTCACGCAGACTATATTGGGGCAATTTAGAGCAGTCAGTTTACCTTGAACCATCTTTTTGGACTGGGGAGGAAACTGGAGAACCTGGAGGAAACCCACAGGGACACGGGGAGAACATGAAAACTTTACCCGGATCAGGATTCGAACCTGGGTTCTCCAGTGCTGAGAGGAGAACATGCCCTGGTTTAATTGTTTTTTACAAAATGTTTTTGTGAGGTGGGATTTGTCATAAAGACATGTTTGGGAACCGAAAAAAAAGAAAATCAGAGGGAAATGGAAACTGAAGCATTAATTGAAGGGAACGGCAGTGTGCTGTCAGGTCAGCGTTACTGAAGTATGGATTGAGGGCATATTTTTGGATACACGGCGCATCTTGCCTTCCGTGAGAGCGTCTCTCTCTGTCTCCTCTGAATGGTAATGAACAGCCGCCGGTCTCGGGCTGCGTTTTAACCAGATGGGTCAGCTTTAGGACTTTACAGATCCACTCTGCACGACCCTCGAGGCAGTGGTAGACCATGCTTTTGTTTTTCTTATGTTCTCCTTTAATTATACCTCCTTTGGCCATGCAGCCGATCGCATATCGGATTTAGTTTTCAAATGTAGCTTCTGGGCTGCAAGTGGTATTGCTATAAATATGGAGGAGCTATCGATCCAAAGCAACTTATTTACCACTTTTCCTATAATGTTGTTGGAGCGCATAAATTGCTGTGGTGTTTTTGTAAATGCTTGTAAATTGTTGAAATGAAAGCACCGTTAAAGTAGATTTCTGGTTCAAATAAACTCAGGTCACCAGATGCAGCAAAGGATCTAATCTTAGAAAGAAATGTTTTTAAAATGAGTACAAATAGAACTTAATGGTTCTTTGAAGCAGGTGAAGGAAACTGTTTAACTCTAACTTGCATGAAAAGATGTAATTTCACCCAGGTGGCATGGTGGCTTAGTGGTTAGCATGTTCTCCTCTCAGCGCTAGGGATTCCTGGTTCGAATCCCAATCTGGGTGGAGTTTCTATGTTCTCACCATGTCCGCATGGGTTTCCTCCGGGTTCTCTGGTTTCCTCCCACATTCCAAAAACATGGATCAAGTCAATTGAGTTCTCCAAATTGCCCCATATAGAGTGTGTCTGTGTGAGTGAGTGTGTGCCCAGTGATGGATTGACACCCTGTCCTGGGTGTATCTGCCCAGCTCCTGAGACGTTCTCCACTGGATGGGCATGGGGAACCCCCCGTGAACCTATTTAGACGATAAAGCGGGAGATAATGGATGGATGTAATTTGACCCTTCTTGTATATTTTATACCACATGATTATGTAGTATAAAATACACTAAACAGACATATACTCATTGACACACACACTATAATGGGGCAATTAAGAGCAGCCAAATTTACCTTAAATCCATGTTTTTTTTTTTAACTGTCTAAGGAAACCAGAGAACCTGGAGAAAACCCACGGGGAGAATGTGAAAACTCCACCCAGATTGGGATTTGAACCTGCTTTTTATTTTATTTTATTTTATTTTATTTTTAAAGTTGTTTTGTGCAAATAGTCTACATGTTCTGCTTAATACTCTACTAGGGTTGATGGGGGGAGGGGGGGGGATACACTCAGGACAGTGTATCCCCCTATCTGTATTGGGCAGATACACTCCATTCATCAATCCATCGCTGGGCACACACTCACTCACACAAACACACTCTATATGGGGCAATTTGGAGAATTCAATTGACTTGATCCATGTTTTTGGATTGTGGGAGGAAACCGGAGAACCCGGAGGAAACCCACGCGAACACGGGGAGAACATGGAAACTCCACCCAGATGGGGATTCGAACCGGGAATCCCTAGTGCTGAGAGGAGAACATGCCAACCACTAAGCCACCGTGCCGCCACTCTTTAGTATTATTCATTCATTCATCATCTCCCGCTTTATCCTCTATTAGGGTCGCGGTGGGGTTCCCCATGCCCATCCAGGGGAGAACGTCTCGGGCGCTGGGCAGATAGACCCAGGACAGGGCGCCAATCCATCGCTGGGCACACACTCACTCACACAAACACACTCTATATGGGGCAATTTTTTTGAGAATTCAATTGACTTGATCCATGTTTTTGGACTGTGGGAGGAAACCGGAGAACTCTGAGGAAACCCACGCGGACACGGGGAGAACATGGAAACTCCACCCAGATGGGGATTCGAACCGGGAATCCCTAACGCTGAGAGGCGAACGTGCTAACCACTAAGCCACCGTGCCGCCACTCTTTAGTATTATATGTTTTATAAATGTGGATTAGTTTTGTATTGTATGTCATTGACATTAGTTATTTGTTCTTATTGACATGAGGATGGTTAAGTTCCTACTCACGAATACATACTGTTGATGTTTACATCAACTTATAGCTTTTTATCTTTTAGGAGACCGAGCGAGCGGGTTAAATGCAGAATGGTCCACAGTTTGTTTTATGTCGTTTTAAACCTCCTCATTTTCAGTTTTCCCTCATGGCTTCAATTTCGAGTGTTTCCACACCACTGTGAACTGGAATTATCGACTTGCTGTTTGTTTCTATGGACACTCGATACATAAAGCAACTCTGTGTCAACAGCCCCTGCCCTCAAGGAGTTAGTGTGGGTTTCTATGCAGTCCATTCATACCATGAGCACCGAGAGCCAAGAAGCACACACATGAATCTGGATTCCAGCTCTGCACTGACCATGGTGTAATTATTCAGGGGGGCTGACTGCAATCTTGAGACTCGCAGACACCAAGTTTCAATGACATCATAGAGCATGAATGTGTCGAAAGGCCTGGTTGAGCAATGTAGAGTCTCCCTCTAGTGGCTCCCTGCTCTTAATGATCCATGTTAACGTCACATTAGCCAGACAGTTCTTAGCAGTACGGTACGGTACAGTACAAGGTGGTGGGCCGATGTTTGTGCTGCCTCACAATGCGCTTTAGCTTCGAAGGCCGGAATGTCGTGTTGGTATGACCTCTAGCTCCATATTTGTACAATGGAAAAGATTTGTCTTAAATGTTTTGGAACACTATATTCCTTTCCCAGACCTTTACGGTAAAATTCATGGTACATTCTAAGCACATTTTATTTTTTCTTGATTCTCAAACGCAAGCTGACGCTTTCCACATACTTTGCTCAAATGGTCACATGAATAAGACCCGACAGCGAGTCCATCGTGCACAAAATGCCGGAGTAATAGTGAAATAATGATTGCTGTGAGCAGTGCTCTGCCTCCTCTACTGCACAGCTTGGCATGCTTTTTGTCTTTTATTGTGTTTACAGCTTCTTTTCAACTCTTGACATGATTTCCTGTTTTATAAAAGGATTTACATTACTGTGTGACTTTCGTTTCACTGTGTGCTGGCTCTGGTTCTGTCAAAAAAAAAAAAAAAAAGCAGATCAGACCTTTGTCGTTGTTCATTTTACTGTCCCCCTGACGATAAAGTTTTAAATCTTTGCAGACGGTATCAGAAACTACAGAAGATGATGAAGCCCTGGTAAGCCCCCCTCCCCTTCCGAGCTGGATAACCCCACTGTCTGTTAGCCTCTAATCCTCCACAGTCTGCATGATCTGGCTCTGGGCTCGTCCTCACCATCAAACTGATGGCGAAAATAATGGCAGCCGCTATCCGTCACTAATAAGATATATGTTTCTAACTAAATAATTTTTTTTATTTCTCATGTATCCCAATCGGCACCTTTTCCTCTATTTGCATGTGGTTGGGTAACTTGGGCTCTTGGATTTTATTACTGTTTTGTAGATCGGCACTAACCACATCCTTAACCTCAAATTAACTAAAATTAACCCTAGACCTAGATATTAATCTTTGTTAGTAATTAACCAATCATACTTGTCATTATATTAGTTTCATATCTAAACTCACTGACCATTTCATTAGGTCCATGTTTTGCTCTAGTGTACTGTGTGTGTGTGTGTGTGTGTAACTGCTGTAACTATAATGTGCAACTTTCAGATTTAGTTTGTTTCAGAACTTGCAATTCAGTAAATCCACTTAATCCATTACTAAGTTTAAATTAGTTAAATTGTAGTCCATTTTTAGTATTCAGTATTAACCATACTATTATTATTGAGCATGTGTCTGAAAATATCATAGCCTCTCTTGGTTTAAAAATGATACAAGATTTAGATTAGAATTGTTGAAGTGGATATAAGCTAGATAACCAATGACTAAGGATAACATTTACTATAAGTTCAAACATACAAGCTAAAGAATCATGGTGTGTGTGCAAAAAGTAGCCAGTTATATTTATATAAGATGTCAGTTACAGCTCAGTGTTTGAAGGGTCATTATAAGTTGTACACACAGTAATTCTTAAAATAAACTAAAATGAAATAAGTAAGTTTAAATAAGTTTAAGTAATAAGTGTGTGTGTGTATATATGGCTTCATTAGGTCTTTACATGTTTCCACGTAATTTTTTTTAAACAACTTTTTGCTCCTCCTATTTCTTAGATTTAATATTATTAGTTTAATATTTCTCCAAAACTCAACAAATCCAATTATGAAAATGATTACAAACTGCAAATCAGATTTACTTATACTGTCATCTAGCAGTGTCATTAAATGTATCGTAACAAACCACCATTCCATCGACTCCCGTTGCATTATACTTCATAACATTAACAAGCGCTTACCTGAACAATCAACAGTTTAAATTTAGAATGGGGCCGTGGTGATTTTTGGTGGTGACAACTATTGATGTGTATTTATATAAATGTATGCAAATATTCTAATATAATCTCGCGTAACTTGCACTTCTGTAGTTGATTAACTGGTTCAGGAAAGAAAATGTCAGACTGGCTCACGGGAATGGTTTCAGTTTCAGGCTCGCTGTACAATTATGGTACACAATCTACATCCTCTAACATACAACACATCAAACTCTAGCCAGTATTAGTTTAGTGTTCTTAATAAAGTAAGTAATTAAGTGTATCCATTCATCCATTATCTTCCACTTTATCCTCTATTAGGGTCGCGGGGGGGGGTTCCCATTTCCCTAAACAGTGGAGAACGTTTCGGGTGCTGGGCAGATAGACCCAGGACAGGGTGCCAATCCATCGCTGGGCACACACTCACTCACACAGACACACTCTATATGGGGCAATTTGAAGAATTCAATTGACTTGATCCATGTTTTTGGACTGTGGGAGGAAACCGGAGAACCCGGAGGAAACCCACGCTGACACGGGTAGAACATGAAAACTCCATCCAGATTGGGATTCGAACCGGGGATCCCTAGCGCTGAGAGGAGAACATGCTAACCACTAAGCCACCGTGCCACCCGTGATTTGAGTGTATATAAACTTAACTGTAGAATTCTATACATATTCAGTTATATGTGCCACGTTGCTTTAACTGATGGCATGTGAAAAAGTAAATGCTTATAAAACATTAAAAATCACACTTCTCTTAATACATTTTATAAATAAAATCGTTCTTTATTTCTCTGTATATTAGCTGCATTTGGTTCATGTTGTAGTTTAATTAGAAACTAACGTTTTAAAACAAACTGTGTTCTTCTTCTTCTTCCTCAGACTGTTTTTCTGTTAACTGCACCTGATTTCTGTCTAATTATGCTGCTGCTTTGCATCTGCCAACTCTAAGCTTTTCTGATTCACTGTGGAGTGGTTGAAGGCTTTAGTTGTAGGTTGCCTCCTTGCCCTGTCTCATGCAGCCCAACTGCTGCAGCTTGCCTCGTTCTGTTGTTCTTGCAGCGAAGCCCCTTGCTAAAATCCTGGCTGAGGCTTTGCTTTGCTGCAGAGCAGCCCACCAGGTAGATACAAAGCTAGTGGCTGTCATGTTTTTTTTTTCCAGCTTCGGGGAAATGCTCTCCTTCACATTGACAGCCTTTGTGGAACTCATGGATCACGGCATCGTCTCATGGGATACCTTTTCCGTGGCATTCATCAAGAAGGTATATATTCATTTTACATTTACATTACATTTAGTCATTAGCAGACACTTTTATCCAAAGCGACTTACAAATGAGAACATCACAATGCAGTAGTTATGAAGAAAACCAACTATACTGTAAAATCATCAAACCTGATTGTTATTTGATGCTGTGCCCCCCCCCCCCCTTTCTTTTTTAATTATAATTTTTTTAATAAAAAAAAATAATAATAACAACAGGTGTTTGTTAAAAAGATATTTATTCATATATATTGTATTATATGCATAGATGGACATACGGATTTGGATGCACCTCTTGATTATTTTATATTTATATTTAATATATATATATATATATATATATATATATATATATATATATATATATATATATATATATATATATATATGTATATATATATATTTACAGTATGTTGATTATCTTGATTAAGATTAGCCGGTTTATTTGGTCCCCTTGGCTCAGGCTTATAAAATAATGCCCAGTCCTACAGTTTGCATAGTTTCATGCTTCTAACTTTGTTGGAACAATTTGGAAAAGACGTTTTTAGCAATTTTGAATGCAATTTCATAATGGCTTTGTGTAATGTATAGGTGTCCTGATACATTTGTCCGTGTAGTGTACCTGTATATACATTTTATCCAAAGTGACTTACAAGAACTAGAGATTAGAAGGTTGCAGATGGTATGGTATGGATATTGTATAATAAATAATCACAATTATACCATTATTAGACCTTAATTCACTTATTAAATTATATTGTAATCATTAACTTTACCAAAATAAAGTGCCAGAAATTACATGAAGAAGGCACGGCTTCCTTTTTTGTTGTTTGTTCAATATTTTGATATCGAAAACAAAGACATTTTTCTGAATATTTAAGAGTTTTTAATTCAATTGTGAAATTTCAACTTAAAAACAAAAAACATGTGTACCTAACAATACATATTTATATCTATTTGAAAAAAAACTAGGGGTGGCAAGGGGGTTTAGTGGTTAGCATGTTCTCCTCTCAGCACTAGGGATTCCCGGTTCGAATCCCCATCTGGGTGGAGTTTCCATGTTCTCCCCGTGTCCGTGTGGGTTTCCTCCGGGTTCTCCGGTTTCCTCCCACAGTCCAAAAACATGGATCAAGTCAATTGAATTTTCTCCAAATTGCCCCATATATAGTGCGAGTGTGTGCCCAGCGATAGATTGGCGCCCTGTCCTGGGTGTATTTGCCCAGCGCCTGAAACATTCCCTCCTGGATGGGCATGGGAACCCCCCCCCCCCTCCCCCCCGTGACCCTAATAGAAGATAAAGCAGAAGATAATGGATGGATGGATATTTGTAAATTAATAAGAATTAAAAACGCCATCAATAATTTCTCAGTAGTCAGCATTAAAAGAGGTTTTCCTATCTGCCCTTTTACAGATTGCTAGTTTTGTGTGCAAGTCCTCCGTGGACTCCGCTGTGCTGCAAAGATCTCTGGCTATACTGGAATCCATGGTGCTCAACAGTCAGGACCTTTACCAGAAGGTGGCGCAGGAGATCACAATTGGCCAGCTAATGCCCCATCTTCAAGGGTATGCGAGTGCGAGTATAGTGCTGGTGTCCCATAGGGTCCTGCTGAGGACTTTTTGGCCCGACATACAGTGATGTGCATCATCAGTTACAATAACAAAAGACCTGACAGAGACTGAGTGTTGTTTTTTGTCCCTGTGCCTCGGGGCACTGTTTTTCTTTTTGTATTCAGAACGGATCAGGACATTCAGACTTACACCATCGCTGTGATTAATGCTCTGTTCCTGAAAGCCCCTGAGGAGAAGAGACAGGTATGCACAATGCAGACTATTCATATTTTCTCCCAATGTCCTCGCTTGCTACTAAAGTGATCTACTAAGGATGCTGCGGACGAGAAACAGAGAGAAGTACAAGAGGAAAATTACAGCTCTAGTGCCCCATTAAAATGTTGCAGGGGTTTCATTTATTACCCATAAATCGTTAAAGAAAGTTCTTTTTTTTCTTTCTTATTGTGAGGCGATTATAAAATACTGGCCATGCTTTTAAGAGTCGGAGTTTCCATGTCATTTTGGCCATATGAGACCCTTTTAGACCCGTTTTAAGAACTTGTATGAGAGGAACTACACACTGTGGAGCTTCTCAGGGAACTTTGCACCTCCAGGGTGTTGAGTCTGTTTGCATTAGCACTACAGCAGAAGTGCGATGTAAATGCTTTTACATTAAGATTTTACTTTCTCACTATCCTGTTTCAGCATTTTGATCGTCTCAAATTGTGTCACTGTTTCAGACCAATTGATATTTGATTATTAGTATATAATAATATATAATACAGTATAATAAACAGAATGCTGAATGATGAGATATTGGTTGGCTTACAGAGAGCCTTACAGTTTCACTCTGTATTTGTTCGTGATGTCATTCTCTGGCAGTTTTTATTCCCAGGGGTCTGCAGCACTTAATCCATGAATCACTGTAGCCTTGCCTATAAAAAAAAAGAACAACCTTTATAAATAGTTATAATTTGATTGTGGATTGTGGAATGTAGTCTATGAATACCATCACATTTAGTTTGTATATTTTAAGTAATGTTATTACTTTTAATTACAAATGCATACATTCAAGGCATCATTGATCTTATCCCTGTCATTTGCTATATGTTCACCATATACAGGGAAGGTTAATGATTTTTGGCACTGTAGTTACACTGATGGGATGCTGTGTTGCTGAAATGACTCAGACAGCAGTGCTGCTAGAGTCTTAACAAAAACTATTGTACTACTGTACACTTTACTAGACATGTATACCTTGTTTCCTCATGTTGTAGTTAGCAGACAGTAACCAAATTAATACCATCTCCATCAGGTTCCTGAGGGAATTAAAATGTACAGTAAATAGACCTGATCCACGTGTGTATGTGTAGTGGTTAGCACGTTCGCCTCTCAGCACTAGGGATTCCCAGTTCGAATCCCCATCTGGGTGAAGTTTCCATGTTCTCCCCGTGTCTGCGTGGGTTTCCTCCGGGTTCTCCGGTTTCCTCCCACAGTCCAAAAACATGGATCAAGCCAATTGAGTTCTCCAAATAGCCCCATATAGAGTGTGTATGCATGCATGTCTGTGTGAGTGAGTGTGTGCCCAGCGATAGATTGGCGCCCTTTCCTGGGTGTATCTGCCCAGCGCCCGAAACGTTCTCCCCTGGATTGGCATGGGGAACCCCACCGCAACCCTAATAGAGGATAAAGCAGAAGATGAATGAATCAATGTATATATATATATATACACACACACACACGTATATGTGTATGTATATGTATGTATATGTATATATATATATATATATATATATATATGTATGTATGTGTGTGTGTGTGTATATATATATATATATATATGTATATATGTGTATATATATATATATATATGTATGTATGTGTATGTATTTACTGTATATATGTATATTACACACACACACACAGAGAGGGGGCATAAACACATATGCACAGGGGATTTTTGACTGAGCCGACTCGCTGATCTTTCTTTTCTGCATTACTAACAGAACTTTGCTTTTCCTTCTCTGACTCTGACTCTTTTTTGCATTGCTGCGTTTGTAACGGTAGTTTGATGCGAGCATTGTCAACATCCTTGATTGTCCACTTACAGTAAGTGCATTATGAATCTGATCGGATTATATTGCGTTTCCGTGGCATACTCATTGTAATCCTGGGTGTTTCTGATGGATCTGTGTTTGCAGGAAATGGCTCACATCCTTGCACAGAAGAATCTGCGGGCTATTATTCTTCAAGTGAGTATAGTTTGTTAACTGGAAATTTGTGCTGGCAAACTAATCTGCGTGGTAAAAAGATGTATTGTAATAACAAGATGACCTTCCAGCCTGTAAAGAACAAATCATTGGACACATTTCCTAATGCCTTTTCTTGTTCAAGTTGTTACTTAAAGTCACCTTTGTTCCAGCATGTAATCAGGAGCCCCAAGCCCATCAATGATGAGATGGCACATCAGCTTTACATGCTGCAGGTGCTGACCTTCAATCTTTTGGAGGATCGTATGATGACTAAGATGGACCCTCAGGACCAGGTTTGTGTCGACCTTTGATGTGTAAACCAGCTCTTCCTCTATTGGGTAATTAATTTGTGTTTCTCTCTGACTTTCATGCAGGCTCAGAGAGATATCATCTTTGAGCTCCGCAGGATCGCCTTTGATGTCGAGTGTGAATCCAACAACAGTGGTAGCATTGAAAAGCGCAAGTCCATGTACACTAGAGACTACAAAAAGCTAGGATTTATTGTAAGTATATTTAACAGCATACACCTCAATTTCATTTAGAAAGCACTTTAAAAACAACAGTGGCTGCAACGAAGTGCTATACAGTGTTGAACTTAAAACAAAAATGATTAAAAAAAAATATCCATCCATCCATTATCTTCCGCTTTATCCTCTATTAGGGTCGGGGAGGGGTTCCCCATGCCCATCTAGGGGAGAACATTTCAGGCGCTGGGCAGATACACCCAGAACAGGGTGTCAATCCATCGCTGGGCACACACTCACTCTATATGGGGCAATTTGGAGAACTCAATTGACTTGATCCATGTTTTTGGACTGTGGGAGGAAACCGGAGAACCCGGAGGAAACCCACGCAGACACGGGGAGAACATGGAAACTCCACCCAGATGGGGATTCGAACCAGGAATCCCTAGTGCTGAGAGGAGAACATGCTAACCACTAAGCCACCGTGCCGCCCAAAATACAGTATATGCAATAAAACATTACATCAAATATATGCATGAAAATTCATAAAACCGAAGTAAAATAATGTTGTATGAAAATCGAAAGAGTGCAAATGGTTTTTAAGACTAGATTTAAAAGTGGACAGTGAAAAGGTCTGTCTAATACAGTGATTCTCAATTATTTTCTGTTAAGCCCCCCCCTAGGAAGAAGAAAACTTTTTGCGCCGACCCCCCCCCCCCCCCCTACATGACAAAATGGAATGAAAAAGTATTTTTACACGACCTCTGTAGTATGATTTGTCTCTAAATTTGTTATAAGTACCCCTCTTTTATAACAATGTCTCCTTATTAACAATAAAGAAAACAAAAAAGAAAGAAATATAGATCAACTTAGAACAAAGAATCATTTTATTAACTTTGTTTTTCAGTTTGTAACAGAAACGAATGAAATCCTTATTTAAACGTGAAACATTTTTGAACTGATTGGCATGTGATACTGAAAAATGAAATTAAATAAAATCAATAAATAATAATAAATTCAAATTCATCAGCAACATTCATTCAGGAGCACAATTTATTAACACTTTAACCTACAAAACAAAAATTAATACAATTTTTTTATTTTATTTTATTTTTTTTTAATCAAAATAAGGAAGTCAGAACTAATGTCTACAACGTGCCTGTTTAGCAGCGCACAGCTTTTCTGAAGTAGCTTTCATAAAGCGTTATAATCGCTGGCTCTACGCGTCACGTTTTCGATTAAAAACTCAAGAGGTTATCAGCTTGATCGGGGTGTAATGTCTTTAAGTGACGCCTTCATCTATTTCACGCTGTCCCCTGCCAACATTTAAAGACACAGAAGACACGCCAGTCTTTCTTCGTCTCCCACCTCAGTTACCGTGAAACCATGCGCTACATACACATTTCCTCATTTTAACTTTCGGTTGGGGCGGCACGGTGGCTTAGTGGTTAGCACGTTCGCCTCTCAGCGCTGGGGATTCCCGGTTCGAATCCCCATCTGGGTGGAGTTTCCATGTTCTCCCCGTGTCTGCGTGGGTTTCCTCCGGGTTCTCCGGTTTCCTCCCACAGTCCAAAAACATGGATTAAGTCAATTGAATTCTCAAAAAAAATAAAAAATTGCCCCATATAGAGTGTGTCTGTGAGTGAGTGTGTGCCCAGCGATGGATTGGCGCCCTGTCCTGGGTCTATCTGCCCAGCGCCCGAGACGTTCTCCCCTGGATGGGCATGGGGAACCCCACCGCGACCCTAATAGAGGATAAAGCGGGAGATAATTAATGAATGAATGAATGAACTTTCGGTTGACTTTTGTTGGTCTCATTATTTTCGTCTCTCTCCGCCTTTCTTGTCATTCCTGTTAAATATTTCTCCATGTTGTCTCTTGAGGGTTTGTTCAATGCACTTAATATCACTTGCTCTGTGATTTCTTGTTATGTGCCCCCCCATGCACCGCACTGCGCCCCCCCAGGGGGGTGCGCCCCACTATTTGAGAAGCACTGGTCTAATATAGTAGGTTGTTCCAAAGCTTAGGAGCTGCAATCGAAAGGCTCACTCCTCTTTGGTCCCCCTTATATATAGCTTCTTTCCATCTTTTCTTCTTTTTGTTTAAGAAAGTGGTTGAAATTACGGGATGCACACCATGAATTACAGTGTGGAGCACCTTCACACACATTCACACACATTCATGTTTTGCATTGTTGAGCAACAGTAACATACAAAGTCAGGCACCAGAGTTCTCACTTTTATAATGAGCTTTGATCATACAAAACATATTTTATTTTTATTTTATCTTTATTCTATTTTACTTATCCTTTTCAACAACTTTTAACTTTATGTGGAGATGTCAGGAATGAATTTCACTGCTGTCTGTACCATGTATTTCTACGCATGTGACCAATAAACCTGATTTGATTTGAGCTTATTTTTCCACTGGTTTTAACATTTCTAACATGTCCAAGAAAGAAACAACACTAAGTTAATACACAAGTTGGAAGAACCGTCCAAACTGATCTTCAGGTGCTCCTTTGACAACCAGATTAAAATGTTACCCTAACAATAATTCTATTTAAAAGTAGTATTTTTTATAAACATTGGTTTTATTAATAGGCTTTGCTAATTAATTTTTTTGCTCGGTGTATATAGTGTGCTGTAGTGTAATCCTTTTTTCAATGCCTGCTTCTTCGAATCTTAATCTTTTAGTTAATTCTTACATTTAGTTACAGTGAATGCATTTAAATAAATATCTGGGATTTGTATTGCATCATGAGAACAAAATGTCCTGGAAATTGTAGTATTGGTTTTGCTGATGGAATTGTGCAGTTCTGTACCATTACAATTATTGGCACCCGTGTTAATATTAGAAATTCAATACGTTTTAATTTGATGCATGACTAAGAGAACTAAAAGAGGCCTGCTGTTTAAAATCACTTATTAAGAACTATTTATTTTTAACAAAACACTTAATCTACACACAACCACAAACAAACTTTCAAATTTTTTTTTAACCTTTCCAGTTCCAAAGAGCTTTTTTTTGTAGATCTACAATTATAGATTGTAGTTCGCCTGTTCATTAATGTACTTTAGACACCCTTACTGTGTTCTGTAATAACCTACACCCTTAAAGCAGGTGATATTTGGGCAATTAATGACCTTAGATCCTCTGCTAAGAAACTGTAACTAGTCTGTGAATGGATCTTTCAGTAAAACAGTAATTTTAATGTATGTCCAAACCCACAATTAACGTTGGGCTACTACCTGAAGTATCACCCCCCCCCCCCCGCCCCCAAAGAATCATAATCAATATGGTGTTTTTTATATTCCGCAAACCTGAAGACCTCTCTTCGTTCTTCTTTAATTAAACATTGTTGGAAATGTTTTAAGCTGTGTTTGTAAATGTTGTAAGCATGTGTACTGTAGAAAGTGCACAGTGTTTAAAGCAGGAATGTACATACATGTATGATGGAATTAAATGCTTTCGATTATTTGAAAATGTATATGTTGAGTGTTTTCTAAAAATACTGTGTGTTGATTCATTTGTAGAATCATGTGAACCCAGCAGTGGATTTCACACAGATACCACCGGGGATGTTGGCTCTGGATAACATGCTGTATTTTGCCAGACAGCATCAGGACTCCTACATCAGGGTAAACATGCCACACTGTACCAGTTTCATACACGCACACACACACACTTACAGTGCTATAAAACAGTGGGAATATATATTAATATACATATTTGCAGGTCTACATGGGCACTATAAAATAATTACCACTGGGTAATAAAAAATGATCATGGTAGCTTAGTGATAAGAGTGTTGGGCTACTAATCAGAAGGTTCTGAGTTCAAATCCCAGGTCCACTGAAATTACCAATGTTGGTCCGTAAGTAAGGGCTGCTGTATCAACCCTGTGTTTTGACCCCCCAAGTTGGGATGTTTGTAAGTTGCTTTGGATAAAAGCATCTGCTAATTGACTAAATGTAAATGTATTGTAATTATACTAAAGTACAAGACATGATGTCATTTTTGCCCCAGTCTTTACTTCAATTTTGAAAAATTCTTGTTATAAATGTATATTCATAAAGACCTTTTGTTTTAAATGACTTTTGGTTTTAGAGACTGTGAGACAAAAGACTCTATTGAAATAACTATTGATTTTCAATGTGAATTAAAATTGCAGGATTTAGGTAAAACCCATCAATGAGTAGCTTAGTCTGAAATCCTGAAATTCTAAGAATGTAGCAGGAGTTAAAGCATCAACCCTAACCTACATTTCTGTGCTTGTGTATTTTAGATCGTTTTAGAAAACAGTAGCCGAGAAGACAAGCACGAGTGCCCGTTTGGACGCAGTAGTATTGAGCTTACCAAAATGCTGTGTGAGATCCTCAAAGTTGGAGAACTACGTAAGTCTGCTCTGTTTTTCGATTTTTCTGTTGTTCACACTTCTCATGCTCAAAAGCATTATTGATGTACCTTCACGATGGCTTTATTAGTCATTATGGGTCATATGGGTTTGGCAGCTCAGTGGTTGGGATGTTGGGCTATTAATCTAAGAGCTAAGGTTTGTCACTGTAGGTTCTTGAACAAGGCCCTTAAATCTCATTGCTCCAGAGATGATGTATGGTGAACCCTGTGTTCCAACCCCTGTGTATTTATTGAGAAAGAAATCCCAGCACTACATTCACTATATGGACCAGAATATTGGGAGTCACACGAGTCCTACAAAATCCCATTCTTAACAATGTTACCAATAAGTTACCACAAGTTACCAATGTGGGTCCTTAAGCAAGACCTTTAACCTTCACCGCTTCAGGGGTGTTGTATCAACCCTGTTTTCTGACCCCAGCATCAAGTTGGGATAATTGTAAGTCACTTTGGATAAAAGCATCTGCAAAATGACCCAATGTTTATGTCAAAAGCACACTCATTTTGCATAGGACATAAGGATATCCAAGATACTGTCACTTAATATACAGTGGAATTTGTAGACAAAAACATAGAGAAAACGTTTCTTTTTTTTAGGGGAAGAATTAAAAAAAAAAAAAAAATCTTACATTACATTTTTTTTTTTTTTAGTATTTTTACATTAATACATTAATACAAGGCATTCCCCTATTTTTCCAAAATTATAAACCGTTTTTACATAAATGAAAAGAACAACAAATACACAAAAAGAAAATAAACACCCTACACGCATCCAACGAGGTTTTGTTATACATACCTACTAAAATTTAAGCATTACATATTTAAGTATAATAGTATTATTACTAAGACCAACAGTCATTTGGTCTTATTAGTTGAATGTACTCAGAGAAAACATTTCATTTTGAAAATAACGCTCAGCTACCATCCAAATAGTTTTCTTGTGGATTCTGAATGTTGATGTGAAGTCTGGTAAAATGTAGGAGTTATGAAGATCTTTGCACTACAAGACTTTATTGCAGACAAGAAGATGAAACAAGACATAAGAGGAAGCTGGTGCTATCTGGGGCTCTTTGCTCTTTTAAATGATTTAAAATGCATGGGCTGCAGAGTGCAGTGCAGTCAACCACTATTTCAGCAAAAAAGTAATTAAATGAAATAGCAAAGAGAGCTGGGACTAATTCCTCATTAAAAAGTAATGCAAGTTCCTTTAAAAACTGAAGAAGAGCACATGCTGGTTATAGCCATGACTCCTCTTTTGGAAACGTCTTATTTGCAGATTTAAAGCTTGAAAGAAATAATGTTTATCACAAATAATGCAAAAAATTCGATAAATGACTCGTTTGCTGTATATATTTAGATATTGTTTTAGAAATGCTGCTGGGTGGGATTTTATTTAGCTGGGACTTTTCATGAGCATGTTCATTATTCATGAGCTGCCCAGGTGTCTCCACCTTACCTTATCTCAGGCTTCTTGCACCCTGAAAAATTTATACATCTCCATGTTTTTGAAGCAGTGACCATAATGGAATTGGAACATGCCAGGCAGCACATGATGACTTGTTTCGTTTTTCTTTTAAAAGTGTGTTAATTATTTAGTAAGACATCCGATATGAATCTAGACAGAAGTCTGATGATTGGTTTATGGTTTTTGTCGCCGCTTTGGTAGAGAAATAAAATGAGAGAATAGTGAATAATGGGTCTTTGACTTTGAAAAAGTCCAATAGACAATTTGGTCTTTAAGATGTGATGCTCATTCTACCCACTAATCAAAGGTTCAGCCTAAAATAACACCTTTCCTGTTACATAAATAAGGTCAGACTCTGGATTTGCTCTACATGCAATAAAACATCAAAAAATTGTTTATGTATATTGTGCTACTTACAATAGAACATTGTCCCAAAGCCGGTCTGCAAAAATGTGATGGCCTGTAGAGCATGACCTTATTATTTTTGTGTGTGATGCTTTCATTATAAATGGTTAACACTTTCTTATAAATGAACATTGGGGTGTAAAAAAAGCTAATTATTATGTATTTATTTGGTTATTTTTCCGATCATCCTATGACATCATGGGGCAAAAGCAGAGAAAATTATTCACAAGCATGAGACTTCTCGCTAAAAACAATTCCTTAATTAGGAATAAGTGAAGAGTAAAAATAAGCGATAAACCAGGACACACAGTCATGAGGGCTGGCATGTCAGTGTTTCACCTCGACGCCATCACCTAATGTATGTTATATGTAAGAAAAGGGAAATGACTGCAACAATAATCATAAGTCACCAGAACCCAATAACACCAACCCCTAGGATGCTGTCATCATCATCATCATCATAACGTCATGGGATTAGAGTCCTAAGGTGTCTTCTGCTAACACAAGAAACACTTTCATAACGGAGACCATACTGGGATAAAAAGCCCTTTGGGATAAGTTGTCCAAACAGAAAGTCACACCAGGACGCCCTTCTGTCATCTTTAATTGTTATTTAGATATGAAATGAAAAGCGGTATGGTGGGCATCACTTGACATGATGCTCCCAGAGGCTTTATGAATAGTGCTATATTTGGCACTTTGTCTAGTTGACTGTTTGCTGCTTTTGCCTTCAGTGTGATGGTTAAAAAGCTGAGTTCTTTTAAAAAAAAAAAAGGCCTGTGCAGTCTTGAATAAACAAAAATTAAATATGTCTATGATTTTGTATAATGAAATGTATTGTATTTAGTAGGGGTGAGCTGCAATATTCACCGATTCGACGATTCGATTCGGAGAACCGTAGTCAAAATGTACCATTTTGACCACATGGGGGTGCCCATGGCTGCTGCTAAGCATTAGTTTTTACATGAAATGTCTTTGTTTTCGTTATATATATAGCCTTTTGTCAAATAAAATCATACTAATTTCTGTTTTTTTTTTAAATGATGTGTGCGCTTTAACAATATAAAATATATAACAAAATATTTTAAAATATATTTTTTAAAAACCACGCTTATAGCGCCATCTTGTGGTGAAATTTTAACTGAGTCGACTATAGGGAAAATCTGACGAATCAGATTCGACTATGAAAATCCTTAGTTGAAGACACCCCTAGTATTTAGGAACTAATTAATTAACTGTCATTAAAGTAATTTAGGTATTTTTCAAGCATAGACAAACACAATATATACATCCATACATTGGAGGAAACAACAATTTGATCCCTTACTGATTTTGTAAGTTTGCCCACTGACACAGATATGAACAGTCTATAATTTTAAAGGGAGTTTTAATTTAACAGTGAAGGATATCAACATCCAGAAGATCACATTCTATTAATTCCATCCATTCTCCATTATCTTCCGCTTTGTCCCCCCCACTGAGTCTTGGTCCTTCCAAGGGTTCTTCCTTAAATAACAGCATAACAGGTAGTTTTTTCTTGCCACTGTCGCTTTGGCTTGCTCTTTGGGGGTTTAAAGGCTTTTCATTCTGTAAAGCTGCTTTGTGAAAATGTACTATTGTAAAAAGTGCTATATAAGTAAAGAACTTGAACTGATCCTCTATTAGGGTCGTGGGGGGGGGGGGGGGGGTTCCCCATGCCCATCCAGGGGAAAACGTTTCAAGCGCTGGGCAGATAGACCCAGGACTATCTATCGGACAATCTATCGCTGGGCACACAATCACTCACACAAACACACTCTATATGGGGCAATTTGGAGAACTCAATTGACTTCATTCATATTTTTGGACTGTGGGGGGAAACCGGAGAACCCGGAGGAAACCCACACGGACATGGGGAGAAGATGGAAACTCGAACCGGGAATCCCTAGTGCTGAGAGGAGAACGTGCCTACCACTAAGCCAACGTCCTACCCTACATTGTATAAATTATATATATTTATTTGCATTTTGCAGAGAAAAATAAGTATTTTATCCCTCTAGCAATCAAGACTTAATATTTGGTGACCAAACCCTTGATGGTAAGCACAGCAGTCACGTTCATGTAGTCTACTTCATGATCTCATCATCTCATCATCTCTAAATCATTAAGGTCTTGATGCTGAAATAAATACATTTTCTTGGCGTGAATGCCAAATATAGAATAACATGGCATTATAAAAAAAACAAACATTTAAATATTTTATTGTGCGTCAGGAACACCAGACTAAAATGTATGATGCTAAAGTCTTTTTTTTTTAACTGTTTTTGTTCAGAGGATATAATGTGTTTGTTCAGCAAACTGGAAAGATAAGACCACTTACTTTATGAACATATTTGCTCGTGTGTCTCAGGCTGCATAAAGCAATCTCAGCTGGGGGACTGGATGTGTGAACAGATTGTCCTCTCCTCAGATCCTGGTACTCAGCTGTCAACGCTGACAAGGCAGACTTGTCTAAACTTGTTGGAATAGAAATTAGTGTCTGAAAAGAAAATGACCCACATTTTGAACAGCCAGTTGTCAATATGTCTAGAAGTGCATTCTCAAAAGATGTCTGCCATGTGGCTTGATAAGGACCGTGTTTGTGCCACAGTCCGTGGTAAGAGTCAATACCTGAGAGAAATTTCAGTTCACAGCATGACAGTTCTTTGTGTTTCGTTTTGACAGACACCAAAGGTATGTTTGAGTTCTTTAAGTATATAAGAAAGGTGATTGGCATGTCATATGGGTTTACTTGGTCCTGGGTTCTTTGTGGATGACTGGCAGGCCTGCAAACTTTTATTTTAAATTGGGTTGGGACCCTTCACTCCAACTTCCAGGCCTGAGCTTCAAGGTGACTTGGTGGTTAAGGCTAGTGTGTTTAATGTAGCCTCCTAAGTAAGATGCTTGCTCACTTATTTAGCAACTGCTTTTTGGCCGGGCTCATCTGTGTTGTGTAATATCTGGCCATATGTCTGCTTTCTCTTCACTGTGCAATAAATCTCCCTTCAGGGCAAGAAAACCCACTCACTGCAATCCTTTAGAAATTGTACCGAGCAGTCTTTCAACATATATTTATCAGCCTGGAGACACAGATTGCAGGTGCTTTGAACATGTTCTCCTGCTCTAAACTTTCCTTTCTCAGTGAGCACAGAGATCCACACCGATCGTATAAAATATTAGATGAAGGAAATGTTTTCGGATTGTTATTGTAGGTCAGTCAAATCTCCACGTGTAACATTACACTGATGAGTTACTCTACAAATGTCAAAGTCAACCAGACACAGTTTTATAGCAAGCACTCATCTAAAAACATTCATTCATTCATTATCTCCCGCTTTATCCTCTATTAGGGTCGCGGTGGGGTTCCCCATGCCCATCCAGGGGAGAACGTCTTGGGCGCTGGGCAGATACACCCAGGATAGGCGCCAATCCATCACTGGGCACACACTAACTCACACAGACACACTCTATATGGGGCAATTTGGAGAATTCAATTGACTTGATCCATGTTTTTGGACTGTGGGAGGAAACCGGAGAACCCGGAGGAAACCCACGCAGACACGGGGAGAACATGGAAACTCCACCCAGATGGGGATTCGAACCGGGAATCCCTAGCGCTGAGAGGCGAACGTGCTAACCACTAAGCCACCGTGCTGCCCCTTCTAAAAACAAATAATAAAAAAATATTTTATTGTAATATTAATTTCCACTTAATCCTCTATTAGGGTCGCGGGGGGTTCCCCATGCCCATCCAGGGGAGAACGTTTTGGGTGCTGGACAGACACACCCATGACATGACCAAACTATCACTGGAGACACACTTACACACACAAACACACTCTATATGGGGCAAGTTGGAGAATTCAATTGACCTTGATCCATGTTTTTGGACTGTGGGAGGAAACCATAGAACCCAGAGGAAACCCATGCTGGCACTGGGAGAACTCCACTCAGATTGGGATTCGAGTCTGGATCTCCAGCACTGAGAGGCGAACGTGCACCCTTTTATTTTAATAAAAATCGTATAATATCTGTAAATTTGATTTAGTGCTATTTATTTATTTACAAGCCACTTGTCCTGGCACTATAAACAATGGTCATGTGAGATCAATGTTTAAAACTGCTGTGAACAGACCGTCGAAAATTCATGTCTATGTTTTAAAATCACATTACTGGAAAATCATCACCTTGATGGTAGCATCTCACAGACTCTCCACACGTTTGTGATTGTGTGAGGTGTGTAAACCATCAGTGTAAAGCTCTACATCATGGGTGTCAAAGTCTGGCCTGCGGGTGTAGTCATATTTGGCCCCGAAGACAACACCGAATGACTAATAGAGCTGGCCCATTGGTATTATACATGATCGCGCATGAATCGGTAATATCACTGCCATGCTCTGAGGCAGATGCTTTTAAATGGATTATTAGCCTGTGGTTACAGCTGAAATCTAAATCAGAAAGCTGCAAATAAAAAAAGGCAAATAATGTATGGGGGGGGGGGGGGTAATTTTGCATGTGTGCAATATTATCCCTATGGTTTTAGGGCCTGTAGGAACATCACACAAGGGTTAAGTTGCTGTATACTAAATAGTATTTTTTTGGAATAAGAAATGTTTCTTACTTTATTCATACTTTATTTTGTACTCTAATATTCTATTCAAATTTGTTGATGCCGGCTTTCCCCATGCTTGTGATGATGTTTCCTGCAATCGGTGTAAACGTTATTTTATGTGTAATTGGTCACTTCTTTATTATTTTTTATTTAGCTAATACACACACACACACACACACAAAACAACAATGGGTTTTTACAGAAACGAGTAAATCTGTGCCACCAAGTCAAAACAATGATAAAAAAAAGTAAAATTAAAAACATGTAAGTGGTTTTGTAATCATTTTTGTGATCACGTGACGGTTTTTCTAATTTGCATTCATTTTTTATGTTGGGTATTCAAATTCTGGCTACAAACATGCATTAATGTTGGTAATGTCTAAGCTCCTGACTCTACCAAATGAATTCCTTTAAACCAACAAATTGGATTGCTAAATAATATTAAAAAATACAAAAAATAATACAAAAATTGCATCTGCTAAATGTAAATGTAAGATATATATATATATATATATATATATATATATATATTATATATATATATATATATATATATATATATATATATATATATATATTATGTAGTATTAAGCTTTGCTTGTTCCAGTTTTAATGTTTAGCAAATCCTTTTGTCCATATGAAATGGTTCATCATTATATCAGGAGAAAGAGTTTTTTTTTTCGATAAATATCAATGTTGGCCAAGGGTTAGGTTTTGTCCATGTTAAACATTTTGTCTATTCGTTTACATTTACATTAGCAGACACTTTTATCGAAAGCGACTTACAAGGTGAGAACAGGGTTAATCACAGCATCCCTGGAGCAATGAGGGTTAAGGGTCTTGCTCAAGGACCCACATTGATAACTTCAGTGGACCTGGGATTTGAACCCCCAACCTTCAGATTGACAGCCCAACTCCCTGACCACTGAAGTTGAGAAGCACCCTATTCGTATTGGACAACCTTGCAATACATAGTTATTTTTAAATCCTTTAACGAAAGCTAAAGGGTTTCATTCTGGGAGGGAATTATGGGGTTGTTGGTTAAGAAATAAATGAATTTGGGGGTTTTAAACAGAACAAATCTGTGTATATTTGTGTACGTCTGTTTATACCACATCCCAAAGACTTTGTTAATATAGCATAAAGGTGGACCTCTGACCAAGTTGTTGTAAATTCATCGTTTTAAGCACTGCTTATTCAAAAGAAAACATTTCTGTTGAATGCAGCGGAAAGCAAATAATTCTGAAAGACGATGTAGATGTAAGTCTTTTGTTGTTCATACACACATTTGGTTTGTTTGCCATTGAGCTTGTAAACATGTTTTATTGGAGGTTAGAAGAGCTTATTGAACTCTGACATTGAAATGACCCTGTCTTATAAAAACTACACAGCATTCTTCACGCCAAACAGTTTTTTTTAAGTATTGTTAGTTGTGTGTATCCAGAACCAAAAAACAACCATTCACAAGGCTTTATTTACATTCATGTTGATGGCTCCTGACAGCCACAATAAAAATGCCAACTTGTTGTGTCAGTGAAATGTGCTGATGATGTGGCCTTGCCTGATTTATTGTAGTCCTCAGTTATTTGTTTCCTTTTGGGGGAACTGGTTTGTTCCTATGATGAAATATTCAGGGTTTTGGATTGTACAACTATTCTTCAGGGAAAAACTGCCCCAGATAAAGACATCATTACAACACTGATGCATACTGTATTCTGAGCAGTAATAGATTATCTAGTAGTATAACATGAATTGCACGTGGCAATATTGGGGGGATGGATATATATATATATAACAGTAATATATATTAATATATTATATTATTAGTTACTGTAATAGTAATATAGTTATTTGGATATTATGAGCATAAATGTTATTTTTAAAAAAAACAAACAACCAAATCAGACTCTTACCTTTGAATTTTCTTGTATTTTCGGTCATGTGATCATTTTAATAAAATTTGTTGGTTTAATTTAAATAATTGAACAGAATCAGGACCTTGGACATTGCCAGCTGTCCATGACCAACATTCATGTGTGTTTGTGGCCTGCATTGGAACACCCAACATAGAAAACTATAGATTACAAAACTACCTACACCATGATTTATAGTTACTTCACAGTTTTTAAACATTTGTATTGTTTTGATTTGAGTCCACAGATTTACTCATTTCTGTAAAAAAATAAATAAATAAAATTATTATATATATATATATATATATATATATATATATATATATATATATATATATATATATATATATATATATATATAGTATTGTAACATAAATCATACACATATGGCTGTGTATGTGTGTATTAGCCAAGCATGGGCAAAGCCGAGATAGTGGTTGTTGGTATATAAGTGTTTACCATTACAGTAATGAGTTGTTAAACATAATGCTTTAAAAGATTAAAGTATTAAATAAAATGTAAAACATGATAATTACAAAAATAGTTAAAAGCCACTTGTATCGACAAATGACACCATTAGAACTCATACCAGCTGTAGTTTTAAATACAGAATCCGGTTGTTGGAATACATTTTGGGTGAATCCACTGTTTGCTCATGTCTTCATCCTGCAGAAGGACAGCTCGGCTGCTTGATAAGGGCTGGACATGCCATGTCTCTTCCAATGAGAGCTCCATTTTCCCCCTGCAGGCATCATTCATTATGCTGTGAAGTTTCAATTTCAGCAGTGCCAATGCAATTACTTGTACTCTATGGTGGCCTGTGCCCACTGTGAAGCCCCCAGGTCCACTAAAGTTGTTCTTCAAACAGGACCTCGGATTTAAAGTGCAATTTGCAGACCTGCAGCGTTTTGGTTTAGTATGAAAGCAGGGTTATTGCCACAGTGGTGTTTTGGCTGTAGGGGCTCTGGATGACCTTAGACACCTCGTCATTTTCACCTTCAAAGCTGATTATAAACGCTAATGGTGACTTCAGCACTTTATTCTGCTGTTGGTTTTCACTTTTGTACATTGTGGGTAGTATCTAAAGAATGATTTGCGGATTATTTTAAAAGAAAAGTTTTATTTTATTTATTTTTTGGTCCATTGCAAACTCTTCACAGTAGAAGGGTTCATCATGGACTATAAAGTGTACGTCCTCTTGCCAGTCTAAGCGTTCAGTGTTCCCTTTATAAGACTGTCAACCAAAACTGTACATTCTAAAACAAATAGTGCAAGTTGGTGTGAAGTGTATTTAGAGAGAACATGCCGATCAGAGTGCCTTTTATAGCCATGCATGTCCTTTTTCAATAAGCGTGTAGGTGTCTCGAGAGCTGAGAACATAATCCCCTGATCTGAGGCTGTATTCTGTTATAAAGGACATGGGAGGTACAAGATCTCAATAAGTTTGTAGTATTGTAATGTTTAAGCACATAACAGTAAAACCAATATCCTTTATAGTGTTCAGCAGTTCTTAATACTTTATTTCTTGCTTTTCACATTTTCTGCTTCTGCTGATGTTTTCTTATTCCTTACTGTATTGTGTTTATTTCAAAGTCTTGCACACAAGTCTTGTAGTTTATGTGAGAAATAAAACTGAAAAAGTGGTAAAACCGTAACCTGTTCTGTTCCAGCATGAGCCTCGGTGCAAAAAGCAATGTCCATAATGGCATTGTCGGCATTTAGCGTGGAAGAACTTCACTGTCCACAACAAGTACTGACCTCATGACCATTTTGCCATTTAGTACGAACTAGAATGGACATCGTGAGCCAGATTTTCTCATCTGGTTGCATGAATGCTCTTGATGAATGAGCTACATTTTTCCACAGACAGATTCCAAAATATAGTCCATATAGTGATGGTTCTTACTCACTTAAGCCGACAATTTCTACCTTCATATCTCATACGAAAGTATGTTTATGTATCCTCTGTCTTCACAGCCAGTGAAAACTGTCATGACTTCCACCCGATGTTCTTCACTCATGACCGCTCCTTTGAAGAGTTCTTTTGTATATGCATCCAACTGCTCAACAAGACCTGGAAGGAGATGAGAGCCACGTCTGAGGACTTTAACAAGGTAAGCACAACATTAACCTAAAACCAACTCTCTGCAACAACAGCATGTCCGTATTCTGTCTCCGTCCCTGTAGAATGCCGTCCACTTTTGTTTTCTTCTCATAATCTGCACTCACCATCACTTTTAGGGCCTGTCATTATCAACACTTAATTATATGTGAAAGTGTGCATGCGTGCTAGAATGTTGTTTACGTAATTATAGTGATCTCACTGCAAGCTCATCTGTGCAATTGCAATCTAATAATCTCCAGCTTGCATCAGACTGTAATTTTGAGCTTAATGAATGCACTTGGGTTTGAAATGTCATTAAAAAATAAACATTTTTGGACATACCCATCATAGTTCCTTTTAGTCTGTTTGTATCTTCCATTAGCAGCTTGTGTCTGGGTTGGTGAGATATTGGTGGTGTATTGTTTATAAGTGTTCAAGACCGTTTGTTCTGTTTACAGATTACTCTAACTCTGACATGCTGCCTTAACAATAGGGTTGTTCCAAATAAGGCAGGGTTTTTTTGCCCTTATTTTGGATCCCACTAAACAAGGTGGACCGTCTACTTACACTGAAGATCAGTTTTGAGTTTATTGTCACATGTACAGCAAACAGTCAGTTAGAGTAATGATGAAATTCTTACTCTGCATCCTTCCTGTTTTTTTATTTATCATTCATTATCTTCCGCTTTAATGCTCTATTAGGGTCGCGGGGGGTTCCCCATGCCCATCCAGGGGAGAACGTCTCAGGTGCTGGGCAGATACACCCAGGATAGGGCGCCAATCTATCGCTGGGCACACACTCACACTCTATTTGGAGAATTCAATTGACTTGATCCATGTTTTTGGACTGTGGGAGGAAACCGGAGAACCCGGAGGAAACCCACGCGGACATAGGGAGAACATGGAAACTCCACCCAGATTGGGATTCGAACTGGGAATCCCTAGTGCTGAGAGGCGAACGTGCTAACTACTAAGCCACCGTGCCGCCCCCAAAGGTGTTAATAGGAGTTAAATTCAGTCTGTGTTTTGGTTATTTTAAACTCAATGTTTGTTATGATATAAACTGTACAGTAAGGACCAAAAAAGGACCTTCCCCAAACTGTTGTACAAAGTTGGAAGCGTAAAATGGTGCAAAATACATTGCCGCCCGTTTTTTTATTTCTTTTTTTATTTTGAGGTTTTTCCTTTGTGAAATGATTTAATATAATAACAGTTATTGGCTGTTCCCCGGTTCGATTCCTGGTCCCACTAAGTACTTCGGCTGAAGTGCCCTTGGGCTAGACATCTAACTTTAATTGCTTCTTGTGTGCTGTATACAAAGCTGCCCACCACTCTGAGCGCATGTGCTTAGTTCACCAGTGTGTGTATGTGTGACGAGTTAAATGTGGAAGACCTCTGAACGGTAGCACAGGAGGCGAAATAGATCACTTCATCACTTTACATTGAGTCCACACACATGTTTTAGATGAATGCATGTCTTTCCAAATGATTTTAATAATACTGCCTTTTAGTGATTGCTGGCATTTGCATTCTGTCTCATCTTATTATTTTCAGCTTAATCCTCTACTAGGGTTGCAGGGGATCGTGTTCCCCATGCTCATCCAGTGAAAACCTTTTTATTTCATCAGTTTATATATGCATCACTCAATATGGTGGAGATAATGGACTGAGTATTCTTTTCACAGCACAGACATTCAGCACTAAATCACTACCTCTATCCAATGAGCAGGGTTTTTTTTTATCTTAAAACAGTGAATGACTTATTTACAATGTTTATAATCCCTTTATTACATCTTTCTATAACACATTAGCATTAGATATACAGGGATTGTGTACAGTCTTTGATTAATCCAGCAGCGTCGTATTAATTAATGGACTGTGGTGACTTTGTGGTTTGGGTTACTGCTTGAAAGGTTGAGATTTCAAAGGCTGGCTCTGACGAGTTGTATTTAAAAAATGTAGTGTTGCGGCATCTGCACCGTATGTTATAATTTAAGATGCTTATATGATTAAAGGTTATTAAAAGTCTGATTTTATTAGCTATCATAATCAATCTTTGATTATACAGTCAGCATTGTTTAGCACTGGCTACTCCCATAACCTCATTACTACTTTACTACAAACTATGTCTGGTTTATTATCTTTGTATTTTGCTAGGCAACAGACCAAAGTCATCATTTATGCTTCTGGAACCCAATCGGTAATTAAATAAAAAATTAAAATCTTAATTGATTGTGTTTTTACTGCTAAGCAAATGACTCCTGTTGCAGTTAAACACTTTATTGTGAATTACACACACTGTCATTATTTTGCTAAATCACGCATATACAACCTATAACTATATTCAAACTAAAGTGGAAATGTTGACTTGCTTTGATGGCATCACTAACATGGATGGACCACTTCTTACGACTGCTGTTAATAAGAAATTAGTTTGGAAATAACGAAGCCTTTTTATGTTGTAGTGCATTATAAAGACATTATTCTTTAGTCATCCAGGTGCTTCTTATTTTCTTTTTCACTTTATGTAATTGTCTCTTGTGGTTTGTTTGTAGTGGTCTAAAAGGGAATTGGTTCCTCATACAAAACCTTGTTTCAATGGATTTTGAAAACAGCATGGTTGTAATATTGGTTTTTAGACCATTTAATAAAAACTATATTAGAAAAGTAGGGCGGCACGGTGGCTTAGTGGTTAGCACGTTCGCCTCTCAGCGCTAGGGATTCCCGGTTCGAATCCCCATCTGGGTGGAGTTTCCATGTTCTCCCCGTGTCCGCGTGGGTTTCCTCCGGGTTCTCCGGTTTCCTCCCACAGTCCAAAAACATGGCTCAATTCAAGTGAATTCTCAAAATTGCCCCATATAGAATGTGTGTGAGTGTGTGCCCACCGATGGATTGGCGCCCTGTCCTGAGTCTATCTGCCCAGCGCCCGAAGCGCTCTGCCCTGGATGGGCATGGGGAACCCCACTGCGACCCTAATATAGGATAAAGCGATAAAAGTATAAGTTAATTATGCAACCAAGTTTACACTGTAAACATACAATTTTTGTTATAAATTGAATTATAAATAGTTTTCTGGTTGATAATAGTATTAAGGTAATAGTTAAATGCTTCTTTGATGTGGATTTTTTTTGTTAGTACTGATTTTACTGTTCTTTAAAAATTGCTGTCTGGTTTGAACGTTGCAGACTCAATTTTTTATCCCAATTTTCGAATCCCAATCTGGGTGGAGTTTCCATGTTCTCCCCGTGTCTGCGTGGGTTTCCTCCGAGTTCTTCGGTTTCCTTCCAACATGGATCAAGGTCAATTGAGTTCTCCAAATTGCCCCATGTAGACTGCGTTTTTGTGTGTGTGTGTGAGTGAGTATGATAGATTGGCACCCTGTCCTGGGTGTATCTGCCCAGCGCCCGAAACGCACCCCCGCGACCCTAGTAAAGGATAGATAATTTCCCTAGAAAGTGAAAGATAATGGATGGATGGATGGATTTACAGTTGGTCATTTTATCCAAAGCGACTTAGAATATCACAATTTTGTTAAGATCAGATAACATTTGTTATCTTTATTGGTCCCACTAGGGGAAATTTGATTAGTCACAGCCGCAATGACACAAAAAAGAGCGTATTATGGAAATGTGATTAAAAAAAAAAAAAAAAAAAAAAAGATAAAATACATGATCAGCCAAGATGGTGCGCTCCTCTGGAGCAATAAGTTTTAAGGGCCTTGCTCAAAGGATCCACATTGGTATCCAGAGTGAACCTAAGATTTGAACCACCACCTTAACCACTGACCAATATTGTGGTCACTTTCCTCCCAGTTCTTATTGTTAGTGTAAATATAACCTGAACCTGTAGGCATTGCGAAAGGTGCAAATTGAATGTCCTGTATTGCACTGATGCAACAGGAAAGCGCAGCATGAAGTGCTTGGTAAGTAGTTTGGTTCAACTGAATGATGCAAGACATTTTTAATGCAGCATTTCAAAAAATGAACTCCAAAATTTCAGACATGGAATGTTTGCATTATCATTATGTTAACTCAAATAGCAGTGTCGATTTAGTTCGTTAAGCCCAAGACCTGACATGGTAAGAAAATGCAACAGTAGACAGAAATTCCCACCAAATCTCACCAATATATCTATAATTATAGTTCTGTTACCTTTAATATAAACAATAAAACTTTACCAGTCGACATACCTGGGTCTTATCCCAGAAAACTGGCGGGAACCGGACAAATACTTTTTGAATTCTTACAGTTTTCAGCAAAAAAAGCTATCACAAGAAAGTGTTTCAATTGGCACCCCCAACAGCGACCCAATGAACAGAAATAGTGAACGAGATCCAAAAAAATAGAATGCATGACCTTAACTTTGCAACTGCAAAAAAAAGAAAGAATTCACAAATTGTGGTGGAAATGCAACTATTTTCTTAATAATGTAACACACAAGGGCTGAAAGTTGATGAAGGTTGATGTAACCTCTCTTTTTGGTTTGATTTGATTTGAAGAGTTAAAATTCATCAATAATGCATTTTTAAAAAAAAACAATAAAAATATTCATTAGATTTTTTATCTTTGACAATAATAATAATTATTATATATAAATATAATATTTTGCTCAGATTTTGACTTGTGTTTATACAGTATATATATATATATATATATATATATATATGCATGCAATTTTTCCAGCTCATGTTGGATTAGGTTGTTATTAATAATTAATATTTATTATTCTATTTTGTGAAACCTGCGCTTGACTGAAAAGCTGAGAGTGAATATACTTTTAAATGCTTATGAAATCCTGTCTGGCTATGGTTGACTGCATAATCCTCATTCTGTAAACCCTTCCATGTATTCACGTCTCATATTTATATGCAGACCATATACCCTCTAGTTGCCCCTCCCCCACTCTCTTGCTTTATGGTTGGCCTGTCACATTGAGTAAATGGTAAAATGGATGTGTGTTTGTTTGCGCTCACTCGCTCGCAGTGTGTGTGTGAGCGAGACATGCACACACACACACACACACACACACACACTCACAGAGTAAGAGATGCTGAGGAGGGAAGGAAGACTGTCTGATCTCGCCTATGCTCTTGGGGCAGAAATCTGACGGGTAACATTTCGCTTGTTTCCATAGCGACTGTATTCTAATTACTCCTTCTCCTGGCTCCTCTACAACAAGATGGAATGTCTTTTGTGTCAGAGAAAGAGAAAGAGGGCGATGGAGCACTTGCTCATGTACAGTTGCTTATCCCCCCCCCACCCCCCCGTTCATTCAATGAAGGGAGCATTTATGGCACCTGAGCAGAAATGGCCATCGCTGTGCAACTCTGTGTAGTAGTGATGTAGCGGCACTGTTTAAGCTAGATCCCCTGCTACCCCCGCCCACCTTTCATCCTAACTGCCTCTCCACCTCATTGCCATCAAGCACATGTGACTGCCTCTCCCGTACGGCTATTGGTTTGATCCTTGTCGCGTCTGCCCAATTGGACTGAAGCTCTGGGATGGACATAAGCGAGGCTGCTGGGTGATGCTCACGCTCTCTGGAACACGGATCCTGACGAGTGGAATGAGCCGCTTTCTATGTGTCTGTGATTTTTGAGGCTTTACCAGCAGCACAATCCACCCGGTGCCATCCAGAGCTTCATCAGAAATCGTAGCGTAGCTCCACTTTCTCATACAGCATACTCACTTCGCCACTTGACCGTGAGCTGGGGAGCCAGGCTCCCAAAAATGGAGGTGACTGTGACATGTGAGTATATTCCTTAATTAAAATCTGTTAGACACCACAGGAGAGTAGGGCTGAGCAGGACTGTATTTACATTAAGTGATGGTTTGGTGAAAGATATGTGTGTAGTGGTCTGCCCATGGACAGATGGATGAATCTGAGGCAACGCTCGAGCGCTGGTAGGCTGCAGGCTTTGTGTTAAACTGCCAGCAGTAATCGGGTTAGAGGCAGATTTCAGCTTAAGATTAAATAGCCGGCGATTGAGAGCGAGCGTCTGCACTAACCTACAGTATCTAACCTTCACCTTGCTGATTGTGAATGAATGATTATGAATGAGCTCCACACTCCTCTCAGTGTGGATCGTTTTCTCAATCATGCTGGCGTACATTGCTCCGTGGGTAATAGAAGGGAGAAGGTAGGTGTGTGCGTTCCGGCTTTAGGAAAAAACATTAACGGTGCTCTTAAAGTTAATCCTCTTTCATTTGTCCAGTGGTTAAGCTGACCACCACCTTTAAATCCGTATATGTACAGGTGTTTGCTTCAATGGACAACTTGAGTGAGAAAAATATAAATTGTTGGTGACGGTGCACGTGAAGACATTAGTTTAGTAGATGCTTTCTGACAGTTTCCTTGCAAGAGGAACGAAAAGAAAAGCTGAGAGAACATATTATGGAATAGAATACTAAAAAAAGTGTTGGCAGCTTTGTTTTGGTTTACTCATTCTACTTTATTTCTGTTCCTTTGTTTCACTTTGCATTTCTGCCTATTTCAGCTTTTTATGCTTTTTGTTTTGGCGTGCTTTTCAGTGTCTTTTTTTTTTTTTTACTTTTATTTAGTCATTATTTTTTCTATCAGTTGTTTGAATTAATTTTCATTCTTTTCTGTAATGGCAGATTTGTTATTTATATCTCCTCCTCTGGTATTTTTGTGCTATGTGTATAAAATCTTGTATGCACACAAATGCTGCCTATATGTGTGTGTGTGTGTGTGTGTGTGTGTGTGTGTGTGTAAATGTGTATGTATTTATGTATATGTATACGTCTCGATATTTGCATTTGTGTATATAAACACTTGTGTTTTATTTTTGTCCACTTTATTGTCCCTACCATGCATTTTCTTTTTACAATTGCAGATTGTACTCCATGTGTTTGTCCATACTCTGTTACTTTGTCCACAGTAAGTGGACACAGCGTTTAAAAACTCCGGCAGTACTGCTGCGTCCGTTTCACTTATATTAATACACTACCACATTAAGAACTTCACTTCGCTTGTATATTCCCTTTTCTGGGGTGGGTCAGACATTAAGAGAATGTACAGAATGTAAAGAAACGAGTGGACTGCAGTCTATAATTGTAGCGCATCAAAGTGCATCTATATGGTGCGCTGTAGAACGTACAAAATGAACAATTTAAAAACAATAGGAGGTGTGTGTGTGGAATGGATTGGAATAAAATAGAAATGCAGTTTTGAGCTCTGTGCTTTTAGGGTACTGACTTGGTACATAGTAATTTGGTTTGTGAAGCACGGCCCCTTCAAATATTAAAACATTTTAAAAAATCTACTTCTGATGGATACTTTTAAACTTTTCAGATCCAAAGACAAACGAAATTGCTCTGTTCTGTAGAATATCAGTGATTTATACAGAAGCAAAATCCATCTTGGGCTTATGTATGATTTTATTTTAGATACGATTATGAAATTATTAACGGAACCAATATACAACAAGAAATGACGACTCACTGACTTGGTCATCGCGCTTGGCAACTTAATGTTGTAACCCAAACAGCGTTTCAAAGCATTTTTAAAAAGCAGCAGTAAATATGTTTTATACCATTTTAAGATGTTATAAAAACATATGAATTATCTTTCATTTATTCATGGGGGGGGCGTTTCGGGCACTGGGCAGATACACCTAGGACATGACGCCAGTCTATTTCTATGCACACTCACTCACACAGACACACACTATATGGCACAATTCAATTTACTTTGCATCCATGTTTTTGGACTGTGGGAGGAAACCGGAGAACCCGGGAAAAACCCATGCTGACACGGAGAACATGGAATCCCCACCTAGATTGAGATTTGAACCGGGATCCCCAGTGTTTAGAGTTCAATATGCTAATTGATGAACCACAGTGTCGCCCAAAATGGATATTTGAGAGAATAAATTCTCTATTTAATCGAGCCAAAGTGAAGTATGATTGTTTATATTATTTGTATTTTAATGTATTAGTTAGCGGTCATGTTTCCGTATATAATAGCTTATTTTTCTATTTTGTAGTTGAGCCAATAGGCATTTTCTGTTTTTAACCTTCACCTGCTTGTCTCTATATGCCGTACAAAGCATCAGCCTGAACCATCTAAACCCACATGCTTTTTTAGAACATTTATAGAAATCCTTAATGACACTACAGTGTCTTTTTGCAGACTTTACAAGGTATTTAGTACCTCACCTTACAGTCGAGCTCGTTAGTGTTGGGCTTGAAAATAATGAGTGATTTGATAAGGGCTATTAAGCAATACAACAGATGCTTGAATTAGTAGTAAATAATATTACCGCTTTCTATGCTGCTGTTTTGAGTAAAAAATAGCTGTAATGTAAAAATCGCATGGTTTTATGATTTTACCAGTGCCATCTGGCTTGGTGAGTACATTTTCATTTCTGGATGTAAAAAAAAAAAAAAAAAGATTGCCTTTGTGCTTTCCACATTGGATCCTTTGAACTTTTCTCCCTGATTCATTGAATGACAGGCCGAAGTGGAAGTGACTTTGAAGTGAAAGCGAAAAGAACTAAAGCAGCGGTGATTATAGGCTGATACGTCTTGTACTTTGACACACTTTCTTCACATGTACAAAGACATGCTTTATGAATGCAGGTGCTTAATATAGAATAATATAAAAGCTCATGTACATCTCTGATTTAGAGTTTGAATGGACAGGCGGGCTGCAGACAAAACTATCCAGACAGATGCACACCACCCACACGAGCTCTACAGAAACTTTAAATTGGTCCCTCTCTGCAAATACAATAGCTTTAACTTTTCTGTAAATGCTTTTTTTCTGTACATTTCAATGAGCATTTGTAAAATTAGACGCTGATGTTGAACGAGATTATTCAGCTCGTAGTCTTCATTATGATTTATACCAAAGGTCTTATCCATCCATCCATTATCTCACGCTTTATCCTCTACTAGGGTCGCGGTGAGGTGTTCCCCATGCCCATCCAGGGGAAAACGTTCCGGGCGCTGGGCAGATACACCCAGGACAGGGTGCCAATCCATCGCTGGGCACACACTCACTCACACAGACACACTTTATACACTTATTGCCAATAAGGCTTAATTTAACACCTAAATTTAATGAAGAGGCGGCACGGTGGCTTAGTGGTTAGCATGTTCTCCTCTCATCACTAGGGATTCCCGGATTGAATCCCCATCTGGGTGGAGTTTCCATGTTCTCCCCGTGTCCGCGTGGGTTTCTCCCAGGTTCTCCCACAGTCTCCCACAGTCCAAAAACATGGATCAAGTCAATTGAGTTCTCCAAATTCCCCCATATAGAGTGTGTCTGTGTGAGTGAGTGTGTGCCCAGTGATAGATTGGCCCCCTGTCCTGGGTGTATCTGCTCAGCGCCCGAAACGTTCTCCCCTGGATGGGCATGGGGAACCCCCCCGCAACCCTAATATAGGAATATAAAGCGGAAGATAATGGATGAATGAATTTAATGAAGAATTGCTGTTGCCAGTACTTTTCATCATATACTGAATAAGTTCATTAATTTATATAGCGCTGTTTACAATATAGAATTATTTTAATAGTAAGGTAGCATTTGAGCCTTGTTAAAGGGTCTAAACCAGTGATTTAAATCAAAAGTTGTGATCTTTGAAATGCAATAAAGAACCCACATTTGTAGAGAGCAAAATATTTGTCTGCGCGCCTCCTCGTCTCTTTCCTTCTTGTCGCTTTGCATTATCTGGGTGCCGCAGCTCCGTGGACGAGTGTGTACCGTGCATGAATGTACTGAGGAAGGTAGAGAACAACAAGTTACAAGTGGATTTAGCATTTCTGAAGCGAATAGGTCATCTTATTGTTTCAAGAAAGCCTCACTTATACACATCACTCCAGTTTTTTTCTTATTTGTTGCTTTAAAAATCACAAAGAACTGTGTTACGAATCTGACTTAAAGATTTCTCTGTTTGCAATAGATTTGGTAGTCCTTTGGGCATACCGTTGACCATAGCCTTTGGTTTTCAGTAATTACAACACATCAACTCTAGTGCTGGTTAGAATGTTTTGTGGAAATTTACACAGCAACAAATTCATCGTCATTCATTATCTTCCGCTCCGGTTCCCCATGCCCATCCAGGGGAGAACGTTTCAGGCGCTGGGCAGATACACCCAGGACAGGGCTCCAATCTATCGCTGGGCACGCACAGACATGCATACAAACACACTCTGTATGGGGCAATTTGGAGAACTTGGAGAATTGACTTGATCCATGTTTTTGGACTGTGGGAGAAAACCGGAGAACCCGGAGGAAACCCACGCGGACACGGGGAGAACATGGAAACTCCACCCAGATGGGGATTCGAACCTGGAATCCCTAGTGCTGAGAGGCGAACGTGCTAACCACTAAACCACTGTGCCGCCCTCCAGCAACAAATTTACTTTTGGAATTCAGAGCATGCATGTTGCCCTGTTTTGTCTGATCCTCAGTTCTATATAAACAATAAAATCAAATAATTGCTTCATTTTGTTGCTATTCGCTGTAAGTTACACCGTACTAGAAGCCGTGCTTTTGTATGAAAACACAAGTGCTCATGTTCTACATCACACTATATATTTTGTCATTTGTTTTAGCCTCCACAATTACAGATAGTCTCACACCTCGATATAAATTAAACAATTGCGAAGCTACACATAAACACCTCCCTGATGTAATGCACTTGCTATACAGGTCTTAAAAAAAACATCCAATTTATCTAATGGCATGTTTCAGGGTAGCAATAAAACCCAATAGAACCCTACACAAACATATGGAGAAAATAGAGACTGCGTATATAAATGAGGTTGAGAGAGCTGGAGGCTGCTTGGCATCGCTGCTGCACACCGTACACTTTGATCCACGCTACATAGATAAGCATTGCTCATGTATTAAAGGTTTGTACAGGCCGTTAGTCTACTAATCGTCCTTAATTATTCTAGTGATCCTTATCCATTTTCGATTGTCGCAGTTGGTATGACCGTGCAATATGTAGTGTGGAAGACACAAAGCATTTAGCTGGAAGAAAAAAGCTATTTTAAACAAGACTACTTAGAACATTTCAAAGTTGTTAAGTCTGTATTTAGATAGATGGATACTTCATTGACCCTCAAAGGGAAATTTAAGATTTCTTTTTTACATATTTAGCAATATTTATGTTTGCTTTGTAAATATAATATTATTATTAGCATATAGAATTGTTTCAAAGCTTTTCAGTAATTTAAGACTTAAGCAAAAAAAAAAAAAAAAAAAAAAAAAAAAAAAATATATATATATATATATATATATATATATATATATATATATATATATATATATATATATATATATATATATATATTATATATATTATATATATATATATATATATATATATACATTGAGCAATATGTTTATGTTGATATATTATACATTGAGCAAGGTTGTTTATTGATATATATATATATATATATATATATATATATATATATATATATATATATATATATATATATATTAGTGTGTATATGTATGTATAAACAAGAATCAGTACAGCTTTCTAAATCTAATTTTTTTGTATGTGTTGTAACTACAATTTTTTCCCACCCTTTTTCAATTGTAATTATTTTGTTATGAATTGCCTAAATAGCTTTTGCATAAATACTCAAAACGAATTATCTAAATAGTGATGAGCTTTTTCAGCTTTAATACTTCGGTTGACCGTTTGTATATCATCTGCTGTGTGTGTTTGTGTGATATAGGTGATGCAGGTGGTGAGGGAACAGATCACACGTGCTCTGACAAACAAGCCTAACTCCTTGGACCAGTTTAAAACCCGTCTACAAAACCTGAGCTACACTGAAATCCTCAAGATCAGACAGTCTGAGAGAATGAACCAGGAGGACTTTCAGTCGCGCCCCATTCTGTGAGTGACACAAACCTGTACAGAGAAACACATGCACATACCTACTATAACAGGGTATAGACATTTCACAATCATACAAATGCATGCAAAATGTAAATTCATAGCAAGATTTTTGAGTGGCTGATTTCACTGACCGTGACGTTAGGAGGTCACCCTTATGGCACACTGCTTCTGCACCTTTGAACAGGCAGTTTCATGACTGACTGTGCCCTCTTTCCTCCTGTTGATGATGGACAGCTACCACTGGCAGCATGTGCCTCCTGTACCCTCCATGCACATCACACCTTCACCTGCTTAACAGCTGCTAGCCAGGACGGTCATCACAGCCTCCTGCAGTGCATCTATATTGTGAAAGGCATAGATGCACTGCTATTTGCAATGCAGTCACCAAGCTCACAGATCTTTGTGAATTTAAATGTCCTTGAGACTCTGGTCGCAGTCGCACCTGCTTAGCCCCACATGGTTAACCCACCAATCACAAGGGCAGAATTCTAAACCCTAATTTGTGTTCTCCAATCTTATAAAATGTTCTTACAAGTTTTAAATGCCATTTTATTGACAAAGGGATGTAAAGAGTATCAAATTCTGGTGTAGAAGTACATGTTTTATTAAGCAAATGATAGAATTAAGGACCTAATTCCTAATAGACATCTTCTATTCTATTTATTACAACCTCTTAATAACCCCTTTTGTATTGAGGTCTGAAATGTGCTCCACAAGCCACATGAATATTGTCCTAACATGTATATTCCATATTTGTGAGCGAGAGACAGGAGAATTATTCATCCTGTTTGTTTAACTTCAAAAACTCTTCATTCATTAAGTCCTAATATTTAGAATGCGTCCTATAAAGCTTTTGGATTGTAGATATCCATAACATAAAGACAGTGACATGTAGCTGTTCTCTTTTTAAATGCAATAATGGTTACTTTTAGCCTGAGTAGTCCTTCCAGAGGAATTTATTGCCCCTTGTTCTTCCAGACCGAAGCAGAAATTTTCCTCAAATTCCATTTATTGCCGAAGCTTGGCACCAGCCAAACCAAAATGCATCACATGCCTTCCATTTAAGCATACTTCAGCACTCAAGATTTAAAAATAAATAAATAAATCAAAAAAGTCTCAGTAACTGTTGGTGTAGAAATGTGCAAGAGTTTCAGAATAACCTATCTCTTATTAATAAGATTCCATATTTTGTAATGGTATCAGCTGATGTATCATTCATACAAAACTATTTATAGTAAATGCCATTTGTTAGTTGGGTTTACTATGAAATAGTCTTTGTTAAATACGCATTATGTAGAATTTGAAGACATCGCATAAATACAGACTAAATATAGTTTTTACATTTTTATATACCGTGTTGTTTTTTTGTTTTTTTTATCTTGGTGTATGTCTTTGTTTTTGATATCTACACCTTTTGATATTCTGATTTGTTTTTACTGTTGCGTTGACTGTAGTAGCAGTGTTGAAATGGCTGCCATATTCGTATGGGATGTTGGTCTATAGTTAGGTGTAATCTGCCTCATTACCACTAGATGTCTCTAAATTGTATACACTGATCCTTTAATATACAAGTTACAAACAACTGAAACAAAATTACATATCCAAAAATTAAATACAGTTAATAGAACATTGGATGACTCCTTAAATTAATTTAATTAAGATGCATTATTAAACGGTTGGTACTTTTTTTAATTAAATCTGAGTCATTTGTTTAGTCATGGCATTATTGACGATATTGCACGTGTCTGACAGCTTCACATACGAATCAATACGTGATGTACAATACATTATTTAAAATCATAAAATACAGATTAATATAAACATCGAGCCGATTCTCGATGAGCACTAAGCCTATTTCAACGTGTGTTCTGGAATTTTAGATTCCACTAGATGGCTGTTTTTGATCGTTAGAGAAACCGAAGTCCTGTTACTCAGCGATGCGTGTTCACTTTAAAAAAAGATTTCAGACGATTTAGCTTTTAATTAACGCATTTATGAATCAAACATTTAGGGGTGAGCTGCAATATTCGCTGATTCGACGATTCGATTCGGAGAACCGTAGTCGACTATGAACCTCATAGTCGAATGTACCATTTTGACCACATGGGGGTGCCCATGGCTGCTGCTAAGCATTAGTTTTTACATGAAATGTCTTTGTTTTCGTTATATATATAGCCTTTTGTCAAATAAAATCATCCTAATTTCTAGAAAAAAAAGCAAAAACAAAAACAAAAAAAAGGTTTTATTTTGTTAGAAAAACAAGTAAAATATTAAAAAAAAAAAAAACTTTTTTAAAAACTACGTTTATAGCGCCATCTTGTGGTGAAATTTTAACTGATTCGACTATCAGTCGACTATAGAGAAAATCTGACGAATCAGATTCGACTATGAAAATCTTTAGTTGAATACACCTCTACAAACATTGTTGTTCATTATAGTGTGTTTGTAAACATTTTATAAAAGCAATAAGGCATGAGTGGGCTTGCGTTATTGTGAATGAATCCCCTTCATGTCGTGACTAGTAAAACATTTTTATCGTGATTTATTTACAATAATGCATGCAATCTCATGCCTTATTGCTTTATTATACCAAGTTATGGCATTTTGTATAATTTCGTATTATGAGAAAATATTTCAGCTAAAATACCATGGGGTTAAAGGTCAGAGGATGACTAGAAGACATTACACTAAGAGGGGACTTAATTAAAAATCTTAGTATTCACTGACCAAAGATTTTAACCAGAGGATATTTGTTTCCTTTAAAGTTGTAACTCATTTTAATAATTACGCCTGCTATGTACTTTTGTGTTAATCATTAACACACTTCCAATGATGTGGGAAGGCTTATATTATCATTTTCAAATTAACAAATTAATGAATATTTATCAGTGACATCATAAAAGTCAGGGTTTCAAAGCCCTGATTAATTTAACGAAGCTGTATGATTTGAAAGCAGATGAAAGTGAGGTGTTATTGGCGTGTCAGCACACTTCTGACCCTGTTGCTCTCTCCAACGCATACTTGCTACCCCACCTCCCCATGCCATGCATAATTCAGTTTAATGACTGCGTTATGCATGCCGGGCGGTGTGCACATTCATCAAGGAGGCAAGCAGAAAATGAATAATGAGCATGATGTATGCAGCTCTCACCTTGGCACTGTATATTGAAACTTTGCTTTAATGTAGACTACTTTTAATTGGCATGCCTCTTTGCAAAATTGTTTGTTAAATCTGTGTGTGTGTGTGTTTTGAACAGGGAGCTGAGGGAGAAGATTCAGCCAGAGATTATGGAGCTGATCAAACAGCAGCGTCTTAATCGTCTGTGTGAGGGCACCTGCTTCAGGAAGATCAGCAGCCGTAGGCGACAGGGTGGGTTTGCTATAATAAAATGCGCCTTTTTCTTTAATTCTCTGTACAGTCCTATTCCAATTGGCTGTAAAAATCCACCAGTGACCTCAAAAATGACAGAATAGAACATCTATTTATTCATTACAATATTCCCATTAAACACCCTTTGACAGACTGTGCATGCCTTGGTGTTTGCTTTGCATTAAGAAAAGCAAGCAAAATTAACAGTATTCACCCTCTCTGTCTCTCCATGAATGGTTGCTATATGGTTGCTATTGTTAGTCTGGGAGAGAAGTGCTGCAGATGTCAAAATAGTCAGTGGGAGGCTGAGAGAGCACGACTGGCTTCTGTTTTCAAAGTCGAGTGGTGGGAGGGTTAAAGCGTACAGTTTGGAGTGCAGAGTGGGGGGGATATTGGCACGGTTAATATCAGCTTTCACACCAGCTTTCATGAAAGCGGCTCTGTCTGCTCGTGCACAGAGAAAGGCTTTTTCATTTAGCTTGGTAATTTTACACTTTTCGCTCTACACGATGAGATCACTGAGGGCAGACACCTTGTTTTTGGTTTTTGGTGGGATTTTTTTTTTTTTTTACGTTTTGCTTTCAAATCTCAATTCTCACAAGGGGCTTAATGATGTGGATCTCCTAATTAGCCTTGTACTTCATTTGTTATTGCACATCATGCGGAGGGGGTGATAAATCAAAGCCTAAGCAGATTTCATGTCCAGGCAATGGATTTCATTCTTTTGTTAATTTATTTATATAGACATTTTGCCCGTCATGTAATCAGTCTTATAAATAGTCTCTGTTCACCAATACTACATGGTGTTACACAAGGTAATTAAGTAGTAAAAATGAGAAAAGCAGATAATTTCATTGTATATATGAAACTTTTTACATAATTGATCTTTTTTCTTCTTAAGAAATCTGTTTTGCCTCCAGTGCTTACACACAGAGGAATTTGTCATCCTTATTTAACCCATCCATGCAGTAAAACACACACACACACACACACACACACACACACACACACACACACACTGGTGAAGTGAGCACACATTTCCAAAAAAAATTTGTACACGATCCCCGGGGAGCAATTAGGTGCCTTATACAAGGGCACTTCAGCCATGGTACTTGGTGTGACTGGATATCAAACAGGGGACCTTCAGGTCACACAAGTCTGATTCCTTAACCACAAGCCTATGACAACCCTATCCGTGCAGTAAAACACACACATATACACACACTGGTGAAGTAAACACACGTACCCAGAAAGATGGGCATCCTTGTATACAGCACCTGGAGATCAATTGGGGTTAGGTGTGTTACCCAACGGCACTTCAGCCATAGCACTTAGTGGGACTGGGACTCAAACCTGGGACCCTCAGGTCGCAAGACTGTTTAAACACTATTTGTATTTAACTTAATTGTGTTTGGTTGTGACTATATCCATCCGTTATCTTCCGCATTATCCTATATTAGGGTCGCGCTGGGGTTCCCCATTCCCATCCAGAGGAGAACTTCTCGGGCGCTGGGCAGATACACCCAGGACAGGACGCCAATCTATCGCTGGGCACACACTTACTCACACAAACACACTATATGGGGCAATTTGGAGAACTCAATTGACTTGATCCATGTTTTTGGACTGTGGGAGGAAACCGGAGAACCCGGAGGAAACCCACACGGACACGGGGAGAACGTGGAAACTCCACCCAGATTGGGATTCGAACCGGGAATCCCTAGTGCTGAGAGGAGAACATGCTAACCACTAAGCCACTGTGCCGCCCATTGTGATTATATGCCCGGATTTAATGTTTATTTATAGTAGGAACTGAATTCTAGGCAAGTACAGAGGGTTTGATAATACATTGATTTTGGAACTCTTCCAAATGCTTGCACACTCAGTTCACATTATTGCCCTGCATCTCGACACCTGTGTGTGTACTTTAGGTTTAGGATGGCTTATTTTGTGTAACCTAAATCATTTGTGATGTTAGACCACTCAGGCAGAAAGTAATTGGCTTGACCATTAGCTGTATTTTTATCTCTTGCATCATGGCAACTTTAACTATGTGTCCTTGGTGTAAATTATCGCACTGTATAGACAAGTTGCACCTTATTAGCTTGCACAGTACACTATATAGCACCCACAGGAGCATTTAGGACTCAACACTGTAAGTTGATTTAGCTCCTTCCCCCTATAGGAATTTCCACATTTCTGGAAAGACTTTCCACTAATTTTTTTAAACTTGTCTGATTAGAATTTTAGGTCAGAGCAGCATGTATGGTCAGACTCTGATATTTAATGAGAAGGTCTGGCTTGCATTCTGTTTTTAGTTCATAATAAAGGTATTTGATGGGGTTGAGGTTTAGAGCTCTGTGCAAGCCAGATGAGTTCATCCACACCAAACTCCTGGTCGGACAACAAAGGGCCTTCCCCAAACTGTTTCCACAAAGCTGAAAAATAAGCATTGGTCAAAAGACGTTGACCAATGACGTTAAAGACGTTAAAGTGCTTGCTTACACTGATGTGGTATAGGATTTAATAAAAAAAACTAAATGTATTGTGAGCGGTAGCTCAGTGGTTAAGGCATTGGGTTATCAATCTGAAGGTTGGCGGTTCAAATCCCAGGTCCACTGCAGTTACCAGTGTGGGTCCTTGAGCAAGACCCTTAACCCTCATTGCTCCAGGGATGTTGTGATTAACCCTGTGTTCACCTTGTAAGTCACTTTGGATAAAAGCGTCCGCTAAATGACCAAATGTAAATGTAATGTAAAAATATTGAGGAATCAGATGATTTATTTGTAATACTTTTTAATAACTTCATGTAAATAGGGTGGCGTAGTGGTTAGCATGTCCACTTCTCAAAGCTGGGGATGCGGGTTCGAATCCAAATCTGGCTGAAGTTTCCATGTTTCCTCGGGGTCCACATGTGTTTCCTTTCACAGTCCAAAAACATGGATTTAAGCTGAATTGGCTGCTATAAATTGCCCCTGTATAGTATGTCTGTGTGAGTGAGAGTGTGCCAAGCGATGGATTGGCACCCTGTCCTGGGTGTAGCTGCCCACGGCCCGTGAAGTTCCCCCATGGATAAGTATGTGAAACTCCCACGTGACCCTAGAGGATTAAGTGGAAATTATAAGATGATGCACCTCTTCATGACCGCCATGTACTTATATTTAACTTCAATTCATGACATTATATGAATACTGTGATTGCACTGTATAACTGTCACTCCTATGTATAAAAGGCCTGTGAACACCAATTCCGTACATCATCCATTATTCAATGAAAATCGTTCCTTATTGAAATATCGTACACCGAGTCTCATGTGGTCTTTATTTTTTTTTTGTTCTAAAAATTTGCATTACAAGACAAAATGGAGTCACAGCACTAAGCTGATTCTGTAGTCTCTACACTTCTTGAAAGTGGAAAAAGAAAAAAATATTTTGGGTCAGTCTGATACTGAGAGCGTGTCAAGAGAGTTCCATCTGCTTATAAAGAAGCTGCGGAATTGCCCCAATTGTTTCCAGGTCTATTTCAGGGTTTCAATTGATGCTGCGCTAGCAATACTGAAACCACACAGTGAAAAACAAACACAGTTTCCCACTATTCAGCCATTTCTCAACATTGGTTTCAGTAGGGACTCAAACATTTACACACTTCTGGAATTCACTTACTTTTCTGAAGGATATAACTATCTAAAAACTATCTCTAACTAGTTTTTATATTTAGACAGAAGAATTAAATCTGTGATCATTTTAAATGTAAAATACAGATTTGGGATGTAAAGGCAATAAGCACTGCTGTACGTTTATGTAAATGTTCAGGTAACTGCACTTAAATCACTGATCAGCAAAGTATACAATGTAGAGTTTATATTCAAAAACTAGAATCAGTAAAAAAAAATGTGGTTTAAAAAATCCATTGGCAATTAAAGCACCAAATGGATTAAACATATCAGATTTCCTGTAGCAGCACAGCTGATCCATTGTTTTTTATTAATTGATTTATTTTAACTTCTTATTTTATCTTATTATCCTCTGTTTAATTCTATACCAGAGACTAGGGTTGGGGGAATTCCTCATGACCATCCATTGAAGGGTTTTGGGCACTGGGCAGATATAGTTAAGACAGGGCGCCAAGCTATCGCTGGCACACACTCGCTCACTCCCTCACTCACACAGAGACACATGCATGCATTACATAGGGGCAATTTTGAGCATTATATTCACCTTGAATCCCAAGTTTTTTGACTGTCAGTCATGTTTAGGTAAGCATTTTAAATGTCTTATTGTACTTGCCTGGGGTCCTGCTTAATAGGTTTATTTTGTCCACCTCTTCACATTACCCTGTATTTCGGCTTCAGTGGAAAAGCAAGTGCTATTTATATTTTCACTGGCATCACTAATTTTAAATTGGCTTCTGGGGGTGGGATGCTGCTGTGTGTGATTTCAGGATCATTAAGCTCCTCTCACTATATTTTTATTTCTCAAAGATTTCAAGGGAAATGAGCATTCCTCCACATGGATTCCAAAGAACTATTCAGATAATGCTCATTATCTGTCTGCAATGCATAAATTATTGTATCTTATTTATCATATGCATTGTGTAATGTTTTTCATTTCTGTTGTACATTTTGTACTGTCTAGCATATTTATTTTAATAGAAGTAGTCAGTCAGTCGTATATCCATTTTATAAGTAACTAGGCACTTGGCCCGGCCATTTAGAAAATGGTTAAAAACACACAAATAAAAAATAAAACAAGGTTTGATTTTTAAATGTGTTAATGTTAACTGGTGTCCCGCGATGTGATCTGGTCTGGTTTTGAAAGTGAACATTGATCGCTGAGTAATGGAATACAGGCTTATTCTTATTAGGAATCAGCTCACTAGTTACATTAAACTGTTTTTCCATTTATTGTACATTTAGAATATGGTATTGTATATCACATTAATAATGTCACGGCTGAACAAATTACTCTAGCCAATCTAATAAAAAAATATGTAATGTATAATATAATATGCATCACACTACTGCACAGTGTTGACTACCAGTCCTGTTATTGCAGGGCTGGAGAATAGTTTCCTAATTGCAGCTGTAAGCAGTCAACCAGCTCTTCATACTGCTTAGTGTATTGATACTACAATGTAACATTGAGACATTGTGGGATTAGAATGCCATGTACATATTAAAGGACATGCTAATTTTATCGTCATAGTAGTTCTTTCTACTTTCTGCCAAAGTCATAGTTGGGCGCACTCAATTCAAAACACAACTGACTATTAAATATTTATTAAGCTCCTTTTAAATGGAAATGACATTGCTCTCTGTTCTTGCACGTCCTCTAGTTTAAGCATATGTTAGAATTCTTAGCCAGAACTCTAACTTGGGAAGCTCTCTTTTTGAGAGAGGTCTTTTTGTTTGATGTTCATGCATCTTACTCTAATCAGTAAGCCTGTTTAGCATTCACAGACGGTTGGCTTTTCTGCCGTCTGCCTCCTTCCTGCAGTTTGCTTTGTTTCTATATCTAAATGAGCTTCTGTCAGGTAGGTTCCACACTTAGTTGACTGATGCTATAAAGAAAGTGCATAATGAGCAGTCTGTTTGCATTAACACTGGTCCATGGGAGAGTGGAAGCAGGCTGAGAAGTGCCACTTTTCACAATTCTGCACCAATCTCTTCGGATTCAGTCTCGGTATACTGCCAAGATGCTATTCTCAGCAATTAGACTTTGGATGGAGGCCCCAGGGCACGTGCCAGCCATCAATCTCCAGCCTATGTGTGAGCAGCACTGGCAGTGGTACCATGTGCCAACCTTCTGCCAGGGTGCATGGGTTCTACGGTATTTGCACTAGTCATCTAGCCAAAGCAGTCAGCATGCTATCGGCCTTTTTTTTTTTTTTTTTTTTTTTTTTTTTTTTTTTTTTCTTTTTAGTTCCTCCTTTGCAGGTCCACTGATAACACAATTGTGGAGAAGCAGTTTAAGCCATACTGCAAAATGTAAACAAACATTTAGCCAATCCAGGCAGCGCATCTGATGTTAATTCATTTGTATAATTTGTTTGGTTTTAGTAACAAAACTCTATTGCCATCTGTTTTATGTTCTCAAGTTGGAATACTTTAAATGGTTTAGTTTTTCACGCTTGCTAAATAAGCTTCTGGGAAATCAGTTCTTTACTTTAATAGGTAATTAAAACTCGTCACACTACTGTTCACATTGGTAAAGTATACTTTAAGAAATGGTTTATTTTAGTTGTAGTTCAAAAGAGCAAGGTTGTGCTTATATTTTGTGCTAACCCTGTGAATTGGAAATAAAATTATAAATAATTATAAACACCATTTTTCATCCTACATTGGTGTATACTATTTATTTTGTGAACCATTATTTAATGTAATACAAATTAAGTTACTTAAATGTAACTGAACTTATTGTCATAAATGCAGTAAATACAAAATGTGCAGGTAGTTAAACCCAATTACTTAGAATCAACCCTGTGTTTTGTATATAGAAAATGTTTGAGTTGAGTTATGACATAATTCCTAAATAAGCATGCAGCAATATGACGGTGATTGAGGTTAACCACACCACGTTGTCTGTTTTGCAGTATGGTTACACAGATGGTTGAGATGGAAAAAAAGCACTGCTTAATGCAAAATGTTAATTAAATCATGATTTTTTATTGTTTTCTTGTGCTAAATGAGAATAGAAAATCACCTTGTGTGGAGGAAAAAACATTATAAGTCATACTTATAACACTTGTGTGTTCATTCCAGCAGTGTGTATAGTTAGTTTAACCCATCAAACACTTTTGTAATGAACATATTTAAGAATGGTTTGTACTTTATTTCTTTGTATTTCATATGGTTTGTACATTTTTTTATTGCATTTTTTTATGTGAGACACAGTCATGTTTTTCTACAAATAAACTCCCACAGCTATGCTTTTCTGACCTTGCTTTGTGCAGTGGAGCAACAAAATGGGCCTTTCAAAACTGTTGGAAGCATAAAACTATTCAAACCACGTGGCTATGTGCTTGATTTTGTCCACCTGTGGCAATAGATCTAAATTAAACATGTAAATACGGTTATTAAGAGGTGTCACAGTACACTAGTAATTAAAGTGTATGTCATCATTATAAAACAAGTAGTTCTGTTCCTTACTCAAGTATTAAACCTTGTTTTTTAACTGTTGGCACGCTAGGTTGTATATTTTTGTTAATAAATCACGGGAGAAAAATGTAACCGCACGCTGCTTCATGTTGTGGATAACCAAAACTCTTTCCCATGATTTATTCACACAAATGCATGCCCTCTCATACTTTATTGCTTCATTAACTTTGTGCCTTCAGTCTTTTACCTGCTTAGTTAATAACATTAATCAGAAAGCCAAAGCTTTTGATTCAACAACTTTAGTAAATTTATTAAAGAAATGGTATATTGTTCATTGTCTAATAAAGGTATCTGTTCCATTTACTAGATAAGTTCTGGTACTGTCGGCTGTCACCTAATCATAAAGTCCTGCACTATGGGGATCTGGAGGAGAGTCCTCAGGGAGAGGTGCCTCATGATTCTCTACAGGACAAATGTAAGTAGAATTGACATCGTGCCTGTAGCGCAGTGAGCTTAGTACAGAAGACAAGTGCAGACCATGCTTATGGCTCATCTATCTATTCGACAGTGCCTGTGGCTGATATCAAAGCTGTCGTCACTGGCAAAGACTGTCCACATATGAAAGAAAAGGGTGCCCTGAAGCAGAACAAGGTAAGTGGGTTTAGGGGTGTTTTAGAAATCTGCTTGCCTCACTGATTATTATTACCAAATGTGTTCATCAAGATTCTAAAAAGCTTTAATGTAGATATGTTTTTTTTTTCTGGTTTATTAATTGTGATCCTTATGAATTTAATATTAGATAAGATGAGATATGCCTTTATTGCCATGGGGGAAACTCATTCTGAGCAGAAAAGTGACAGTAATTGGAAAAACTTAAAAAGATACATCAAACATATATATCTGTGTGTTTGTGTGTATGTGTGTGTGTATATATATATATATATATATATATATATATATATATATATATATATATATATATATATATATATATATATATATATATATAGTGTGTATGTGTGTATATATATACGTGTGTGTGTATACTGTGTGTGTGTGTATGTGTATGTGTATATATATATATAAAATTGTATAGTGCGTATATATGTAGGTACTGTATATACTGTGTATGTGTGTGTATGTATGTAATATATATATATATAATGTATGTGTGTATATATGAAACACTATAAAGGACAATAGTTTGCACAGCAACAATTGCATAAGTTTAAAGGGTCGTGTAATTCCGCAGTTGAATAAAAACTTAGAAGTCACTTATGGACTTTTCCCGACTTCATGGTTTGAGTCACAGCAGAGGTTCAGCCATGATACAGCACCCCTGGAGCAATAAGTTAGGAGGTCTTGGATGATTTGACCCAAACTTTAGATTGGTAGGACAACAACCTAAATGACCAACCATACCAGTAACTTAGTCCTGGTGAAGATTTTGCCAGACTGAATCACGTCATGCCTGATGACACCTCTTTCCCGTGATTTATTCACAATGATACACACCCTCTCCTACCTTTTTGTTTTAATATGTGAAGATACCATTGATGCGGAAACTTATATTGCTGTCAAGCTTCACTGTCTTCATTCTACCTCGTTCTGTCCCAGTTACAGCAGTGTTGCTTTGTAGGCACTGGCTGCAGTCCAGATTGGTCTTCTTCCAAAAATGTATCATTAAAAGGAGAATCAGACAACCGTAACTGAAGCATCTCATGTCTTGTGTACAGCCAGAATGAGCAAAGCTTCTATATTCAAAACTGCAACAATTAGTCTTTATCTTCATTTCCCAAACAATTTAAAATGTTTTTAAAAATTTTTTTAAATGTTTTTTAGTGAGTTGCAGACATCTTTTTTTTTTATTTAGTTTTAATTCAGTTTACATTTATCAATTGTCATTGAAAACACTGCACATATTTTATTCAATCATTTGCACGGTGTCTAAATAAACCAACTAAATACAGCTTTTACATTTTGTTGCATTTTTAGAAAGTGTTCCAGTTTTTCCAGATATGGGGTTTGTATTTAAAAACCGTGTGAGATTAAAATAAATGTTCTAAATTAAATAGAACACAAAACGATTCAGCTGCTACTGGCACTTTTCCTGAGCAACCGATGCTGAGTCAAAAAAGAGACAAAAAGCACTGTGCTGTTCCCTCAGCCGTTTTTATGCTTTTATAAATAGAGCTGCATCTTTTGAAGGGGAAAGAATCAGACTGTTGTACTAATAGGTCTGGTTGGTAGTTAAATATGCCTGTTAAATAGGTTATTCAAATTAATCCATAGTTTGGACAACAGCTCTATTGTCTATTTCCTCCACTTACCATGTAGATGGACTTTGTAGTTCTACAATTACAGACTGTAGTCCATCTGTTTTCTTTGTTGTTGTTAGTCTTCTGTTGGTTCTCTGTTCTCTGTTGGTCAGGAGCATCACAGAACAGGTATCATTTGGGTGGTGGATTGTTTATTGTTAGTTCTGCAGTCACACTGATGAGGTGAGGGGGTTTTAGTGCAGCAGTGCTGCTGTAGTTTCATTTAAACACCTCAGTGACACTGCTGGGATAGGACTAATGCAACAACCAAATAATACCTGCTCTGTGGTGCTGCTATTGGGGTCCTGACCATTAGAACAGAGTAAAGAGGACGTATACAGAATATACTGTAGTCCACAAACAGATGGACTACAAAGTCCATCTTTACAGGAATTGGAACTGAGAACACAGATGATAAGTGTCCAAACTTTTTACTGGTGCCATATTTATTAATTTATTTAGTTTTATTAATTTATTTAGTATGTTTTAGTATCACTTTTAAGTGCACTGTGATCAGATGGCTGCCAGCTTTGGACAGTATGGCTTAAGTGGCAAGAATATCCTGGGTTCTGTCCACACCAGTGGAGTTTGCTTGCTCTCCCTATTTCTATATGTGATTTTGTTTCGGAAGCTCTGGTTTTCCCAAAAATCGTATGTACAATTAGTTAGTGAAAAACAAATTTTAACTAGACTGGACTTGTAGAAACTATATTTCTTTGTTAAAAAAAAAAAATCTTCCGGTTAGTTAGCACGTTCTCCTCTCATCACTAGGTTTCCTGGTTCGAATCCCAATCTGGGTGGAGTTTCCCTGTGTCAGTGTGGGTTTCCTCCGGGTTCTCCGGTTTCCTCCCACAGTCCAAAAATATAAATCAAGGTCAATTGATTCTCCAAATTGCCGCATATACAGGGTGTTTGTGTGAGTGTGTGTGTCCAGTGATAGATTGGCGTCCTGTCCTGGGTGTATCTGCCCAGCGCCTGAAACATTCTCCCCTGGATGGGTGTGGGGAACCCCCCCGTGACCCTAATAGAGGATAAAGCGGAAGATGATGGATGGATGGATAGATAGATACAAGTTTATCTAATTTTATATGACTTTGTATCTCTGTTAAACTCGACATTGTAAAAAGATGAATTTTACAAATAAAACTGTTTTTGTTAAGACAAGTTTGTCTGTCAAAAGAATTTTAGTGGTTCATTTAACGGCAGTCCCAAAACCTTCTCATTTAAACCTTCTGTCAGAAGCCGAACACTGTGCTACAATAAATCACACAAATTTCTCGAGTGACGAGTGTGGCATCACTGTCCCCTGCTTCTAAGAAGAAATGACGTGCACATGTACAGATGACGGATTAGCCATCTGCTGTTGTACATGCAGCAAAGCCGTGTGAGAGGCACGCGGTGGGAGGCATGCAAACACAGCACTCACATTAGCATCTGACTGAACCGCTTCCACTCTCTTTCTCTCCTACACAGGAAGTGCTGGAGTTGGCCTTCTCCATTCTTTACGAGTCTGATGAGTATTTAAACTTCATTGCTCCTGACAAGCATGAGGTAACACAACACCTGCAACAGCACAGCATGACAAATAGCACAATTTCATCTACTGTTGCTCTTTTTTTTTTCTTCTTTTTACAAAAGCAGCACGCAGTTTTCTTGTTTTCATGAATCAGGCACATTTTTGCGTTGCTGGCTATTGATCATGTCATCATAAACAACTCAACCTGACACTCTAGAATACTTTCTTATGAGTGGATGATTTAAATTAAATTGGTTTATCTGTAACCTCTACAAGGTTAGACTGTATTGTAGATCATTTGCGACTCGTCTAAGGTTTCTTCAGTTACATCTTAGCCGTGATTTAGTTTACGATTGAAGCATTGAATCACATTGAAGCATTGAATAGTGCTGCCTTCATGAGTAATTGCCAATAATCATGAAATGTCTTTATGTAAAATAAAATACATAAATGCACTATTGGGTCCAGAGTGCAGAGTTCAGTTAAATATACATTACATTTACATTTAGTTGATGCTTTTATCCAAAGTGACTTACAAGTACTCCAACTTAATGGCTGGGGTCAGGATACAGAGGCAGCACCCCTGGAGTAATGAGGGTTAAGGGTCTTGCTCAAGGGCCCACATTGGTAACTTCAGTGGGCATGGGATTTGAACCCACATCCTTCAGATTGATAGCCCACACACTAACCACTGATCTACCACCTCCCTATCCCCAATCCCATTAAAACCGCTTAAAATGAGGATAATTTGGTCTGTTAGTTACATGTTTTTGTAGTTTCTTTTCATTCACTGCCTGATTTGTAGTTTCAGTTTGTAAACACAGTGGAACTTCTGTTTTCGTTGTTAATCCATCCGTAAACAATCTGTGAAATCCAAAATCGATGAAAACCGAGGCACCTAATTCCATTTAAATCAATTTAAATCCAATTAATTTGTTCATGGAGACTCCATAAAACCAAAAGCACATTTTATAATGAATAAATGTAGTGTTTAATACTGAAAACAGATCAAAGAAATGATATATATCATATTTATATTGTTTTGTAAAAAATATAGATATATGTAAATAGTAAATAAACATTTAATAGAAACATTTCTCCCCATCTAATTCTTTTTGATCCAAAGAACTTTGACATCTTCAGTCTCTATTTTGTAAGCGCATTAATGTCTTTCACTTTTTTTCACCACAATGCGGCGACTCTCCGTACATGCGGCTGATTTCAGCGACCTCAATGCCACCCTCACATTTTTTAATGATTTCCTTCATCAGCTCGATCTGGTCTGTTTCTTTGATGGGATGCTGGCTCTGGAAAATGATGGAGCTAAAATCAAAGCATTAACACTTTATTTACTTAAGGGAAACTTAACAGGCGCACGTCACGTGAGCTCACCGATTAAATCCGAAGCAACTAGCAAAAACAGACGCAAGTTTTGTTGACAAAATTGCTGATTACCGAATCTGGTGATATGCGAAGTCTACAAAAACAGAGGTTCCACCTCAGTATTACTCAATGCTGCATGTCATGTGTGTGTCTGCACTGTTCTCAGTTGTTGTCTGTCTGTGTTGCAGTACTGTGTGTGGACAGATGGACTGAATGCTCTTTTGGGGAAAGAGATGACCAGTGAATTCACTCGCTCGGATTTGGACACTCTTCTAAATATGGAGATGAAGCTCCGCCTCCTGGATCTAGAGAACATCCAAATTCCTGAGGCTCCACCCCCAATCCCCAAAGAACCCAGTAATTATGACTTTGTCTATGACTGCAATTAATCCTTCCACTGGACCAAATGATTTTTCTTACAGGCAGACTGGAAGGCAATAACCCTTTTAGCAAACTGCCAAGAGGAACAGGAAAGGATCCAGTTCTCCTTTTTTCCTTCCCCGCTATTCCTGCTTAACTTTTTTAAGTGCGTCTTTTTCAAAGCTTGCTAAACTCTTGGATTTGGCTCCTAGTGTCACTGGATCTCATCGTCTTATCGTTCGAGCCTTTCTGTGATAAAGCTTGTTCATTCCGAAAGTTTCATTCCAATTCAGCTAATTTGAGGTCGTCAGTCTGCGCAGAGCCAGGGGACTTTGGCTTTTAGCACTTACTGCAGCATCTCGTTTTATCTGACATGCTCAGGCAGCAGCTAACGGCACAGGGGGGAAAAACAACAAAACTCCTGGCTAGTTTTTGTCCAAGTACATTTACATGGCTGTGTCGGCCCCCGGTCCATTCCTCCCAAACAACAGACTGTTAATTGAAAGGGGCAGCATCACCTCCTTTTGTTTCATATCGTCCTTGTTTTTAGTGGATTCTCCTTCTCACTGGCGTCATTAACCTGCGGGACTTTAACACATGCTTGCAAATGTTTCCCACTCCTTCTACTTGATACCCACCAGACTTGTGGTAGACTGCTGTAATATTCCAAAGCAATATTGAGCTTCTGTTTTTGTAAGATGGTGTAAACATTAGTGATATTCGTGCTGCCAAGTAGTCAGTATTATGTTCGTCATGTGTCAGTTAAGGGATCATCATTTTTTAGGACCATGAGATAAATTGAATCATTTCTGTTAATTTAAGTTAAATGATACTGTCACTGGTGTATCTGCTATGGTTTATTTTTTTACCCCATGAGACGTTTGTTATGAATTTAAGAGCCCTATATCATGCTGTTTACATTAAAGATCAATTCCAGTTCAGCCTCTTCATTGAATTTGTATCGTGAGACTTATTTGCATAGCGGTCAGATGATCATTTTGGTCTTTGTTCAATACATTACTGTGAGCAATATCGATCCTATCCCGTCAATAACACATTGCATTAGCATTTTGACCGGGACAGCCGGCTGGGATCGAACCCATTAACAATTTTACAGTTCTGTAAACATAGTTCGATGTGTAGGGGAAGGAATCCAGTCATTTTAGATTTATAATTATATAATCAACAAAAGGCAAGTGCTTGGTAAACATGACAAATTATAGAGAAATGTCATATCATACCAATCTCACTTAAAAATGAAAAGTTGAAGTGGTCTGTCTAAACTCGAGCTGCGTACAATTGTTCAGAATTTATTTAAACATACAAATACAACCTTTTAAAACAATATGCCGTCAAAAAACAGAATTAAGTTTAATAATACTTAGTTTAAATTCGACTAAGACTATATAATACACTTAGACTTCTGACACCAGTCACATATATTTTTTTAAATGTGTTTTGTCTGACATAACCGGTCATCCTAAGGTAAGTAATTGTTATTATAAAACAGGTAATTGTAGTCCTTAAATCTGATTGGCTGAGCCGTTTGTTCAGCCATGACCTTGACAATAATGCACAGCTCTGAGCGCTTCACATTCATATCAATGTGTGATATACAATATACAGATTAATATAACTGTTTAATAATATTATTAATATAATGTTCACGGTGGTTTAGTGGTTAGCACGTTCTTCTCTCAGCGCTAGGGATTCCCGGTTGGAATCCCCATCTGGGTGGAGTTTCCATGTTCTCCCCGTGTCTGCGTGGGTTTCCTCCGGGTTCTCCGGTTTCCTCCCACAATCCAAAAACATGGATCAAGTCAATTGAGTTCTCCAAATTGCCCCAAATAGTGTGTCTGTGTGAGTGAGTGTGTGCCCAGCGATGGATTGGCGCCCTGTCCTGGGTGTATCTGCCCAGCGCCTGAGACGTTCTCCCCTGGATGGGCATGGGGAACCCCACCGCGACCCTAATAGAGGATAAAGCGGGAGATAATGAATAATGTTCACTTTAAAAACTGGACTTAATTATGTTGTGGAAGACCAGTTTATTTTAATAATTATATTTAATAATTTTGTTTTAAATAAACACATTTATAAATTATGCTTTGTTTTTTTTTTTTATTACAGTGTTTTTATAACCGTTCTATAAAAGCAGTGCGGGACTCGAGGTTGTGCATTATTGAGTTGATATGGATTCTATGCTTCTACTTCCTTATTGCTGAAGCGACAAACAACAAAATCAATTGTTTTAATGTGAATATTTTGTGTCAGTTTCATTTTCTTCACAGCTTTTCGGTTGTTTATGTGCAAGAAACCCCTTCAGGATGATTGGAGACAGTCCTGCAGCATCTTCTGAAGTCTTATTTGGATGCTTAAGGAGGAGTCCCTCATTGTACATCCGTCCTCACAAGGTTTCTTCCTTAAAAAAAAAAAAAAAAAAAAAAAAAAAACACCAGGAAGGTTTTCCTGTCCACTGTCACTTCAGTCCAGCTGCTTTGAGACCGTGTACCCCAGTACTTATAACACGGGTGGTTCTGCTATTAAATATTATAGCTAAGTCTTCTTTTGAGTCTTGAGAAGAACTTGATCGTTGGATAGTTTTGTTCTCAAGCAAAGAATAGAAAATGTACATTTGGTTTTAGGAGCCTGGACTGAACAGATAATGACCCTCTGCTTAGGAACATGGTGAGTATTGCTTTAAATGGATAAATTAATAGACTGAACATTGATGGGATTTCTTTTGTTACCATTTTGTAATCACAATGGACCACTCGAGGTTTCTGCTCTACTCTCTAATTTCTTCACATTGAGGGTTCTATGCACCACATGTTACTCTGTGTCTACGACCAACTTGACCGTGATTAAATCAGCTGCTCACCCTCTAGAAGCTTAGTGCTTTAGTTTACTTTAAAGGATAAATGTTTGTTTTAAGTGTCATATAATATGTTTATGGTGGCTTAGTGGTTAGCATGTTCGCCTCTCAGCACTAGGGATTCCCGGTTCGAATCCCCATCTGGGTGGAGTTTCCATGTTCTCCTCGTGTCTGCGTGGGTTTCCTCCGGGTTCTCCGGTTTCCTTCCACAGTCCAAAAACATGGATCAAGTCAATTGAATTCTCAAAAATTGCCCCATATAGAGTGAGTGTGTGCCCAGCGATGGATTGGCGCCCTGTCCTGGGTGTATCTGCCCAGCGCCCGAGACGTTCTCCCCTGGATGGGCATGGGGAACCCCACCGCAACCCTAATAGAGGATAAAGCGGGAGATAATGAATGAATAATTCACAATAGACTTGGGTTCACAATAGACTCCCACCTTAAACTCTCTGATCATGTTATCAAAACCGCCCGTTCTTGTAGATTCCTTCTTTATAACATAAGGAAGATCAGACCCTTTCTGACTGAACATGCTACCCAACTGCTTGTTCAAGCCCTAGTCCTATCCCGGCTTGATTATTGTAATGCACTACTTGCCGGTATCCCAACTTCCACCATCAGACCTCTTCAACTGATTCAAAACTCTGCAGCCCGACTCGTGTTTAACCAGCCCAAGCGAACTCATGTCACTCCATTACTCACTTCCCTCCATTGGCTTCCTGTAGCTGCTCGCATTCAGTACAAGTCGCTGACTCTGGCATACAGAACCATTTCTGGATCTTCCCCCTCTTACCTTCACTCTATCTTTTCAAAATACACTCCGACTCGTTCACTTCGCTCCAGTGATGATTGCCGCCTGGCGATTCCACCTCACCGAGGAGCTAATTCTCATTCTGTGGCGTTCACCACTGCAAAATGGTGGAACCATCTTCCCAACTCTGTCCGTAAGGCAGAATCTCTAAACAGTTTTAAGAAACTACTGAAGACGCATCTATTTAACAAATACCTGTTATAAAAATAAATAAATAAATAAAAAAAAAAAAAATAAAAATAAAAATAAAAAATAAAAATAAAAAAAAGAGGGGGGTGGGGCGCAGCTTCGAATAACAATCAGGTTTGATGAATTTACAGTATAGTATAGTATGTTACAGTATAGTTCTCATTTGTAAGTCGCTTTGGATAAAAGCGTCTGCTAAATGACAATGTAAATGTAATGTAAATGAATAATATGTTTAAACTTTCAAACAAGGACTTAATATCTATAATAAAACGGGTAGTTGCGATCCTTAAATCTGATTGGATGAGCCGTTTGTCCAGCCATGACATTATTGACAATGATCTCATCTCATCGCATCGCATTCATATCGATGTGTGATGTACATTATTTTAAATCCTACAATACACATTAATATAAAAAGACAAACCAATTCCAGATGAGCACTAAGCCTGTTATGACTGTTTATATTTTGTTGTTTTTTAATAAATTGCGTTCTGTAAATTGGCCAGTAGATGGCAGTTGTGGTTTGTTTGAAAAACAAACTAGATTATGTCATGGAAGACCAGATTATTTACAATTTTGCTTTCAATTAACACGTTTATGAGTCAGACCTTTTTGAGTTTTTTTTATTATGGTGTGTTATTATTTCATAAAACCAGTAAGGCACTCGAGTTTGTGTATTATTGTGAATAAATAATGGTAAAGAATAACTGTAACTGTACTCCGCTGCGCATCGTTCCTAATAACACCTCTTTTTCATGATTTATTCACAATAATCACTTACATATTATTTTAAATCATGCACCGTTAATAGAAATACAGATTAATACAAACAGCAAGCCGAATCCCGGTGAGCACCAAACCTGTAAACCGTTACTCAGCAATCAATTCAGTTTAAAATCCGGACTAGATTAGGTCATAGAAGCCCTATTTATTAATAATTCATTCATTCATTCATTATCTTCTGCTTTATCCTCTTTTAGGGTTGAGGGGGGTTCCCCATGCCCATCCAGGGGAGAACGTTTCGGGCGCTGAGCAGATACACCCAGGACAGGGCACCAATCTGTCTCTGGGCACACACTCACACACACACACACACACACACTCTATATGGGGCAATTTGGAGAGCTCAATTGACTCTATCCATGTTTTTGGACTGTGGGAGGAAACCCACGTGGACACGGGGAGATCATGGAAACTCCACCCAGATGGGGATTCGAACCGGGAATCCCTAGTGCTGAGAGGCGAACGTGCTAACCACTAAGCCACCGTGCCGCCTATTTATTAATAATTTTGTTTTTAAATAAACACATTTATAAATCTTGTTTTTTTATTATTGTGTGTTTGTAACACAATAGGTTGTGTATTATTGTGAATAAATCACGGAGAACATGTGTAACTGTACTAATTACACCACTTTCCCATGATTCACAATAATGCATACCCTCTTGTAACTTATTTTATTAAAACTGTTTGCTCATATAAATTGAATATTCCCTGTATTTTCATGCTCTGCTGTCAGACAGACGATTGAACATAGTTGAATATAGTTGAAATGCTGAACATCTCTGCTTTAGTTGCTGGGTGAGTTTATATACTTTATAAAAGTATAAACTATACAGAAAGTTTCATGGCTTTCATGACATTCATATCTCTTTCACTTTATAGTCTGTGTTTCGGAGCTTAAAGGCCTGTCTTTAAAGACTGCTACACTTCTTGAATGTAAGCTTTGCATTGAAATATCTGAAGTGCAGTTTTCACAGTTTTCTGTGCACTGGAGTTCTGTTCATATCTATGTTGACTCTGGGCATCAAAAATAGATATGATTGAGTTTCAGCTGTATTATAAGTTTTGTATGGCTAACTTTATATAGGATTCTAGGTGTTGTGCTGGTAATCAGATTTAAGATGGCCCAGTTATCAGCAACACTGACTTTAATCATTTTCTGTTGTGTGTCGATTCCAGATGCTTCTTTGTTCTCCTTATTTGCAATTTACAGCTAATGGTATTGATGTTTCTTCTGATAAATCATTGTTAACATTAAGGCATATTCAAGGCCTTGTCCTTTGTGATGAGAGGGTGGGGGAGCTCGGGGGTTTGGGGTGCTGGGCTGTCAATCTGAAGGTTGAGGGTTCAGATCCCATGTTCACTGTAGTTACCAATATGGGTCCTTCTGCACAGCTCTTGAACCTCCCTGCATTTACTACTAATTGGCATTTACTACAAACTACTTTAGCTTCTACCATGACCTCACAGCAGTCTTCCATCACCACTCTGGTTTTATTAGGTTTTATTAGGAGCTACATTTAATTATATTAATTACATCAAAAATTATGTATTCAAAAAGATTCCATTTGGTTTCTCATCCTGAATCTTACACGATGTGTACACTTAACAAGCACAACAGTAGCTCTATCATAAACCTCCACCACCTTAACAATTTCAGTTTACCTTAACCATTACAAACTTCAGAGACAGACACACAGACAGGGAGAGACAGACAGACACACACACACAGAGTGAGAGGGACCGACCAACAAAGAGAGAGACCGACAGACACACAGACAAGGAGAGAGAGACAGACAGACACACACACACACACACACAGAGTGAGAGGGACCGACCAACAAAGAGAGACACCGACAGACACACACACACACAGAGTGAGAGGGACTGACCAACAAAGAGAGAGACCGACAGACACACAGACAGGGAGAGAGAGAGAGACAGACAGACACACACACACACACACACACACACACACACACAGAGTGAGAGGGACTGACCAACAAAGAGAGAGAGAGACACACACACACACACACACACACACACACACAGAGTGAGAGGGACCGACCAACAAAGAGAGAGAGAGACAGACACACACACACACACACACACAGAGTGAGAGGGACCGACCAACAAAGAGAGAGACCGACAGACACACAGACAAGGAGAGAGAGACAGACAGACACACACACACAGAGTGAGAGGGACCGACCAACAAAGAGAAACACCGACAGACACACAGACAGGGAGAGAGAGAGACAGACACACACACACACACCGACCAACAGAGAGAGACCGACAGACACACAGACAGGGAGGAGAGAGACCAGACAGACACACACACAGAGTGAGAGGGACTGACCACAACCAGACACACACACACACACACACACACACACACAGGGAGAGGGAGAGAGAGAAACCGACAGACACACAGACAGGGAGAGAGAGAGAGACACAGACACACACACACACACACACACACACACAGAGTGAGAGGGACCGACCAACAAAGAGAGAGACAGACAGACAGACACACACACACAGAGTGAGAGGGACCGACCAACAAAGAGAGAGACAGACAGACAGACACACACACACAGAGTGAGAGGGACCGACCAACAAAGAGAGACACCAAACACAACACACAAACAAACACAAAAACAAAGAAAAAAAAATACATTTTAATTTGACGTTCACAATATGGTCGCCGTCCTCTCACTTACATATTTTCTGTTGCTTTTTGTTATATATGTTTTATTTGTTATATTATGTATAATATTGAATCCAAACCCTACAATTAATCAGCTTTAAAACATGTGAGCATTGAACCATATGCTATAGTCCTTCTGCATTTTAGAATGTGTTTTTATTATTTGAAGGTATTCGCTGGCTTTAAAAGCAGGGATTTGATGAGTAACAGCATTCTCAGTTGTAGCACATGGTTTTAAAACTGCACCCACTGTGGCTGAATGATGGCTGCTCTCCTGAAGGTGTACTTCTGAGTAAGAGGAGTTAACTCTGTCATGTATTATTCTCTCTGCAGGCACTCTCCACTTTTGAACACGTGCCTTGAAACTCCTATTAAAAGATGCCCTCTTGATTCTCGCTTGCAGCAGTGTTCCAGACTCCGCCATGCTCTCAGACGTGAGCATCCCAGATCCAGCAGCCAAGATGCCTGTGCTTTATGCTGGAAATAATGGTCAAGAATAAAGAACGTTTCATTTCATTTGTCCTTCCTCAGTGTGTATAGCGCCAGAAGGAGCATCAGAGCAGGATTTAGATGCTGCGAAGGTGCAGAACATCAGAGACCAATTATTGGCTACAGCTGTAGAGAGATAAACTGGAAGAAAGCATCAAATAAATCATTCTGAGTGCCCAGCTTTCTTTCTCGCTGGGTTGTAAATAAAGTTCTGGCTGGGCTTTGTTCATGCTTCTGTGAGCACCCAACACACCCGGGAACAGCTGTTATTCTCTGACAGACAGGCACACAAATCAGATCAGAGTTGGCAGTGATTGGCTGGTTAGTGCTTCTGTTTCATGTCCGTCTCCTTCACTGGGTATTTTCACTTCGGAATTGTAGCATGATATCTTAAGCTTCACTTCATATGGAATGTGTAGTTGGCCATATTTTAATGTAGTGGGTTTGGTAGTAAGGCAGCACGGTGGCTTAGTGGTTTAGCACGTTCGCCTCTCAGCACTAGGGATTCCCGGTTCGAATCCCCAACTGGGTGGAGTTTCCATGCTCTCCCCGTGTCCGCGTGGGTTTCCTCCGGGTTCTCCGGTTTCCTCCCACAGTCTGTTAGGAAATCTGAAATTTCACCGATGAACCAATTTTGAAGACGTCAAAAAGCACAGTACAGATGATTTCAGAGTTATTCGAATCAAGCGGTTTATTTATGACAAACCGAGTAAAAGCAGTGTTCGTCCAAGACAAGCCAAAGATCACGATCTGACTCTGATCTCAGCACCACACCGGTTCCACCAAGACAGAGCCTCAAAGTCCAGTTCCTGACACTATTTATTGAAAAACCATCCCTCCCTCTGCTTATTCTGAAAAAACTTGTTGAAGGAGTTCAATGGGGGGGGTTGAACGCGCCGTTCCATCCCTTATCTGGGGGAGCTCGAGACAGCTTGGTTGTCCTCGAGCATTATCCACCAGCCACGAGACAGCAGGTGCATCTAGTTTTCATGAAATATAGGCCTTGGGCAATTGTCGGCCAGGTTTCCCCATTGTTATCGAATGCGCTAATTCCCTTGAACACAAAGTACTTACAAATCACAAATTTTTATCCCTTCAAGTCCAAAAACATGGATTAAGTCAATTGAGTTCTCTAAATTGCCCCATATAGAGTGTGTTTGTGTGCCCAGCGATGGATTGGTGCCCTGCCCAGCACCCGAAACGTTCTCCCCTGGATGGGCATGAGGAACCCCCCCGCGACCCTAATAGAGGATAAAGCGGAAGATACTGGATGAATGGGGCAGCACGTTCTCCTCTCAGCACTAGGGATTCCCGATTCGAATCCCCATCTGGGTGGAGTTTCCATGTTCGCCCAGTGTCCACGTGGGTTTCCTCCGGGTTCTCCGGTTTCCTTCCACAGTCGAAAAACATGGATCAAGTCAATTAAGTTCTCCAAATTGCCCCATATAGAGTGTGTTTGTGGGTGTGTCTGTGTGTGTGAGTGGGTGCCCAGTGATAGATTGGTGCCCTGTCCTGGGTCTATCTGCCCAGTGCCCGAAACGTTCTTCCCTGGATGGGCATGGGGAACTCCCCCTGCGACTCTAATAGAGGATAAAGCGGAAGATAAAGGATGGATGGATGGGTTTGGTAGTTCAGTGGTTAGGATGCTGGGCTCCAGGCAGGTTCTATAAGAATGTAGAACAGCAGCAATAAGGAATTTCAGGCACCTTTTGTCACAAATTTTGTTTCTGTGTTGGTTTCTGTCCTTGTTTAGTTAATTAACTTCTTGTAATAGTTGTCTGCCTTGTTTTAGGTAATTAACTACCAGTCTTGTTTTAGTTCATCATCCCATTTCAGTTCTAGTTATGTGACCTGTTTTAGTTATTTAAGCTTTTTTCTTATTCGGTGTAAGAGCGTCATGTGAATTTGGTGCCATGTGCGCGATGCATAATTTCTCCCTGTAAAATATCCTTTGTTTATCTTTCAATAATTATACCATTACTGCTACCTGGCTCCATTGTTCGAGCTTTACTTAGCTGGATTAATTTGAAGGTTGTGGGTTCAGATCCCTGGTCCACTGAAGTTACGCATGCTGTGGCCAACCCTGTGCTTGCTTTGTAAGTCCCTTTGGATAAAATCATCTGCTGAATAAACAAATGTAAACATCCCAATGTAACCCTTTGTTGAAAGTGCATTAAACAAACACTGAGTGAACCATGGCACCTGCACTCAGCAAATATTTCCATTTAGTGTTTGTTTGAACATCACATTTGAAAACAAGATGTATTTTGACGTCCAGTGGGGTGACATTTAGGCTCTGGGTTTGATTTTTCAGCTGACTGGCCCATGTTCATGCTTCGAGGAGTTTAGCGTCCAGCTAAAGTCTAAAATCAAAATTCTAAATCCATTAATCCATCCATCCATTATCTTCCGCTTTATCCTATATGGGGGGGGGGGGGGTCCAGATACACCCAGGACAGGGTGCCAATCTATCGATGGGGATAAATCCATTAATCTATTGTGAATTGGGGGGGGGGGAGGCTTAGTGATTATCATGTTCACCATTCGGCGCAGGAGATCTAGGTTTGAATCCCATTCTGGGTGGAGCTTCTATGTTCTCCCTTTGTTCTTGTGGGTTTCCTCAGGTTTCCTCCCACAGTACAAAAACATGGATTCAAGGTAAAATTTGTTTCTCTAAATGGTCCCATACAGTGTGTGTTGTTGTGTGTGTGTGTGAGTGTGCCCAGCAATAGATAGGCATCCTGTCCTGGTGTATCTGTCCAGTGTTTGTTGCTTTACTTTGGATTGCACTGGAGCCCCCCTCTCTTCCCCCAGTCCTCTGAATGGAGAACTTCTCATCACTTGTTACAAACGGACTTGATAAAATTCCATTCTCACAGATTATGGTGTGTGTGTGTGTGTGTGTGTGTGTGTGTGTGTGTGTGTGTGTGTGTGTGTGTGTGTGTGTGTGTGTGTGTGTGTGTGTCTGTCTGTCTGTCTGTGTCTGTCAATACCTTTCTCCCTATAGGATAAAATTACTACATCTATAAATGTAAAGGTGAAGAGAAATAGCTGTATTTGTGTTATACGTAACAGATGTGTGTGTATATATACATGTACAGTAAAAACATTTTTTTTTTATATCCTTGTATCTACCCTAAGCTAATGTCAGACTATATGGTTGATCTGCATTGCCAGAAGTGTTCCTGATGGAGCTGGGTTGGAGCTGGAGATGGAGCTGGGGTTTTGATACTCGACCTTCTTTCCACCTGATGAAAACCCAAATCATGGACCCACAACTGCACTTAATAGGCAGGTGTATTCATTAATAACATGCCATTTTGTAAGACGTGTGTGTGTGTGTGTGTGTGTGTGTGTGTGTGTGTGTGAGAGAGAGAGGGGGAGAGAGAGTGACTGGCCGTAGGGTAAGATTAACAGGGCAGAATAATTGCATTATGTAAGATTCTGCGCAGCCTGACTGCGATGTCATGTTAATCTCATACACAAGATAACGGACTACTAATGAATTCTTCACACCTTCACTCCTCTCTGCAGGGTTCAGTTTGCCTTTTGTGAGATTTGGGATTTCGAGGTTGTAAAATCCTAAATTAACATGTATAGTTTGTGTCAATGTATTCAACCAAAATATTCAAATTCATTCATTCATTCGTTATCTTCCGCTTATTTCTCTACTAAGTCACTTTTATTCATATAATGTCATTCATGGAATGTATGAAATATTGAGATGAACTTAAATTAGGATTAAATTGGGGCGTGGTAGCTCAGTGGTGAGGGGGTTGGGCTATCAATCTGAAGGTTGTGGGTTCTGAAGTTACCAATGTGTGCCCTTGAGCAAGACCCTTAACCCTCATTGCTCCAGTGATGTTGTGATGAACCCTGTGCTCACCTTGTAAGTCGCTTTGGATAAAAGCGTCCAATAAATGACCAAATGTAATGTAAATGTAGGATTAAACAAGGTGGCGTTTTAATTGTGGCGAAGTTATTTTAAGTCATTCATTTTCATGAGACAAGAGTGTAAAATCCAACATTCCACAATGCCACTCTGTTACTTTTTAAAAAGCAGAATTTTTTTTAAAAATAAAGTGTATGTGTCATAATCAGATATCATGTAGCTACTACTCACAGCTGTTCTCGAAATGTCTCTCACCCATCTTCTTGCTAAGACATTTTTATTTATAGATGATACTTTTTTAAGGGAGCCAATGAAGACGTGCCGTTACTTGTCAGAACATATCACACGTCGCTCAAAATGTCACTCATGGTGATGGAAACCAGTCTCCCACCTCAGTATGAACACAATGAACCAGTGTTTATTATTAATAGAGGAGGCTGCGAGTTTCCTCATGATGTCTGCAAACCTGACCTGGAAAAAGCAGGACTAAATATTTACGATTTAAATTAATTCATTAATATAGAGCTTTGTAGACTGGTTTGAATTCAAGCTTAATTTTTTTACTGTAAAGCTACTTTGAGACACTATACCAAAGTAACAGTGGCAAGAAAACACTTCCTTTTTCTATTTGATTGTTTTTAGAGAAAAAAATCCTTGTAAGGACCAAAGATCTGTGGGAATATTCATCCTCCTAGAGCAGCCAGGAAGTGTTAACAGGTGAAAAATAAAAGTAATGTACTCGTACACAAGTTCTGGCTTCTTCATCTGGAGAGAGGTGACATTCACATATTTCTCCACTTGAAAAAAGGGCACCTTCATTCATTTATCATCTTCCGCTTTATCCTCTATTAGGGTCATGGGAGGGTTCGTTTTGGGCGCTGGGCAGATACACCCAGGCCAAGACGCCAATCTATTACTGGGCACATTTTTATTCACACACACAAAGAACCCAAAAAAATCCCATGCAGAAACATGGATCCCCAACCAGTGCTGAAAGGCAAACGTGCTCACCGCTAAACCACCGTGTTGCACCAAAAGGGCATTTTTATTTTACACATTGAGCCTGTAACCTCTCCAATTTCTTTAAACAAGGCCACTTTTTTTTACAATAGTTGGAGTACCTATTCACACATCAAAGAAATAAGGTCTCCAACATCTCTCATTCATATTCAGTAGCTGCTCGTAACAACAAATCTCTTCCCTAAACACTCGGTAAAGAAAGATTTGAGTGTCGTCAGATTACGTTTAGCTATCCTGAGTGTAGAGCCGCCGGATCTGCGCATTACCAACTGCTATTACTGTTCCATTTGGACAGACTGAATCCCAAGTGGCCTAATGGAGAATTTTTCCAGCTCATATAACAACAGAATTGTTCTTTGTCCATGAGCTGCGTGCTTAAGTACTTTGCAGCACTTGTGCAATTGTCCATGCTTATTAATAAATACAGAATTTCATGAATGTTTCTAATGCACATATATGGGTAGTTGATGTGGTCACCTGATACTAAATTTAATAGTTAATCAACTTAACTTGCCATATAGGTGGGACGTTATAGCACTAATACTAAAGTCCATCCTTCACTGCACACAGTTCTGACTGTAAACACTGCAGACTAGACACTGAAATTAGAACTGCACTCAAGGCCAAAGCCAGAAAGCTTAATAAGGTGAAGTGTTCATAGTTAGTTGTAAATACATGATTTAATACACTGCAGGCAGATTGCAGATAGGCTGAAATCTTTGGTTCATTTTGAAATACTGCAAAACTAATGATTTGAATCTTTGTAGCTTTTCTGTAAGCTATTGACCCCTGTAGTGAACGAGGCATTTGAGTCGATTACATACATACTGCTCAATGTTTTTTTTCTTTAATGCATCGGAGCAGGCGAGTCAGACTCAACCACTTAAAATCCAATATAAATCATCATCATCAAATCCGCTGGCTATTCAATGCCTACTTCTTAATTTTTATTCTAAATAACATTGAAAGGCAGTGCGGTGGCTTAGTGGTTCGCACATCCGATTCTCAGCGCTGGGGATCCAGGTTTGAATCCCAATCAGGGTGGAGCCTCCATGTTTTCCCCCGTGTTTTTCCTCCATGGGCGTCCTCTGGGCTCTGCGGCTCTCCCACAGTCCAAAAACATGGATTTAATGTGAATTGGCTGCTCTAAATCGCCTCTATATAGTATGTGTGTGGGTGTATCTGCTCATTACCTGAAATGTTCTCCCCTGAAAGGGCGTGGGAAATAATAGAGCATAAAGCAGAAGATATTGAAAAAAGGTATACACAACCTCCAGTGCCTTATTACTTTTATTAAACAGTTACAATAAAAAAATTGTAATAAACTGTAATAAAAAAATGTTTCAATTCATAAATGCTTTTATTGAAAACAAAAAAATACTTTTGCGATTTAATGTAGTCCTTCTTTTAAAGTGAATGCTGATCGTGTTTACAGTTTGTCTAAATATCAAATATTTAGTGGCCAAATTACAGAACACAGTTTATAAAATTCATTCATTCATTATCTTCCACTTTATCCTCTATTAGGGGGGGTTCCCCATGCCCATCCAGGGGAAAACGTCTCGGGCGCTGGGCAGATACACCCAGGACAGGGCGCCAATCCATCGCTGGGCACACACTCACTCACTCAGACACACTCTATATGGGGCAATTTTGAAAATTCAATTGACTTGATCCATGTTTTTGGACTGTGGGAGGAAACCGGAGAACCCGGAGGAAACCCACGCAGACACGGGGAGAACATGGAAACTCCACTCAGATGGGGATTCGAACATGGATCCCTAGTGCTGAAGGAGAACGTGCTAACCACTGTGCCGCCCAGTTTATAAAATATATCGGGAAATTAAATTTATTGTAAATCCATACGATTATTTTTGTTACCAAAAAAATTATTACCAAAAACCTCTAGACCCTGTTATTTAGTGCAGGAGCAGTTTCACTAGATCTGCAGCTTTCAGGTTGTTTTGCAGATATGTTCTCAAAGTTCTTAAAACTGATATTAAATTACACTTTAATTACACACACAAACCTGTTCAGTTAATGGAGTGGGGACCACGGAAACTGCATAGCATATTTTCACAGAAGGGTGAGGCAATGCTCAATTTTTTTTTTTGTTTAGGTGTGCATAATAAAACTATTTTACTTCTGTGTCTTTTCAAGGTTATACCATTTATACAATGCTTTCAGGTTCAACAGCTATTAATTATTTATTCAAGTCACTTTATATTTCATAATTCAATTATTGCTCTTTTACACACAATGAATATTAAAGAGTAATAAAAAAGCACATTTAAGATATTAAAAATGTAAAGTTGCAGTTTCCGAATCAGTCTGAGAAAGCTGAAAAATGGTTTCTATTTAAACTAAACAACACATTTTGAAAATGACTTCCAATGGGTCTAATGTGTTTCCGAGTCTGTCCTATTATACTCTAGTTAAACCCAGCTGCCACTTTAAATGCTATCAGAAAACTGATTGCAGTCTCTACTGGACTGGCAGTTGTAAGATATTGCCATCTCCTGGGCTTCCCATGTATTAAATGCACCAAGAGTGGTTTATTGATTATAATGTAATTGGGTTTGTAATTGGTTTTGGGATAATAAAATAGATGAAGCTTTAGAAAAGAACACGCCAAGCTTTAATAAATGCAACCTGTAGACTAATTACAGAGAATAAGCTCATTAAAATGTGATTTAAAAATACATCAATGAATCAACATTGCAATAACTTACTTGGTTTCTACATTCAGATTTACAGAACAATTCAAAATGTATCACAAACCATGTTATAAAACAGTTTTTAAAAAATCAGTGTTAATTACAGAAAAATGCTAATATTTACATGTATATTTGAGAGTAAATTCAGTAGATCCAAAACATAACATTTAGTTTGGAATTAAATTATTCATTACATCTTCCATTTAATCGTCTACTAGGGTCGCAGGGGGGTTCCCAATGCCCATTCAGGGGAGAATGTTTTAGATGCTGGGCAGATACCAGATGTTTTAGATATCACTGAGCACACTCAGGGTGGCACAGTGGCTTAGTGGTTAGCATGTTCTCCTCTCAGCACTAGGTATTCCCGGTTCGAATCCCCATCTGGGTGGAGTTTCCATGTTCTCCCCGTGTCCGCGTGGGTTTCCTCCGGGTTCTCCAGTTTCCTCCCACAGTCCAAATACATGGATCAAGTCAATTGAGTTCTCTAAATTGCCCCATATAGTGTGTGTATGTGTGTTTGTCTGTGTGTGTAAGTGTGTGGCCAGTGATAGATTGGCGCCCTGTCCTGGGTCTATCTGCCCAGCGCCCGAGACGTTCTCCCCTGGATGGGCATAGGGAACCCCACCGCGACCCTAATAGAGGACAAAGCGGAAGATAATTAATGAATGAATGAATGGGCATACTCTCTCTCACACACACACACAGTCTATATGGGGCAATTTAAAGCATTCAATTAATCCATGTTTTTTGAACTGTGGGAGGAAACCGGAGAACCCAGAGGAAACCCACACAGACATGGGGAAAACATGGAAATTGGGGATTGGGATTCGAACCTGGATCTGACAGATGAACGTGCCACCCAAAAACATTTATTTATTATATTTTTTTATATAAGTCAATTTAAAAGGACTTAAAATGATCAAACTCACATTTCCCTTAAATCAAGTTTATTTAGTTTCAATTTATTTTAGTTGACATTCATCCTGCCTTAAAAAATATTTGTGAGGTTGCATTGAACACCATGTTTTATATACATTTACATTCTCTACAGAGAGGATGAACATGAGAAATATAGGGAATCCGGTTAAGCAGCATCCATAGTACGTACTACATGTGTGTATAATTTTAGGCCAGAGTGACCCGCTGACCTGGTGTAAACATCACTGTATTCTGAGGCTTGCCTTCTTTAGACGACCCAAAAGACTCGTAGCTGCACAAACCAATCAGAAGAAATCAAATGTGATTATTAAAAACTGCAACCTGTATGAAGGTTTTACAATTAAATACTGTACATTAATCATACTCACAGCTGATTGTATCTGTTCCAGTCCTGCGTGCTAATCGATGCTCTTGTGTTAGCCAGCGCTGAGCTCAGGTGAGACTGACATATGAGGACGACAGGCTTATTTGAGCCAGTCCGCCCCAAATTAATGTCCTCCTGTAAAGACACAGGGTTAGAAGCTGTATGCAGAATGTTGCATGCTATAATTAGACCATTATTGAGTTCTTCTGCATGTGTGGGTATATTGGTCTTGGTGGTACCATTTAAACTAACCAAGCTCTTGCAGTAGTTACTTTTGATGGTAAGGAGCTCAGCTTTAAGAAGTTCGGCTTGTTCTTGGCTGAGCTCCTGAAAACCTTTTTGCACAGAGGACATGAGAGCTGGACCATAGAGGAAAGCTGCCTCTCGTGCTGATGCACCAGTCAGTTCATGGTTTGTAGAGTTCAGGACAGATACGCAGTGAGAATTCTGTAACAAACACATCATTCAATTACAAAACTTCTCAATCTGTTAACAGGCAACTGGCATCAAAACATCCTGCATAGTTTGATGTCAGAGGGCGGGATAGTGAGTTGTCGTGTTTCCCATTCTTTCTGAATACTTATTTAAGTCTTTAAGGTTTATTTTCACTTGTATTTAGATTTCATTGTAGATCATGTGGCGGCACGGTGGCTTAGTGGTTAGCATGTTCTCCTCTCAGCACTAGGGATTCAGGTTCGAATCCCCATCTGGGTGGAGTTTCCATGTTCTCCCCGTGTCCGCGTGGGTTTCCTCCGGGTTTTCCGGTTTCCTCCCACAGTCCAAAAACATGGATCAAGTCAATTGAGTTCTCCAAATTGCCCCATATAGAGTGTGTCTGTGTGAGTGAGTGTGTGCCCAGCGATAGATTGGCGCCCTGTCCTGGGTGTATCTGACCAGCGCCTGAAACGTTCTCCCCTGGACGGGCATGGGGAACCCCCCGCGACCCTGCTAGAGGATAAAGCGGAAGATAATGGATGGATGAATGGATGTAGATCATGTGATAAGATAAGATATATACTTTATTAATCCCACAATGTGGAAATTCATTTGTGCTGTGTTTGTGCTGAAGTTGCTGAAGTGTGCTGAAGTTGTGCTGTGTTTTGTTTGTCTGCTGCAATGTTAATGTACAATAAATATTTCAAATTTGAGGGTGGCAGCACGGTGGATTAGTGGTTTGCACGTTCGCCTCTCAGCACTAGGGATTCCCGGTTCAAATCCCCATCTGGGTGGAGTTTCCATGTTCTCCCCGTGTCTGCGTGGGTTTCCTCTGGGTTCTCCGGTTTCCTCCCACAGTCCAAAAACCTGGATCACGTCAATTGAGTTCTCTAAATTGCCCCATATAGAGTGTGTCTGTGTGAGTGAGTGTGTGCCCAGCGATGGATTAGCGCCCTGTCCTGGGACTATCTGCCCAGCGCCCGAGACGTTCTCCCCTAGATGGTCATGGGGAACCCCACCGCGACCCTAATAGAGGATAAAGCGGAAGATAATGAATGAATGAATGAATTAATTAATTAAATTTGAGGTTTTTTTTTAATCTAACCCCCTTCCATTGTCCATTTTCTCCACTTACCATATAGATGGACTTTGTAGTTTCAGAATAACAGACTGTAGTACATCAGTTTTCTTTTTTTTTGGTAGTCCTCTGTTGGTTCTCTGTTCTCTATTGGTCAGGTGCATCAGAGAACAGGTATCATTTGGGTGGTGGATTGTTTATTGACAGTTCTGCAGTGACACTGATGTGGTGAGGGGGGTTTTAGTGCAACAGTGCTGCTGTAGTTTTATTTAAACACCTCAGTGACACTGCTGGGATAGGACTAATGCACCAACCAAATAATACCTGCTCTGTGGTGGTACTATTGGGGTCCTGACCATTAGAACAGAGTAAAGGGGACGTACACAGAATGTCCTCTAGAACACAAACAGATGAACTACAGTCTAGAATTGTAGAACTACAAAGTGCATCTTTACTGCAAGTGGAACTGAGAACCTGGATAATGAGTGAAGGTGTGTGCACACTTTTGAGTGAATGGACTGTATGTTTTTTCTTTTGTTGATCAGTTTCAGATGTATGAACTGTAATGCACAGTTATTGTAAAACGTGTTAGCTTGAACCCGGCAACTTTTCGGCTAATCTTATTTATCAAAGCGCTTTTTCTCCCATTAAAGCCTCTGCTCAGCGAATGTTCATTACATGTACTACTTTGGCTGTGTGTATAAATCCCAGTTCAGACCAGCCAACATCACTGAGATTACATTTCCACCCCAGTCTCATGGTTAATATGAAAATAACCTGATTTTATGCACTGCACTGCCACAACACAACTAACTGATTAGATCAATGACTTGGTGAACAGGTGTTTCTAATAAAGAGCTCAGTGAGAACATCTCCCTTCAATTTATAATACCTAATCAAATATCAGACATAAGTCCATGTACATCATAATCCCAATACATCTTCCCTTCTTTGTTTTGAAAAAGCAAAATTCACTTTATCTGGTTATTTCAAAACATGGAGCGCTAAAATACAGATGTTCAGCTCAAACATGAGGATTTAACACCACTACAAATGAAACCATTAAAATATATAGTACAGGGTGGAACGGTGGCGCAATAGTCACAAGGAAAATGTCTTGGGTGAGGGGAACAAGGTCCCTGCTGTATGGGGTTTACATGTTATCCCCATAACTGTGTGGGTTTTCATCTGATAGCTTTTAGATAAATTGGCAATAAATAATGCGAAGTGTAAATGAGTGTGTAAATGTGACCGTGTTGTCCTGTAATGGGCTAATGACCTGCCCGGAGTGTTTCCCTGTCTGCGGTACTAAAAAGCTTTAGCACCCTAAACAAACTGATTTAGAATATGAAACCAAAAATTTCAATTTAAATTCATTCTCAAAGGAGCACCTGAAAATGTTGCTTAATGCTCTCTGCAGCCATTTTTCCATGAATACTCTTTTTTTTTTGTTTCACTTTTTGTCTGGCGTTTGTTTTAAAGTAATTATTTACTGTAGCATGTTACTGTAGTCCAAACATGATGGTGTGCACACGCTACACATTGTAATTCACGGTGCGCATTGTTCATTTTGATCATGCCTGCGCACCAATTCTGTGCATCCCTGGTTATATGTATATAGTATAATAGGATAAGAGAGGAACCAGAGGTGTTCCAATACCAGATACAGAATACTGAACAGCTCAAAAGGTTCTCACCAGTTCAGATGGTGAGCAGTTGCCTAGCTCTAATTCAAAAGAGCTGCCAAAATAAAGGCGCCAGATGTTGTGCTGAGGGCCCTCTGTGGGCATATCGGCGTGTTCCAGCAGTGCTGCAGAGGCGTCCATGCCAGGTTCTGCCTCTCCAACCGAATCATCAGAGCCACTGCTCGGGTTCAGAAAGATCAGAGAGGACACGCTCATGTCGCTGTCTGATCCTGATCCCAAATCCTGCATCAGAGAAAATACCAGACAAACCTCAACTCCCAACATATGCAGAAAGATGCGGAAAATAAGATTAATAATCTATTAGACTATGCATTTAAAAAAAATGCATATTCTATAGTACTGATTCTCAGAGCTGACTAGTACATTTTATTAGCTCTGTTCTCAGAATAGGTGATTTTATTTAATTAACTGATAAAAAATCCCAATATTTAAAGAGAAAGTTTTAAATTAATCTAGAAAATAAAAATCTAAAATTATCCTGTATTCGATATGAGAAATGAAAGTCAGTAACCGCAAATCAGCCAAATAATATGATCTTAAGGTCAAATTTCATACAGGCTCATAATGATGTATCTATATATATGTGTGAGTAAAAACTAAACTTATAAACATCAATAACCAAATTATCTGTATAAAATGACAGTGTGATTGCTATCATTGTCTTACTTTCCTCTTCTTCTTGATTTAATGTATTTTATTAGTAATTGTCTAATATGGATCTATTCGGTCTACATTAGTTGATTCCTGATGAAACACAATCAATCAGAACAACAAGAGAAGCCATGCAGGATTTATAAAGAGGTCTATTTTTAAAGTACATGCAAAATATTTAACTGTAAACTTTAATTTTTAATTTTTTTGCAAATTCTGCATGACTTCTCCTGTTGGGCCGAATTTAGGCTTGAAATTACTGTCTTGCACACTTTCTTGCCTAAAAAAACGTACAAGTTTTGAATACGTGAATGACTCACAGGCAGTAGGCTCGACCCGAGGCTGTTGTGAATAGCCTCTAGCTGAGCATTGTAGAGCAGAGCTTTGAGGTCAGCACCAGTGAAAAACTCTGTAGTTATGGCAATCTGCTCCAAATCCACATCTGTAGCCAACGCCATAGAGCTGGTCAGCGCCTGCAGGATCTCCAATCGAGCTTCCTACAAGCCAAATATTACTTATTAAATGACTACTGACTTACTGTTGACACTGATTTTTTTAAGTCTACAAAAATAAATCAAATAATTAGTAGCATCACGATGGTTTAGTGGTTAGCACGTCAGCCTCTCAGCCCTGGGGCTACAAGTTCGAATCCTGGGTGGATTTTTTTTATGTTCTCTCTGTGTCTCCCCTACATAGAATGTGTCTCTGTGTAAGTGTGTGCCCAGAAATAGATTAGCACCCTGTTCTTGGTGTATCTGTAGCATCCGACATGTCACTCCCAGTGACGGACATGGGAAACAGCCCACGAACCTAGTATAGGATTAAGCGGTCAAGGTAATGAGATTCAATAAAGTAAGTAATTAACAAAAAGTTACAGCATTGCTTTATTTCAGCAGGCAGGGTTTGAGTTCCTACTGCATATCATACTGTTTTCTAAAGCAGTAATTTGGACAACTTTAGCATCTGCATTTGCATGTTTTATTAATTACCATGAAAGACGACAATGTAATGCACTCAAGAGTTTTTCCTAATGTCCTCATGAAACATCCATTTACTTTTGCTACACAGAAAAACAGCTGCCTGAAGTTACACAGCAGTGGAAGCTCTGGCGAAGCCAAAGTGTCACGAGTAAACCGTACAAGTAAAGGTAATGAAAGTTTCTAAAGTCTGTTTTTATGTAAAATAACACTCATTGTTTTGAGATATATATGATGATAATTAATGGAATTAAAAAAAGTATAATAGCTTTATCTAACCTGCCTTCAAAAGGGTGATAATGCATTTATCTTGTTAAATGATGTAAATTAGAACCAGTGGTGACTCACTTGCATAGTGGGTTTACATTATAAAAAATGATAATCTCCCTAATTTTAACATATAAATGAAGAATAGGTGAAAAGTTCATGTTTTAAATTAAGGATGACTAACCTGATCTGGAGGAGAGAAGTACAGGGTCTTGTCCAGTCGTCCAGGCCTCATCAGTGCAGGATCAATAAGATCAGGACGACTAGTGGCTGCCAGAACATACACTCCTGATCAACCAAACGGAAAGAAAAAAGGAAACTAAGATGAGATAAAGTTTGTGTTGTATTGCTCTTTACAAATATACAAGTTATAAGAAAAGCCGGTAGCATAACATAAGGTGATCAAACTTTTGCATCAACAACTGGATTTTGAGTTAGCAACATCAAAGTCCTCCAGCAGGCGTACACTATGTCACGCCTTTTGATTGGATAGTCGATAGTGTACTGCTTTGGTCAGAAAGACATTTTAAGCTAATTAAAACTGATGCCAGAAACACGAGCATCAACCTCGATGGCAATAGAAAAGAACTTAAATGAGAAACTAATTGAATATTTTTAAGAAAAGAGGATGGATTTTGTGTACGAATAATCAGGATTTTCAGTGAGTTATTTTTTATTATGTTATTGTTATTTTGCTAAATAATACTGCAATTTTATGTTATTTTTAATGTTTTTTTTTTATTGTTTGTTATCTATCTGCAATTGTAACTGTTTTTATACTGCATTTTGGCATAATAAGATTTTTCTATAGCCATAGAATGGTTATTGGTAGGTAGTTATTACTGAAGCATTTAAAATGCACAGCCCGCCACTGATGCTCCTATCAATCGCTGGCACATGTGAGCTTATATGAAGGTGTTGGAAGCACTTTCTGACAATCATTTGAAACATTGCATGTCCATCAGCTGGTTAACAATGGAGCTGGCTGATGTCACATGAAAATGGTACGGGCAGATGATGTAGAAACAAAGTAGCCGAAGAAACAGTCAGGTTTATAAAAAAACCTCACTTTAACCTCATGTAGAAATACCCTTTAATTTTTCGCTGACATACCCTGCAGCCCCTCTACTCCATCTAATTGTGTGAGCAGCTGGTTTACAACTCGGTCAGTGACCCCGGTGCTGTCATGTCCTCGGCGAGGTGCCAACGAGTCAAACTCATCAAAGAACAGGATACAGGGCTTTGCAGCTTGCGCTCTGTTAACCAAACAGGATAAAACAGCAGGTGAGAGAATTCATTCAGTCTTGTAAACCTCTGAGATATAATATCACATAAATGTGTTGTTGGAAATGAATATTGAAGGATTGTTACACCAACCTTTGAAACACATCTCGCACAGCCTGCTCACTGGCACCAATGTACTTACTGAGCAACTCTGGACCCTGAGAAAACATAAATAAGCATGATTAAAGTAGAACATTTGCACAAAGGCAATATTCAAGAACAGTGGAAGGTGTGCAGTAATTTGATCACCAGTTTCCTGAGTAATCTGGCAATAATAAAAAAAAAAAATCACTATCTCATTTAAATAGGTGATCTATGTTTTTGCCAGCCAATAAACATACAAGAGAACATGAAAATTGTTTGCCACTGTTTTAGTTTTCAAAACAACTTCTGCTTTATTAGCTAAGTTTGTAGTCTCATTAGATTTTTTAAAATATACAGGAATCCAGCAAACAGCTGTTATTAAATATCTAATATTTTATGACGTCAAATTTGTGTTAATGCACAAGATGGTAGACCATAAACTAATACATGTTCTATATTATCCTACAGTTTTACAGCATTTTTGGTTATCCAAAAAGTCCATTAAAAATGGATTGGAAAATATAAAAATTCACATTTTATTAAACAATACCAAACTACAAAATTAGCCAGAGGAAGTGGCTCAATAGATTGGTAATAACATGACAGGTGTGATAGCTCAGTGGTTTAGGTGTTGGGTATGGATCTAAAGGTTCGAATCCCAGGCCCGGTTTCAAAAGTTTTAAAGAGTGCACACTTAAGTAGGCGGAGCCATGATGAGTGCATTAATTAACCTTAATCAAAATCCATTATCAATGGCTTCGCCTTCTCCCCAACACCATGGCGATCCTGCCACAGTTACCAATGTTAGACCTTGAGCAAGGGCATTACCCACATTGCTTCAGGAATGCTGTAACAATGGCTGACCCTTACTATTACTCCAACCATGAGGATATGATACTTGTAAGTCACTTTGGATAAAAGACTTCTAAATGACCTCATGTAAATGAAATGCATCAGATTATCATACCTTTTAAACAAGTCTATAAAGGTTCTGAGGTGTCTAGGAAGCACCAATTGACAGATGGTCTATGTAAACATTATCTCTAGGTCTCTAACCCTGGCCTTCCAACATCAACATATTTCATATAAAATGTGTAGTACACTACAGGTGAAATCACCCCAACACTTGTGAATAAATTACTTAATATTTTTAATAACAGGTGCAAACAGAGTTCAGACAGTGTATTAACTATTCACAAATGGAATTCTTGTGAAATCCCAAGTGACTCTAGATCAATGTCAAAACGTTTCTCTTATTCTAATCAGCAATCTGTTTTGAAAACAACATTCACCTTGATGCTGATAAAGTTCATGCCACTCTCTTTGGCTACAGCACCAGCCAGAAGGGTTTTGCCAGTCCCAGGTGCTCCGTATAACAGCACCCCAGATTGATGGCGAATGGGCAAACTTGAAAATAGCAGGGGGTACTGCAACAAATGACAACATTATGAGATTGACTTCCATGTCATCCATCATGCAAATAACAACTGCTGTACTGTGGAAAAGAGTAAACAAAGTAATAAGCACAGATTCACAGATGAACTACAGTCTGCAATTGTAGCACTAAAAGTGCAGCTATATTAAAAGTTGAACTGATAAAATGGAGACACACTTATGGTCATAGAAGTGATTTACACCCTAAAACTTTTATATGTATTGTAATCTTTTTTTAGGTGAATTTTAAATTGCTTTACCTTGGCAGGTAAAAGGATGGTATCCATAAGGAGCTGGCGTGCATGGTGTAAGCCGCCCACCTGTCCCAGGCCCGCTTTAAATGGCACCTGGAGATGCACCCCCCACAACGAGGGTGGTGTAAAACCCCGCAGGGCATGTTGTATTTCCACATTGCTTACACACCATACATCTGTGATAAGTTAGAAACCTTTAGCAAAGGCATTCACATATTGATCTGAAAGACGTTATGCTTTAGGTCTTGCCTTGAGTGTTATCATTGCTTTGGTTAAGTACAGCGCTTGCATGAATGGCTCGGTCCAGGAGAAGGTTCAAGTCCTGAGGAAAGTAGCCTTCTGTTTTCATAGCAATGGCATCAAGATCAAGAATTTCTGGTTCTTTAACAACAATGTTTTTACTTTGCATGAGAGCCCTGAGAATGTCCACTCTCTGAACCTGTTAACACACATAATCAAATTATATCTTATATATCTTTTATAAAATTGAACCAAGATTGAAATAGTGTAAATAATTTATAAAAATTTAACCTTACAATCACTATTACGAACACTTTTTATTATCTTCAGGCAACTAGCCTTTTCCAAACTCTTCCCATTAATTTAGATGACTGTGTTCAGAATGCGGCGGCACAGTAGTGTTCTCTACCATGGGCATGGGGAACCCCTTTGCAACACTAGTCCCTAGTTTAGAATTAAACAGAGGATAATAAGACCAGATGCATGTCCAGAATAGTTGGTGTCAAATAATAATACATAAATGAAAGACCTGAGTTCAGTGATTAAGGCTTGTCCCATTACTTTACATCTTTCTGTTTATACAATTTTTTTCCATTTTACATTACAACATAATGCTTAATTATGTCAAAGTGTCATTTCCCCCCAAAGTGTGTTAGTTATCTAATTCTACATTTGTTTAAATTTTTAAATGTAGTAGATTTTTAGGGCGTTTAGGGCAGTTTTTTTAGTGGTTAGCACGTTCTCCTCTCAGCACTAAGGATTCCCGTTTTCAATCCCAATCTGGGTGGAGTTTCCATGTTCTCCCCGTGTCTGCGTGGGTTTCCTCCGGGTTCTCCGGTTTCCTCCCACAGTCCAAAAACATGGATCAAGGTCAATTGAATTTTCCAAATTGCCCCATATAGAGTGTGTTTGTGTGCGTGTCTGTGTGAGTGAGTGTGTGTACAGCGATAGATTGGCGCCCTGTCCTGGGTCTATCTGCCCAGCGCCCGTCTATCTGCCCAGCACCCTGGATGGGCATGGGGAACACCACCGCGACCCTAATGTAGGATAAAGCGGAAGAAAATGGATGGATGGATGGAATTATTTCTTTAATCATAGGCTCAGGGATTCTATTATTATTAATATGCTGTTGACACCCAGCTTCACATGTACTTTGTTGCTGATGACACCATAATTTCTTATTGGATATCTGCCCGTTTTACTGACATAGATTTGGATGAATATCCATCACCTAACACAAAATTTCTGCAAAAGCCTCCATTTTTACTACTTGACGTTCCAAATCCACCACTCCAAAATCTACCTGGCCAGCTTAGCTTTGGTATTACAACTGATACACCACTAAATTTAAGCAAACAGGTCACAAAATTAAGGTCTAATTATTATTCAGCTAGTCAACATAACTCCACTACTCTCTGCTCTCTTCTCTGGTTTCTAGTAGTTTCTCACATTTAGTCCAAGGCCTTGACACATGTTTATAAGGCAATCTGTTGATTTGCTCCATTTTACCTAAACTCTTTAAAAGTTCAGTTTTTAAAAGTACATCCAACTCACTCACTGCATTCATAGTGACTGTATTACAACATCTAAATATCAGAATGATTCTTTAAGATCTTGCTTTTATGATGAAACAGTAGTTCAGATGGTTACTTCTCATCTTAATGAGTTTTGTGGGGGGGTGTGTATTTACAAATTTAATGTTCTTGTCTCTTACACTTTGCAGTATGCAAGGGAGGCTTTTCAACTGACCTGATCTGGTGCTTCAATTTTACAGAAACTCTGAAAGAAGTGGGAGTTCTGCACCCCAGTCAACGTGGGATGAAGAGAGTTTTCACTCTGAGCTGTGACCACCAGAGTCACTAAACTGCAGCGCTCCACCAATTCATCCACCAGATCTTTCAGGCCTGTACAACACAAAGCATTTTTAACAGACAATTAAACAAAGACGGTTAATGTGTGCAACAATTATAGAGTGCATCATACTCTGAGCAATGTGTTGATGCAGCACAGCCTCAACACCATGTTCCTGTTCAGGTGTGGCCGCAGCTCCTGTAATGTGATCCAGGTCATCCAACAGGACCACCGATGGCTGGCTCCATACTGCCTGCTCCAAAGCCTCTTCCAGCCGCTGTCTCACAGTCTCGGCACGTTTACCTGAAAGGTTCATTAAAAAAATGTAGTACCACAGAGGGATACAGCGAGATGCTTAAAATCCTGAGCTCACCTTTAAGTTTCTTGCACTCTAGCACCTCAAGGTGGACATCTAGCTCTTCTACAGCTTTCCTGCAAAGAGCCTTGGATAGCGAGGTCTTTCCACTTCCCTGTAGGTGAGTCATAAATCATGCACATATAATAAATCACACAGCAAAAGCCATTTTGATGAAAATCTTTCATATTTATAACCAAAGTGTAATACAAGATCTAAACAAAGGATCAGTTTAAAGTACGAATGGAAGAAGTTTTGCTTGTTCTTCATCTTCACAGGTTTTCTCTGGGAGCTCTGGTGCTCATACACAGTCCAAGGACATGGAATGTAGGTGACCACTAACTCTCCCTTGGTATTAATAGGAGTGTGACTGTATTTGTTTGTGACACTGCAATCTGACTGACATGTCTTTTGCCCAATGTGAAAAAATGCTAGTAAATAAATGTTTAATTTCAGCTATTAACTTTTACTAAATTGACCTGTATGCTATTAAATTTATTCTTATTTTTTAACCCTAATGTGAATACACACTAATTTTTTAAAAGCAGATATGAATCACTTTTCTATGTAGTTGAAGTCTGAATACATAGCCCATAAGTGGCCATGTGACATGTTTTGTAAAAAGTCATAATGCAGTTTGGACTTTGCCCTTTACATATGCGATTAAAACTGCTTTCTTCAGCCGGCATTGGCAGAGTGACAACACAACACATATCCACACATCTCTCACTGCACCAGGCTTTTTTCCTCCCACCTTCTCAACACGATCATGTACAACTGTTTGCCATTAATCGTGACCAACTAGCTTTTCCCATTTGCCAGGTTTTCAAAGCAGTAGTGCACCATTCTTTGTAAGTGGTAATGCAGGTTATTCATGCATTTACCTTTAGTCATTTAGCAGACACTTTTATCGGGCGGCAAAGTGGCTTAGTGGTTAGCACGTTCGCCTCTCAGCGCTAGGGATTCCCGGTTTGAATCCCAATCTGGGTGGAGTTTCCATGTTCTCCCCGTGTCTGCGTGGGTTTCCTCCGGTTTCCTCCCACTGTCCAAAAACATGGATCAAGTCAATTGAATTCTCCAAATTGCCCCATATAGAGTGTGCCTGTGTGAGTGTATGCCCAGCGATAGATTGGCTAGATAGATCCTGGGTGTATCTGCCTAGCGCCCGAAACGTTCTCCCCTGGATGGGCATGGGGAACCCCCCCCCCACCCTAGTAAAGGATAAAGCGGAAGATGATGGATGGATGGATGGATGATTTTATCCAAAGCGACATCATGCAAAAACATTCAATTGTTTTAATACAATGAGATTCAATTACACATCAGTTCCTGATCATATGAGCAAAAAACATATCCATGACAATCCAGGGGAGAATTTCGGGTGCTGTGCAGATTGCTGGGCACACACTATATAGGAGCAATTTAGAGGAGCCATGAATCCATGTTTTCAGACTGTGGAGAAAACCAGGCAACCCAGAGAAAATCCACGCAGACATGAGAACATGGAAATTCCCAGATTGCTAATAGGCAAACATTTTAACCACTGAGCCAGCATTCCACCCAACCTCAATACACGGCTTGGCTTCATTTTTTTGTGCTTTATAAATAAAAAAGAAAGTTGACACCTGAGCTCCAGTAATAAGCAGAGCTCCACTCCGCAGGCCCCTGCCAGTAGATGTCAGCTCGCAGCAGAGTGGACTTCCCAACAGACTGTGAAAGATGTGTTCAAAAGCACATGCACCGATCTCCTCCATTCCGCTGCACAAGCAAAAATAAACACAAAATTCAGACAGAGGGGAAAAAACTATTTATTTATATTTATAACATCTAGGTCCCAACATATTTTTCTCATAAAATACTGTTCAGCAATAACTTCTTACCCAAGTGAGCTAAGGGAGGGAAAGGCAGCAGATGGTGACAGCTCTGCAGCCTGTGGTGTAGCGTGGCTCAGTGATGAAAGAGGCTCCATGACAAGCTATATTAAATCAAAGTGGTTAAGTTTAAATCCAATATCACTGAGGTGATAAATAAAAAGAGCAACACATTCAACAAACCACCTGTATGTCTGTTTTATGTAAGCAACCAGGGGATAAAAAGAATATCTCGTCCTCTTGCTTTGGCTCAGCCTCAGGTTTTAATACAGTCAAAACAAATTCAGACTTTCCTGGGGAAAATAGAGCATCAAATGGGTGTTAAAGTAAATACAAATGGTAATAAAGTGTTTAAAACAGGTGTTTATTACCGTCAGTGCATGGCAAGAGGATGATGTTGGACCGTTCTGTCAGACATGTTAAAGGCTGGTGGCTCTGTGCGTGCAACCAGCCAAGGAATGCAGATTGAACATCCTCCTCCTGTTCACCATTATTCTGAAGAAACATTAAAAAGTCATAATAGAAGCATCATGTTTATTTGTGTTTTTAGGGTCAGGATTGGAGGTCGATATCAGGATTCAAGCCTGGATCCCCAGCGCTGAAAGGCAAACATGCTAACCACTATGCCACTGTGACACCCCTGAACTAACCCATTAATGTTTTTATGAATTTGTGGGACAAACATGATGGAGTTTAAACATTTCTGAAGTGTTCCAACACATTTGAAAGCATGCAGTTGTACAAAATGCCTAGATAGGTGCTTGATTGGTTACACCTATTGCCATGGGACTCTACTTAATGATTAAGCGAAGTGTCCTAATACTTTGGACCATATAGTAACCATTGTGCCACTCGCCTCTCAGCACTGGGGATCCAGGTACGAATCCCAATCTGGGTGGAGTTTCCATGTTCTCCCTGTGTCCGTGTGGGTTTCCTCCAGGTTCTCCGGTTTCCTTCCACAGTCCAAAAATATGGATTGAAGGTAAATGCTCTAAATTGCCTCATATAGAGTGTGTGTCTGTGTGAGTGAGTAAGCCCAGCGATAGATTGGCGCCCTGTCCTGGGTGTATCTGTCGACCGCCTGAAATATTCTCCCCTCCCCTGGGCATTGCTGAACTCCCCAGTGACCATAGTAGAGGATTAAGTGGAAGATGGATAAATGAATTTAACTATATTTTTAATGTACCGACAGAAATGTTAAATGAGTTGTATATGATATATTAGTTGCATTTTTTGAACTCAGTTCTGACAATGCACAGATGAGAAGTTTGAACTCACCAGAGGTTGTAATGGCTGAAGTGAAACAGCAAGAGCTACTTTAGGAGAACATGACATTGGATGAAGTTTTACAGCTGAGTGAGGAACTAAATTCAACCTGGTTCGTAAATTGTTAGGGATCTGAGGAGAAAATGGAAAGTCTTTTTAAATGATCAGGAAATCGCTGGCATTTCATGGACCGATAAAGACAACAGCAAAAATACATACCCATACTTTCCCACAGTAGATCTCTCCTGTTTGAGGGGATTGCCGATCCCTCTGCAGTTTCTCTGCATTGTGCAAAATCATCCTGACCACCACAGATGTCTCAGGTTTCTGGTCAACATTCTGATCCTCACTTTTCGTCTTTTTGCTCTCCATTGCTTGCTTGACCTGCCTTCGTACTTCTTCGGGAGAGCTGATCTTAGACAACTTAGCATATGTTAACACTGGCTGCCCTGTACTCCAACAGTCTGACCGCAAATGATCCCATGGCAACACATGAACATCTCCGTTATTTGAGTCAAGATGGCTTATGACCGCTGGTGGAGAGCCACACACTCGGAGAACACAGTCTTGAATGATAGCAGGAATAGAGGGGACTTCAGGAATCACTTTCTCATTCTCATATTTCCCTGTAAACATGTATCGCAGCATACTCAGAAGATCCTTTATTCCACTCTGACGAGTACCATGGTGGTTCCTATCAAAACCCGACTGGTTGTTAAGAGATTCATGGGGATTTTGATTTTCACTGCCGTATGACAAATGTTTTTTTGCATCCGTTTCTGTTGGAACATGAAAATGCTGCTTTTCTCCAGATCGAACTTTAGGAGAGACGACCAGCTCGGTAAACTGCTCCAAACGACCGTACAGGACAGATGGCGAAAAGGAAACTACATGGACAAGAGGAAATTGTTGTAACATATAACATGAAGGTATAAGAGGATGGCATTGTAACAAAGCATTAATGACACCAACCTATTTTAACATAGATGACAGTGCGCTGGTCCACCCACACAGGAAACACCCCATCAACAAAAACTACTCGGATCTGGTCTAAAAGATGCTGCTCTAGAGCTGTAGAGTGAAGCTCCTGAAAATAAATTCATTACATTAGTCTAAAAAAGCTAATGAGTACCAGATAAGGAGGCAACATGATAGAGGGCATTGTTTTGGCATCACCACACTTTCGAATGTCCTTTTTTTTGTCCTAATCCATCATGAAGTATTTTGGAACAATGATGGAACAGAAGGGATAAAACTTGCAGAATTTATTTAAAGACTTGCCAAGCCATGTAAATGCAAGCCAATTACATTTAGCAGATGCTTTTATCCAAAACAACTTACAAATGAGAGAAAAACTCGGGTCAGTTCTTAAGGAGGAACCAGTCCAACTCCACACCCACATCCCACAATGATCTGTAAGGCCTGTGATGTTGTGGGTGTGGAGTTGGACTCGCTGATGGCAGTGTCCGAGAGGAGGATGCTGTCTAATCTGAAGGCCATTATGGACAATGCCTCCCACCCACTGTACCACACACTGGTCAGACACAGGACTCATTCCTTCAAAATGCACCATAGAGTGCCACAGGAGGTCGATCGTACCTGTGGCCATCAAACTCTATAACTCCTCTCTTTGTGTAAGACTTTCCTATGTGCAATACTGAATTACATAGTATACAGTTTTTATATGTGCAAAATACAAAATACGGGCACTAAGACATCATATCGTATGGTTAACTTGAGCATTATGTCACCACTGCCACTTTACTTTTATCGTTGTATTTTATTCTTTAAATTTTAGTGCTTTTCTGCTTTTAAAAAGGATACACTATCCTTAGTATATATATTTTTGTACATTACACCGCTTGAGCAACTGTCAAATCTGCAATGTCCATCCAGCGATCAATACAGTATTCTGATTCTGATTGGAACAGTTGCTTATGAAAGAGATGTTTTGATTTGTTTCTTGAAGATGCAAAATGTCTCAGCATTGCAGACGGAGTTAAGAAGATCATTCCAGCATTTTAGCAATGATGAATGATATGGAGTGAGAATTGGCACCAGTGAGGTTGAAGCACCAGACGAAATTCATCACTTAAGCGTAAGTAAATACAGCAACAGTTCCCTTTAATAATAAGTTCTGCGGCAAAGCTGGAAAGTTTCTTTTATGTGCCAGGCTTGCTGAACTATCTATACAGACAAAGGCTGTACAGAGAAATTGATTTTACAGGTTGCTGTAGTGTCAATTTTCTATTTCTATATTTCTATGACAGAATCAGGGTATGATTTGTAATGCTTCTATTTTATAGGTTTGTGCTTAAATAAAAAAAAGTTTCAAAAATGATAAAAACAGCTATATTCCACTTTGGTTTTTCTTGTCATGCACAATAGTTGTGAAGTAGTGATCTGAATACGTTTTGCTGAGTTAACTCCATCGGGTATCCACATTACCTACCAGTATTTCCCAGTCATCAGATGAAAGAGGTTCCACAAACACCTGTTGCACTGACTGCATGTGAATGCATGGCTTCAGGAAGCACTGAAATAGAAAGTATACCCATAGAGATGAATGAATTAATCAGTACTTAAAGGAAAATAGCAGATTTTTGTTTTAAGATTGTCATCATACAGCAAAATTGTTACTATTTATTAAAATGTTTCAACTTTTGGGCTTTGGGGTCATAACATAATGTCAGATATGTGACAGAGTTTAAGGTCCACAGAGGCAACATTAAAAACCAGAGGATTAACCTCCCCTAAGCATCTATTTGCCTTAATGACTCAAACACTAATTGATAAACAACCAGTTAATAAACTATTCCAAATAACAGGTCAATAACACACATTACTCTTTAATAAAAACATGATGTTTATGGCTTTTTGCTCTCCATTGCTTGCTTGGCTTGCATTCGTACTTCTTTGGGAGATCTGATCTTAGACAGCTTACTATATGTCATACTGATGATCCCATGGCACCACATGAATGTCTCTGTTATTTGAGTCAAGAAAGCTTATGACTGCTGGTGGAGATCCACAAACTCGGAAGACACAGTATTGAATGGGATTAAGCCCTCAAGCATCAATTTGCCCTAATGACCCAAACACTACTTGATTATTCATTCATTCATTATCTCCCGCTTTATCCTCTATTAGGGTCGCGGTGGGGTTCCCCATGCCCATCCAGGGGAGAACGTCTCGGGCGCTGGGCAGATAGACCCAGGACAGGGCGCCAATCCATCGCTGGGTACACACTCACACACTCTATATGGGGCAATTTAGAGAACTCAATTAACTTGATCCATGTTTTTGGACTGTGAGAGGAAACCGGAGAACATGGAAACTCCACCCAGATGGGGATTCGAACCGGGAATCCCTAGCGCTGAGAGGCGAACGTGCTAACCACTAAACCACCGTGCCGCCCATACTACTTGATTAACAACCTGCTAATAAACTATTCCAAAAAATGGGACTATAACACACATCAATCTTTAGTAAAAGCGGCTGTTTACATTTCCATTTCTTAGTGGTTAGCATGTTCTCCTCTCAGCGCTAGGGATTCGAATCCTAATCTGGGTGGAGTTTCCATGTTCTCCCCGTGTCCATGTGGGTTTCCTCCGGGTTCTCCGGTTTCCTCCCACAGTCCAAAAACATGGATCAAGTCAATTGAGTTCTCCAAATTGCCCCATATAGTGTGTTTGTGTGAGTGAGTGTGTGCCCAGAGATAGATTGGCGCCCTGTCCTGGGTGTATCTGCCCAGCGCCTGAAACGTTCTCCCCTGGATGGGGGAACCCCCCGCAACCCTATTAGAGGATAAAGCGGAAGATAATGGATGGATGGATGTATCGGTCAGTACAGATATTTCTGTTACCTGATCTCCATCCTGAAGGCCGAGCTTTTCTCCTAACTGTCTGCTGAGCTCAACTCTGTCCTCCTGCGATGATCCTCCGTGTCCAGCTCTGATCCAGCTGAGAAACACAGCATCACCGCATTCTCCGGACAGTTCCAACACCTGAGTCTGCAATTCATACAGACTGGGAATAAGTTCTGGTTAACCTGCATTAACACCTGGTTAACACCTGGTTAAGCTGCATTAACCACATACTCACCTCCTGCAGACTAAGTTTAGTCACCAAGTTGGAGGACAAGTGGAGAAAGCAGTTTTTCGAATTGTTAAAGACCAGTGTGACTGGCTGAATTCCATAACTGCCTAACATTGCATGGAATTAAAAGTCGGTAATGGTGAGTTGGGGATTTTAATGTCAACCTTGTTGAAATCTTTAGCTGGTTAGCGTCTGCGGATCAGAAGCCATGCCAGGCTTGACAACCGGAGTGTGCACATTCAAACGCTCCTTGAATTTCTTGTGTATATTGGATTTCCAGTGTCTAGCGGTACGGCTGCGTAAATTCATTCATTCATTCATTCATTCATTATCTCCCGCTTTATCCTCTATTAGGGTCGCGGTGGGGTTCCCCATGCCCATCCAGGGGAGAACATCTCGGGCGCTGGGCAGATACACCCAGGACAGGGCGCCAATCCATCGCCGGGCACACACTCACTCACACAAACACACTCTATATGGGGCAATTTTGAGAATTCAATTGACTTGATCCATGTTTTTGGACTGTGGGAGGAAACCGGAGAACCCTGAGGAAACCCACACAGACACGGGAAGAACATGGAAACTCCACCCAGATTGGGATTCGAACCTAGATTGGAACCCAGCACTGAGAGGCAAACATAAATTATCCATCCATCCATCCATTATCTTCTGCTTTATACTCCATTAGGGTCACGGGGGTTCCCCATGCCCATCCAGGGGAGGATGTTTCGGGATGTTTCGGGATGTTTCATCACAGGAGGACAGAGTTGAGCTCAGCAGACAGTTAGGAGAAAAGCTCGGCCTTCAGGATGGAGATCAGGTAACAAAAATATCTGTACTGACAGATACATCCATCCATCCATTATCTTCAGCTTTATCCTCTAATAGGGTTGCGGGGGGTTCCCCCATCCAGGGAAGTATGTGTCGGGCGTTGGGCAGATACACCCAGGACAGGGCGCCAATCTATCACTGGACACACACTCACTCACACAGACACACTCTATTTGGGGCAATTTGGAGAATTCAATTGACCTTGATCCATGTTTTTGGACTGTGGGAGGAAACCGGAGAACCCGGAGGAAACCCACACAGACATGGGGAGAACATGGAAACTCCACCCAGATTGAGATTCGATCCGGGAATCCCTAGTGCTGAGATGAGAACATGCTAACCACTAAACCACTGTGCAGCCCACCATTAAATTAATTTAAAAACTAATTAATACAGATTATATATAATAATATCCAAGGTTAAATACTGTCAAACTTCTGTCATCTTAGTATATGTGTAAAGGACATTTACATTTACAATGATTCATGCAGCTCTGGACATTGCTGGGTATTACCTGATATTTTATTCGTTTGTACTTTGTCCTCCTAACAACAGGACATTTAAAATAAAAAAAATAAAATACTGTACATTGTATCTTTGCACATCCACTCCATCCATACTGGACACTTTATTTTTAATATAATTTAATTAATTTAGTTTTGATACCACTACACACACATGACACTTTATAATAGTAAATTGTATATATATATATATATATATATATATATATATATATATATATATATATATATATATATATATATATATATATACATATATATATACATATATACAATTTATATATGTATGTATATATATATATATATATACATATATATATACAATTTACTATTATAAAGTGTCAAGTGTGTGTAGTGGTATCAAAACTAAATTAATTAAATTATATTAAAAATGGGGATTCGAATCCCGGTTCGAATCCCCATCTGGGTGGAGTTTCCATGTTCTCCCCGTGTCTGCGTGGGTTTCCTCCGGGTTCTCCGGTTTCCTCCCAGAGTCCAAAAACATGGAATCAAGTCAATTGAATTCTCAAAATTGCCCCATATAGAGTGTGTCTGTGTGTGTGTGTGTGGGTGTGTGCCCAGCGATGGATTGGCGCCCTGTCCTGGGTGTATCTGCCCAGTGCCTGAGATGTTCTCCCCTGGATAGGCATGGGGAACCCCACCGCGACCCTAATAGAGGATAAAGCGGGAGATAATGAATGAATATATATATATATATATATATATATATATATATATATATATATATATATATATATATATATAATTTTTTTATTTATTTATTTATTTATTTATTTATTATTTTTTTTATTGTACTGTTATTGCTACTGGCTGCTAAATTTCCTTTGGGATGAATAAAGTATTCTATCTATCTATCCTTTTCACCATTTCCTAGTTATAATCAAATGTTGTAATGAATAATGTTATAATGAATGTTGTAAAGCGATCACATGTGTGACTGTGTGTCTTATACTTTTTATAATCAAACATCAACGCTTTAATGCGTCTGTTAGGTTAATCAAACGCGTGCTTACAGTCATTTTGAAAGTTCTTGAAGGAAGCATGAGAAGACGATAGTGAACGGTTGACTGAAACTGCAGTTTGGACTTTGGGTTTGCCGTAGAGCGCATGCGCAGTGACTAGCTTGAACATGGCGGCTCCCGGTGGAGACGTCTGGGAAACTCCTCGCGTTTATAAACATCATGAACAACAGAATGTCTGCCACACACGAGCCAAATACAGAGAGGGCAGAAGAGCCAAAGCCGTGAAGGTCTGCTGCGCTTATCTATTACTGAAAAGCAGAGTTGTTTGGACGGCACTCGGGAGTTTGTTCTGGATTCTTTATAACATCCAGATTACAGATGTGTAATGTGTACAGATGTGTAATGTGTACAGATGTGTAATGTGTACAGGTTACAGATGTGTACAGGTTACAGATGTGTAATGTGTACAGATGTGTAATGTGTACAGATGTGTAATGTGTACAGGTTACAGATGTGTACAGGTTACAGATGTGTAATGTGTACAGATGTGTAATGTGTACAGATGTGTAATGTGTACAGGTTACAGATGTGTAATGTGTACAGATGTGTAATGTGTACAGGTTACAGATGTGTAATGTGTACAGATGTGTAATGTGTACAGGTTACAGATGTGTAATGTGTACAGATGTGTAATGTGTACAGGTTACAGATGTGTAATGTGTACAGATGTGTAATGTGTACAGGTTACAGATGTGTAATGTGTACAGATGTGTAATGTGTACAGGTTACAGATGTGTAATGTGTACAGATGTGTAATGTGTACAGGTTACAGATGTGTAATGTGTACAGATGTGTAATGTGTACAGGTTACAGATGTGTAATGTGTACAGATGTGTAATGTGTACAGGTTACAGATGTGTACAGGTTACAGATGTGTAATGTGTACAGGTTACAGATGTGTAATGTGTACAGGTTACAGATGTGTAATGTGTACAGATGTGTACAGGTTACAGATGTGTAATGTGTACAGGTTACAGATGTGTAATGTGTACAGGTTACAGATGTGTAATGTGTACAGGTTACAGATGTGTAATGTGTACAGGTTACAGATGTGTAATGTGTACAGGTTACAGATGTGTAATGTGTACAGATGTGTACAGGTTACAGATGTGTAATGTGTACAGGTTACAGATGTGTAATGTGTACAGGTTACAGATGTGTACAGATGTGTACAGGTTACAGATGTGTAATGTATACAGGTTACAGATGTGTACAGGTTACAGATGAGTAACGTGTACAGATGTGTATAGGTTACAGATGTGTACAGGATACAGATGAGTAATGTGTACAGATGTGTACAGGTTACAGACGTGTACAGGTTACAGATGAGTAACGTGTACAGATGTGTACAGGTTACAGATGTGTAATGTGTACAGATGTGTACAGGTTACAGATGTGTAATGTGTACAGATGTGTACAGGTTACAGATGTGTAATGTGTACAGATGTGTAATGTGTACAGATGTGTACAGGTTACAGATGTGTAATGTGTACAGGTTACAGATGTGTACAGGTTACAGATGTGTACAGGTTACAGATGTGTTTACCAACAGCTTTACAATGCTTACTAAAATAAGAGCTTTTAATATTACAGGGGCGGCACGGTGGCTTAGAGGTTAGCACGTTCTCCTCTCAGCACTAGGGATTCCCGGTTCGAATCCCCATCTGGGTGGAGTTTCCATGTTCTCCCCGTGTCTGCGTGGGTTTCCTCCGGGTTCTCCGGTTTCCTTCCACAGTCCAAAAACATGGATCAAGTCAATTGAGTTCTCCAGATTGCCCCATATAGAGTGTGTTTGTGTGAGTGAGTGTGTGCCTGGAGATAGGTTGGCGCCCTGTCCTAGGTCTATCTGCCCAGCGCCCAAAAAGTTCTCCCCTGGATGGGCCCCCCCCCCCCGCGACCCTAATAGAGGATAAAGCGGAAGATAATGAATGAATAAATGAATAATATTACTGATGTATTTACAATTAAACGAAAAGCCAGATTGAAGACGTTAAACACGGCGTATGTGCTGTGTGTTTTTTTCATTATCATATACAGTACTTGAGCTATCAATCTGAAGGTTGGGGGTTCAAATCCCAGGTCCACTGAAGTTACAAATGTGGGTCCTTGAGCAAGACCCTTAACCCTCATTGCTCCAGAGATGTTGTGATTAACCCTGTGTTCACCTTGTAAGTCGTTTTGGATAAAAGCGTCCAATAAATGACCAAATGGAAATGTAGTACAAGTCAGAAGTTTGGACACACCCCCTTTTTGCTTCATTGTCTATTTCCTCCACTTACCATATAGATTGACTTTGTAGTTTTAAATTTACAGACTGTAGTCCATCTGTTTTCTTGTTTTTGTTAAGCCTTTATTGGTCATGAGCATCACAGGACAGGTATCATTTGGGTGGTGGATTGTTTATTGTCAGTTCTGCAGTGACAATGATGCAGTGAGGGGGTTTTAGTGCAGCAGTGCTGCTGTAGTTTCATTAAAACACCTCAGTGACACTGCTGGGATAGGACTAATGCACCAACCAAATAATACCTGCTCTGTGGTGCTACTATTGGGCACCACAGAGCCATTAGAACTGACCATTAGAACAGAGTAAAGGGGACATGCACAGTGTGTACTGTAGAACACAAACAGGTGGACTACAATCTGGTAGAACTACAAAGTCCATCTTTTCTGTAAGTGGAACTGAGAACATGGATAATAAGTAATCTCATCTACTCAACTGCTGCTAAAATTTCACTTTTTGTTGTGTTATATACAGTATATATACTTATTATCTAGTTACAATTAGCACCTTAAAAGTGGACCTTTTATTATGGTAAAAATGTTATAAATATAAAATATAACGTGGCCATAAAAATATTACCCAACCCTAGTTACTAAAGAAATAAATAAGGACATAATTTTTTATACGGTTCCTCAGGATTTTTGCATGATTAATAGAAAATAAAGCTAAAACAATACCATACATGAATTAGTGCTTTCACATTACATTATAAAGGTCCTGGATTAAATTCCCCTACACAGTTGTTTGAATTTTTTCCCCTAGAGCACTTGTTATGGCTCACAGTTCAATAGAATGCTAGCCGAGTAATTGGTGAATAAAAAATGTACCCCACTGTGAATTTGTGAGTGAATCTGTTGTGTGTATACATTGCAATAGAACACTGACCTGTCTTTTTATCATTTTACTTGAGTTTTTAACTAAGCAGCTTTCAAGCATAAGCACATGACTCAACTCTGTGCTAAATTAAAAGTTCAAGGCCGGTCGAAATTGCATAACTTTGGGTTTGTGATCGCTTCCTTGCGGTTTTATGCAATTTGATATAGTTTCATTTTAAATAGTGACTGTTGAAATTTGGGGTAATGACTGATTGTCACATTTCTATGACAAAAAAATTAAGACGAAATTTTGGCACTCAAGATTTTGGAGTGTGTCTGTGAGGTTAGACACTTATGTCAGTCAATTGGGTCTGGACATAATCTCCACTTTTTTTTTCTTTTTTTTTTTTTTTAGAAGTCTGTGTGGGTTCCTGCACACCAAGCTCACCCAACCATGCCTTTATGGTTCATGTTATGTTATTATTACTGTTATTGATAATGACAGAAAACTACTTTTTGGAAGTTAAAAGCAAACATCTGTCTAAAATGCATGACTCAGCTCATGATTTTATACACCTATTGAAATGGGACTAAATGAAACACCTGAATTCAATGATTAAAAGGTCTCTTTCATTACCTTTAAACATATAAGATAAGATAAGAAAAACCTTTATTTGTCCCACAATGGGGAAATTCACATTTCTCAGCAGCAGATACAGAGGAGGGTGAAAAGGTATCCAGTCATTAAAGAGATTTAAACTAGGAAAAAATTTAAATACAGTTAGAAATCTATATATATCAAATTTTCTAATTATTATAATTATATAATTATTATAATTATATAAATTATATAAATTATATTATTTATAATATATATATATATATATATATATATATATATATATATATATATATATATATATAAAAATTTTATCATTATAATTATTATAAGATTATAAAATGTAAACTGTAGTATATTTTATTATGCATTGAATTCTGGTGTTAGTAAGAATTGTCTTTTAAAATATTCTTAATGCACCTGTATAAAACGCCTTTTTCATTCTAGATTTTATTGCAATGTGTAAATGTAGCCCAGGAAATAAAATGTATGACAAGTGTATTCAGAGATTTAGTTCAGACCTCAGAAGATGGTAAAGTGTTCAGTTGTGATGTGTTAAAGAAATTCAGTACAGTAAGGGAAGTGCTGTTAACAGCATCTATTAAAACTTAAGACAATGGTTTCGTATTTGAACAGTGAGCCATCTCCTTCCAAATGTGATAAACAATAATATATTTATAATTGTAGCTTACAAGAAAACTAAAAACACATTCAAGTGTTGAAAATATACATTTTATTCATACAGCGTTTTCTGTGAAAGTCAAACCATCAGATATGAGTACCATCCATACAAATAACATGAATTCACAACATTAAATTAAAATGTACTTTGTTTATTAGAAATTATTGGTGTGTTTTTTTTTTTATTTTTAGGTTTACACAATTAACCTGGAGTCTCGGTTTCTACTCGTACAAGGTGTTCCTGCCATAGGTGTGATGACTGAGCTAGTGCAGCTGTTTGCTATTTACGGTGTGATAGAAGAGTACAGGATTCTGGATGAATACCCTGCAGAACAATTTACTGAAGTTTATCTAATCAAATTTCAAAAGCTCACAAGTGCAAGGTAAAAAGATCACAGGGTTTTAATGTTTTATGTTATAAGATAAATTATTACAGGCTTCCAAAGCTATGCAATTACCTCCAGGGCTGCCAAAAGGAACACAGATGAGAAAAGCTTTTATGGAGGTATTCTTCACGTATGCTATGCTCCTGAATATGAGACCGTGGAAGATACAAGAAAGAAGTTACAGGACAGGAGGAGATATGTGATCAGAGCATGTCAGAAACCAGGTAATTTGTTTTTATAAATTAAGGAAAGGTCTTTGATGCCATTGATTGATAAAAGATGTGTATTAATCGTTTTTGAAAGAAAAAAAAAACTGCGACAAAATATGCTTTCAGTCCATTAATACTCTGTATTTGTATAATAGCACTTTATATTTATTTATTGCATCTGTGTAAGCTTGTTTCTAGAAATTTAGTTCATTTTTTGTTTCTTATTGCTGTGGTAATTAAAAATAGTCTCAGAATCTGCCAAGTGTGGGTTATGTAAATATCAGTTTCATAATTTAAAATATTTCAGTTTCATAAACCAGGAAACTATCTATTGTATAATGTTTTATTCAAATTGTCAATTCCCCTGAGGTCTACCTTACAAATTCCGGAGAGCATAAACTTGAATTTGAGTTCTTAAACCTTTTGAAAACTTATTTTTTGTTCTTTGTATTTCATTAAATGTTAAATATTCCACCTTGCTTTTAGCACAAGAGCATAAACTTGAATCCAGTGAGACCAAGAATTCTGGAGCTCTGTCAACAGCAGTTTTATCGGCTGACTCAGAAAAAGAAGTGCAAGCTAACAGAAATCAAGGGGAATCTTTGAACCAGAGTATTTATTCTGAATTTCCATTACTGCCCTTACCTCCATCGGAGGAAGTTCCACAGCAATGTTTTTCATTTGAGGAATTGAAGGCTGTGCAAGAAAGTGTACTAACAGAGGATAAGATGGGAACATTACACCATTTTATCCCCAGTTCTTCAGAACATAATAAAGAGACTTCAGATCTTCCAAACCAGATACCAGGGGCCAATAAAGCAAGAGAGATTATAGGAAGAAACAAAAATCCTCCAAAGACTGTTCCAAGATTCATTCCAAGAACTGCACACTTGGAAAACAGAAAAAGAAAAATGGAAAACAGTACAGACTCGTTTGGTATGATGGACAAAAACACCCCAATGTTTGGACCCAAATTACCAGAACCACCGAGAACAGATATGGGTGATGAGTCCTTAAATTTAACCGCTAATATAATCAGGAAAACAATGACACAGGTAACATTACTTTACTGATTTTCTGCATTTGACAGTAGAAAATAGAACATTGGTCATGTTTGGTTTTATTTCAGGTCGCATCAGTTTCGTCTGACAAGAAAACCACAAACACAGCAAAGCAGAGAAGAAGAATTTAAACACAGTTCCACAGTTGTTACAGTATTATGTTGTAAATATCTTTAAAACAATAAAACATTCTAAAATTACTAAAAAAAATTGTCTTTGTTGATTCATTGCTCCAGTGGATCTTGGAATGCATGTTGTTCAAATGCCAGTGTGTTCTGAAAATCAAAAAATAACAGCGACATGCAAAACTAATTATTTGAAAATTGTGTCTTATTTTAAAGGTTTAAAGGTTCAAATCACAAATGCTTTAGAAAAAAATATATATTAAAAAAATATCTTTAAGTGCAACAATTAACATAAAAGAACTGCATAACTTTTTGTCAGATTTATACTATTATTCAATTTATTCATTTAAATTGATTTACATCTTTAATGTATATTGATGTATTTGATTGGGAGACTAGTTAGTTTCACAACAGGTGTTTATGAAATGACTAATAATCATACAACTTGTGTTGTGTCATAATATTTTACCAATGTGACCACGCAGTCGTGTCAAAATAACTTTATAATGTAATAATATTCATCTGCTTTTGACATTTTAATCATAGTGACCATGAAAAATGATGGACTAAAGCAAAAAAACATTAATGAAAAAGTGCATTTTAACTAAAAAAATTGAGTCTGTCCTTATATTATTACAGTAGTCATTTATCATATACTTACTATTTTAACATTTTGTCAAATGAAACTCTGAGAGACCAAGTCAATATAAAATTTAACTTGACATAGCTTGGTTTACTGACAAACAAACTAGGACAAACAGACTTATGACTATCTAAAAGGAGAGATGAATGTACATAGTATTTAATCAGGGATCACCTTGATTTTTATTACTTTACAGAACTGGAAAAAATGTCAAAATAAATCCAATGAAGGAAATGTTAAAGACTTTGTATGCTAAAATGCTATTTGAAATATATGGACAGTATATAGTAATAAGACACCCACACATTACACCCAGACCTACAGGACTATTTTGACATAATTTTAAGCCCCCCCTCACCAGCTATGATTCATTTCAGCTCTTACATTTCTGAAAAGGCTTTTTATTCATTTCAGATTGTATCTGGTAATTTTTTACAAATTTGTCCAGAAGAGTGTTGTTAAAAGAGAGAACCTGGTTTGCAAAGGTCAGGGCCTCGAGCTGCTGTCAAATTCTTCCACATAGAAGTAATTTAACCATACCCTTATGGTGCCTGTTTTGTGCACTAGGGCACAGTAATGCTGGTTCAGAAAAGGACCTTTCCCAAAGTATTTTCACAAATTTGAAAGTATGCAATTGAACAAAATGCATATTTATTTGATTATGTAAATTTATGGCAACCTCATGGCTTATGTTAACACATTTATACAGGAGTGAAACAGGTAGTCATGGAGGACCACTGAAAGTTTTACTAAATAGTGAATGTAAAAAAAAACATTGCCATAGTTTTTTTAAAGATGGTACATGGTTGCTGTAGATACGCGGATGTCATCACCATAGTATGCATACAACATTGCGCCACCAAAACAGCACATATAAAATAGTCCTTACCTTTGTATCAGGTAGACAAGAACCAAAAGCTTCTAATAGCAGGTTTTCTTCGACCACAGCCTTTTCAAAATCTGAATATGAAAGTCTGCTGTCGTGGTCATGATCCTGAAAAATGCAAGTCGGTTTCAGATGAGAAAAATTTTAAATGTATATCACCAACTTTCTGATCTCATCTGATTTCTCGACAGAGCATCTCATACCATTTTCTTTAGCACTATTTCCACAAGGTCCTTAATTCCTTCATCAGGGTCTTCTTCGGTTGGCTGTCTGATCAGGCAGTTCTTCAGCATGTGAAACATTTCTTCTCTTGATATGTAGCCATCTCCATTTAGGTCATAGACATTAAAACAGTCTATAGCAGTTTTAATGAAAGGAAGAAAAGTATGGCAATAAACTGCACTACAAAATTTATTTTAAAAGATGATTAAATATTACATTTTATTTTTTCATCCAATGTCCCTCGGAGGAAGACAGCAAGTCCTTCCACCCACTCTTTAACAGTGATGTAGCCATCGTTGTCCTTGTCAAAGGCACGAAACACTGGAACAATGAATATCACAGCAGAATTTCAGGTTAAATAGTACAGATTTTTTTTATTTTCTTTTTACCTCCTGTTTAATAAGAGTGAGACCAGAACTCTTTTGTTACTATAGTGGCTTAGTGGCTAGCATGTTTTCAGGTCCTTCCATGTTTGCGTGGGTTTTCTCCAGATTCTCCGGTTTATGCCCACAGTCCACAAAAATGGATTCAGGGTAAACTTGGCACCCTGTCCTGGGACCCTAGTCCCTAATAGCGAAAGATATATATATATATATATATATATATATATATATATATATATATATATATATATATATATATATATATATATATTAAATATAAATATATATATATTAGCATGGAAGCATTATAAGTACATTAGTGTACTGCAACAAAATATTTCAATATTTACATGATTTGAACCTGGATGAGCCCCTGTAAGCTTAGAAACCCCATCCTCACCCCACACCCCCCTTGTGATGGAGGGTTTACTTTTTCCTTTGCCTCATTTGTAAATGTGACTTGGTTTAAGATCATATGAGGGAAAACATGCTTTCAAAATCATTTTTCCAGTGATATCACATTAGCTGCATGTCAAAATGTGATGTTGGTGGTTGGTTTTGCATGAAGGCATATCTATCGTAACCAACAGGCTCTGAGATCAGATGCTGTCATTGGGTTCCTAAGTACTTCCAACTTTTAAGAAATTACACAACAAGGTGTTTTCCTCGCTTTACTGAAACTTTAAAGTGTTGCTGTATTAATGTTAGGATGTGCTCATGCAGAAACACTGTTTCACTGTGAGAACTACCTCTGTCCATGATCATGTCATCAGTGAGTCCGAAAGTGTTGTGCAGGATGGTGCGGAATTTAGTCCGGTCCAGTCCCTGAACCACCGTCTTTTCAGTCTGCTCCTCAACCAGAACATTAAACAGCCGAATCAAACACTCTGTCTCTCTTATACTAACTGCACAGAGATGACAAAGGTAGATCAAGTAAACCTTAATTCCAAAAAATAACAATGAATACAAAGCCAAAATGGATCAACTTTAATTTAATAATAAAAAGGGCAGTTTGTTGTCCTGAATATCACATTCAATCTACAGTATTATACTTTTCACCCTAGTTGGAATACAGAGTTCAACCTGTGTATTCTTCATTTAGCTAATTAATTGAGTGGAGTTAAGATATGTATAGAACTATACAGCAGTTGTACTTTTCTTTTTTTTTTTTTACAAAAAATTTGCTAAAGTTTTTGCTGCTTTTATTCTCTGTAAGCTTAGAAAACCAGTGGCAGTGGAATCCATATCTTTTGTATATTTTATTTCGATTTCTGAATTTCAGTTCAGTTTCATTTTATATTTAAACGCAGGTAAAAGAAGAAGTGATGACTGGCCACTTAACAGCTCAATGAACACTGAATATAAAAAAATAACTTCTAAATCATGGCACGCTTCATTTGCATTTGGTTAAAACTTTACACACCGTGATATTCAAATAAATATGTTCCACTGTTCAATATAATATTGAACTTTTATCAATAATTAAATAATAATAACTACTTAAAGTTTACTTTTTTATTTTCCACCCTGGCGCATTCGGTGTTCTATTTAATCTGTGCAATTAAAATGATTTGAAATAACTTACTCACATTGTTTTATTTGTTTTGACAGCGTCTCGGCCAAGTTTTTGATTAATTTCTTGTTTAGTGCGGACACCGCAGTCATTATTCGCTGCGCGCGTTTACCTCTCTGTAATGTTGTAGTGGAAGTGTAACCATGGAAACTCCAATCCGCTGAAAGCTAATGTGTTACGTGAGGCCAAATCGCTGGACGTTATTACCTCTGCGCACTTTTAAGTGCACTTCTGATTTAAAACCGGCTCATTTGTATTGTGGAGCACGTTATCCTTTTGTCAAGAAAGCTGACTGCGAAGTTTATTGATGACGCTTTAAAAACGTAAACAAAAACAGTTTATATAGTGTGTGTTATTTGTGTATTGCAATTTGTGTGTTTTATTTGTATTTTTCATTCATTCATTATCTCCACCTTTATCCTCTAGTAGGGTCGCGGTGGGGTTCCCCATGCCCATCCAGGGGAGAACATTTCGGGCGCTGGGCAGATAGACCCAGGACAGGGCGCCAATCCATCACTGGGCACACACTCACACACACACACACACACTCTATATGGGGCAATTTGGAGAATTCAATTGACTTGATCCATGTTTTTGGACTGTGGGAGGAAACCGGAGAACCCGGAGGAAACCCACGCGGCCACGGGGAGAACATGGAAACTCCACCCAGATGGGGATTCAAACCGGGAATCCTTAGCGCTGAGAGGCGAATGTGCTAACCACTAAGCCATCGTGCCGCCTTATTTGTATTTACTTCATTTAAAAAGTAATGAAGTAACCAATAACATTTACTTTTTAACATTTAGCATTTTGCAATGGTTTAGTTCCACTCTGAAAGTAAACAATAACTTACTTAATCATTTCATTTTAAAGAAGAAGGCTCTTCTTTAAAGAAGGTGGAGATTTTTTTATTTTTTTTTTATTTGACCAAATAAGAAAATTAGATGGTAGGACACCACATTTGATTTGCCTAAATAAAAGTTTTTGAGAAGGGCTTTTATTTTTCTTTATTATTGATACATTATGTTAGACAGCATTTAACTTTAATTAAAAAAAAAAAAATTAACGGCTTAGTGGTCAACACGTTTGTCTCTCAGCGCTGGGGATTCACGTTCGAATCCCAATCTGAGTGGAGTTTCCATGTTCTCCCTGTGTCTGTGCGGGTTTTCTCAGGGTTTCCTCCCACAGTCTAAAAACATTGATTCAAGGTGAATTGACTGCTCTAAATTAACTCAGTACAGTATAGTGGGTGTGGGTGTGTGTGTGTCTGCCCAGTGATTGATTGGCGCCCTGTCCTGGGTGTATCTGCCCAGCACCGGAAATGCTCTCCCCTGGAGAATGAATGAATAATTAAGAAAGTCCAAGTAATAGTGATGCAATGCTTATTGTGCATATGTTTCATGACAATTGTGTTTCAAGGTAGTTCTTCATTTTATCAGGAGCCTTTCCTCACGACAGTATGAACTAGTATGATTTTCTGTATACATAGAAAGGTCAGAATATCTGTGTTGGGTCTGTGTGTTTTACACTGTTCTCCTTTGAGCAACCTTGTTAATAAGTATTTTGCATTTAAAAACCACTGAAAAGTAAATAAGCAAAAACTCATTTTGCTTAGAAAAAATAGACCACTAATAACTTAATGTTCTTTGTTTATTGAAAAAAGCTGAGTTTTGTAATCAAATTTATAAAAACATTAGGCTAATAGTCTAATTCATCACAAAGTGATAACATATGATTTAAGATGTAACAAAGCAACATGCTTTTCTTCCTATCGTTGTCCCAGCGTTTATAAACTTGTTTGCCTTCTTTTTTAACATGGGTGCACTATTAAAGGACCAATGCCTTTTTCTTAGATGGAGCAAAACTGCTTCCATAGTGTTTACCACACTTGGTAAATGTGGAGTCGCAGTCGTAGCCATATTCACAGCAGTGCTTGCCATCAGCACAGCACTGTCCCTTAAAAATGAATCAAAATAAAATTTTAGAAGTTTTTTCAATTAAAAATATGTTTTTAATAATTATAGAAATACATAAAAACCTTACCAGTTGATGGGGACAGCATGCCCACTGGCCAGTTAATGTCTTGCAGCAGGTGTGTTTAGCCGAGCAATAGAACTTACTGTTGCAGCGTATGAGGCCGACCTCCTTGCTGAGATTTGAAGCCTGTATCAGCTGCTTAGCTGAACTGGCCTGGTTAAAGTCTCTTACACAGGCTTTATGCTTCTCAACACAGTGAAACCCAATAGGACAGCAGCCTGTGTCACTGAGACAGCACTGATCCTGAAGTTAACAATTACAACAGTATTATTGTATGAAAAAATTAAAACCCTGAGAATCATTTATCAGTCAGACCTTACTCTAACATTTGAACACGATATAAACAGACGTTGCAAAAAAAATTAAATTAACCGATAGAAGTCTTATGTTCTACATTAGTAAAGATTTACCTGAGGGTTGTTTTTTGGCATCGCAGCAATTTGTGAAGAAGAGGGCATGCTTAGCTTTCCTCTCAGGCACTGGGTGGATGTGCTGTCACAATGATAACCATGAGGACAGCAGTGAACACCGTCACGACAGCACTGACCCTAAAAGACCAGTCAAAGTTAGTCTTAAAAACCAAAACCATTAATGATTTACTGAAATATACCTACCATATTATATATGCAGCAGAACCACTGCCCGTAAGGAGATCTACAGCATGTTGTGCCATCAGGACAGGTAGAATAGCTGTCACAGTGCACCACAGAGGCAGTGGCATTGTCAGAATGGATGACAGGAGAGAAAGCATTTTCCTCTGACTTCTCTTCTGATATCTAAAATAATATTAATACAAAGATAAAATATTTTCAGACCAAAGATCCCGAGGTTATATACTAATAATTATATAAAGTTTAATCCAGCTGTGTTTATTTAATTTAAGCTACATTGAGATTCCTATTGAGGTAAATGTAAAAAATAAATAAAATATAGTAATAATGATATGTCTAAACCAAATCTAAAAGGTTAAAAGTTTTTAATTTTTCAAAACTAAAATACATGGCACTTCTCTATATAAATTTGCTAATTTAGCATTTGTACCTGTAATTGTATTTGGTAGATAAAAACTATTAAAGAACATTTGAATCCTAACTGACATATGATTTGAAAAATGATAGTCCAGATAGAATGATAGTAATTTCATATAAGTAATATTTTATTTACAAAACATAGGGAATTAAAATAACAAAATGAGAACATGTATTTTCTCGAACAGCCCTTTTTGCCTTACAGGGCATGATTTAAATAAATGTAAGAAGAAAGAACATCCTATCCTCTGACTTAACGTTTCAAATACAGTATCTTTGATGACTATGTTGTCTTGCATAATGACAAGCCTTTAATGTTCTTTCAAAATTATAGCATATTTAGTAAAGTCAGTGCTTTAATTCTTTCATCATCTTTTCATTAATCCTCTATTAGGGTCATGAGGGGGATCCAGGGGAGATTGTTTAGTGATGTTGGGAGACGTTTTACCTCAGAAGGTTCACGACTCTACACTTTTTTAATTGCTTTTAAAATATATTTTTAATTCCACAAAATATGTTAACTGGATTTAGTTACAGATCTCACTCTATATTGTGTAATTCATTAGCATCATTACGCTTGCATGTTACCTGAGGGGTGTTTCTTGGCATCGCAGCAATTTGTGAAGAAGAGGGCATGCTTAGCTTTCCTCTCAGGCACTGGGTGGATGTGCTGTCACAATGATAACCATGAGGACAGCAGTGAACACCGTCACGACAGCACTGACCCTAAAAGACCAGTCAAAGTTAGTCTTATAAACCAAAACCATAAATGATTACTGAAATATACCTACCATATTATATATGCAGCAGAACCACTGCCCGTAAGGAGATCTACAGCATGTTGTGCCATCAGGACAGGTAGAATAGCTGTCACAGTGCACCACAGAGGCATTGGCATTGTCAGAATGGACGACAGGAGAGAAAGCATTTTCCTCTGACTTCTCTTCTGATATCTAAAATAATATTAATACAAGGACAAAATATTTTCAGACCAAAGATCCCGAGGTTATATACTAATAATTATATAAAGTTTAAACCAGCTGTGTTTTTATTTAATATAAGCTACAGTGAGATTCCTATTGAGGTAAATGTAAAAAATAAAATGAAATAGAGTAATAATGATATGTCTAAACCAAATCTGAAAGGTTAAAAAAAATTGTATTGCTTTTAAAATATCTTTTTAATTCCACAATAATTGTTAACTGGATTTAGTTACAGATTTCACTCTATATTGTGTAATTCAATAGCATCATTACGCTTGCATGTTACCTGAGGGGTGTTTCTTGGCGTCGCAGCAATTTGTGAAGAAGAGGGCATGCTTAGCTTTCCTCTCAGGCACTGGGTGGATGTGCTGTCACAATGATAACCATGAGGACAGCAGTGAACACCGTCACGACAGCACTGACCCTAAAAGACCAGCAAAAGTTAGTCTTATAAACCATAACCATAAATGATTTACTGAAATATACCTACCATATTATATATGCAGCAGAACCACTGCCCGTAAGGAGATCTACAGCATGTTGTGCCATCAGGACAGGTATTATAGTTGTCACAGTGCACCACAGAGGCAGTGGCATTGTCAGAATGGACGACAGAAGAGGAAGATTTTTCCTCTGACTCCTCCTCAGATTTCTAAAGAACAATCCATACAAGATAAAACATTCTGACCTATTTCATTTGCAATTTCTTTATTGACATTATTTGAAGAAAATTGACTAAATAACATAAACTAAATGACCTAAATATTAATTACCTGAGAAAGCAAAGCACTCTCTTCTGGTTTATCTGCTGGCAGAGTAGAGGAAACAGGGAATTGGAACCATGTAAGCCCCTTTTTCTCACACATTTGAGTTTCAGTGTTGCATGTGAAACCGTTTGGACAGCAGTGAGACTTGTCTGGACAACACACAGCCTTAAGGAAAGTTCACAAAATGGCTTTACATGGTTTGATATTTTACATAGTGTTTGACATTTATTCATAAAGAAATTTAACTCAAACCTAATTCTATGGGCATGTTTCCAAAATACACTTTATTAAACAATTATAATGTCTTATTTTTATGATTTGGCTTACAGATGGGTAGTGGCAGCATGCGTATCCTTTTTCGGTTTGACAGCAGGTGTTTTTGTCTGAGCACTCTGTTCCATCAGGACAGGTTATGCTGCTGGAGGCCAGTCCTGCCATGAGCAACACCAACATCACGATCATCTAGGTAAGGTAAAAGTAGCATTAATTTTTTTTTCTTGAAACCAATGTAGTTGTGATGCTACACGAAAAAAGCAATTAAATTAAAATCATATATAAAATCATATGAATCATATATACCTAAATATACCTAAATCAGTCCTATATAAATATACCTAAATATCACCTAAATATGAGCGTCCTTTCAACAACTTTCTTAAGCAAATGTATTTATTTGTACTAAATATTTCAGTTAGATTTATATATTGTTGCCTACTTTCTATATAAAAATCAGAGATAAATTCACTCCAGTACTTACCTTGCTCTTATACAGAAGACTCTTGAAGACTCTTGAAGACTCTTGAACTCTCTCTTCAGTAAAAACCTTTTCCATGTGTCTCTGTCTCACTTTTGTAAACGAATGCATGAATTTACATTGCATCCTGAATTTATTTAGTTTACATCATCAAATAGAGGAACTGGTTCCTTCTACATTCCTGTCATCAGTGTTTTGCAGGCTTTGTCATTGGTGAACGGCTGTTGTAAATGAGGAAATACACTTTGGTTACAGTTTAACCTTAAGTTAATGACTTACTCTCACGGTTTTCAACAACATTTTAATGACCGCTTCAAAACATGGTTTAGCAGTATTTCAAAACATTGTCAGATGTCCTTTTCAAGAGATGATACAGTATTCAAAAATGTTGCAATTATTTCATAACACTTAATTCAACTTTCTTTATGTAGCACATTTTCTTACAAATTATCTTAGTTTTCTAGCAGCTTTGCAGCATTGTTATGGACTTTACACATGCAGGAAGACTTTACATTTACTGAGAACCTGATTGTTGATAAAAAATTGTTAAACAGGTACATTAAATGATCTGACAAAAATATTTCATTTACATATTATTTCCAATTAATTGGACAAATGTTCCCCTGTAAATACGAGTAAAAAACTTAACTAAAGATTTAAATAAAAATTCCTAAAGCTCTAAATATTGCACACTTATTCTTAGGAACATGTGTTCTCAACATTAAAAATGATCTGTAACATTAGCCTTTTTAAATGTTTTTAATAATTTCATTCGACTTGTCTTTGTTATTTTTACAATTATATTGTTTTACCACACATAACATAGAGCAATATAACCTTTGACTTAATTGTATAAATATGGTATTTTCTTCCATAAACTGTAGGAAACATTAGCCTTAAAAAACATTTATAAAAACTTTATTTAGTGGTTAATTATTTAAAATGTAAATTGTCACAAGGCATGATTACAAAACATAATGGTGTTGCAATCCTATTTTGAGATGATGTTTTTTTATTGTAAAAAAAGTGCTGTTTAAATAAAAGCATGTTAAGTATGTTAAGTTCAGCAGTGTCAGAGAACTTAAAAACAGTAATTCATTATTTTTTCCTTCTTATTTCCAGGGGTGTCAATAATTGTTAATGGGACTGTATACTGCACATGTATTTGGCCTTTTATAACCATAACTGTCCTGTTACACTATAGTTTCTAAACAAAAGACTTTTACAAACTTAAGTTTCATATCCCTTTTCAGTATGACTAAACACAACCGCCCTTAATTCCAAGTATATGTTTAAAACTTGGGTAAACATAATGAAATTTCATTCACTGAAAATCTGTAGGTTATTTACATTTTTCTGATTTTTTTTGTCTTTTTTTTTTATTCAATTACAGAGGATTTGGAACCTGTCATAATAATAAGTTAGAGAAAGGCGTATGGCTATTCCATCACAGAAAACCACACAAATTGTTCTCACTATTACACATGCAAATATGGGAAAGACACAGCAAGTGCAATACTGCAGAAACATACACACAGAGTAACAGCAGTGTACTCCATCTTGAATTGCTGAAGCTGTATGGGATCAGAAATTGATACTGCACCACTGTAAATGCTGTGCATCTAATCACACTCTATTAGACATGTCTACTGTACTATGCCTTCTTAAATACATAAAGTTAGATACAGTAGCTGTGTGATTTGGGTTATACATTATCTAAGCCTTCATCAGGATGCTGCTTGTGGTACATTTTTGGTTGGTGGCATACTCTCAGTTCGGCAGTGAGACTAAGATTTTAACTATACCAGAGCAAAACACACTGAGTCATCACCACTAGTGTTAATGTCACTGTAGTGCTGAGAATCATCTACCACTCAAATAATACCTGTCCTGTCAGTGGTCCTGGCCATAAAATATGTAAATCTATGATTAAAGTATGTAGAGAAACAGCTAAATGAAAGTAACAAAGTGCATCAATATGTTAAGATAATCTGATAAAATGGACAATGGGAAATAAATAGGAGGTAAAAGAAAATAAGTGAAGTGAACGGTTACTCAAATTACAATTAACAATAGCAAATAATAACTTAATTCTTTTATTCTAATGTCTACCAACCTAACAAAACCTGAGACAATTCAATTAATAAACATATTACATCATAAACATGTTTTTACAAAGTATAAAGAATTGAAATATAAAGAATATTTGAATTATCAAAATCATACTTTATTACCTGTATGTAATTTTGTTGTTTAAATTAGTTATATGGAGTGTGTTTAGTTTTTTTCTTTGTTAAAAAACAAGTTGACTGTTCATTTGATGGCTGTAATTATTAAAATAACACTATCAGTCTTTAGATGGCCACATGGACTCAGACTCACTCTTGACATAAAAAAGATCAATCTATAAGGTAAATTGAGCACTGAAAAGGCACATGTTCGTCATAAAATCAATTAGCATCAATACAAGGATGTATGACATCTGTGTTTGACAAGTTGAAGGGTGTAGTGTTGTTCGGGAGTATTTCATTCGGTCTCTGCACTGTGTGACAGTCGGGCTGCCTGCATGTAGCTCAGCTACTCCAAAGTGACACTGTGCAGGACGGAAAGATGTGGCCTTAGCCAAAGAAAGGCTGGAAAGAAGCCACTATAACTCTGCAACAGCCAGATTCTAAGCACAGCCACAGACTTGCCTTTATACACACTCATACACTGTTTTATATTCAAAACCTTTTCATGACTTCATTATATGGCAAGAGGTTTTAAGATCTTCGTTAAGATCTTCGTTGCCTTGGCTGGCAAACTATGAAAAGTTCCCAGTAGCCGCCTATCTCAGGTAAACTACATTAATCACACTATCACATGGTAAGACCTTTGACCTAGAAAATGTTTTACAGATTCAGATTGGTGTGCTTTGCACTACTTCACCCAACCCTTAACATTCCACATGACATCTATTAAAGGAAATAAAGGAGAAATTGTTGTAGCTGAGGATGGAAAGCTCTAAAACCTTTAATAGTTGGTGTTTTTGTTCTGTATGCTTATGTGGGCTATTGAATTATGTGGGTTTTTTTTTCTTTTTTTCTCTCATTTATTCTCATGGGCATCATCAGATGCTTTTATTTAGTTAAAGTCTTTATTTCATAAAAAAAAGAGATTTATCCATAATGCATTGAATTATTTTCTAAGTTAATTGTCCAAATTAGGGTCAATGGTGGCTGGATTCTATTCTAGTGCTTACTGTGGGACGAGTAAGAAAACACACTGAATAAGTCATAAGTTTATGGCAAGACAGACACACCCACAATTAATAAATATAACTATTTTTTTTCATTTATAAATATAACTATTATTTTGTTTTTCTGTTCATTTTAGCTTCAAGAAACTGTGTTTTTTACTTTAGATTTACCTTTTTTTTTGTTTTTTTTCCTTTAAATTTACCTTTTTTTTTTGTATTTTAAAAGCCGTAAAAGTTTTAGTTCCAATGTAAACATTAATTAATTCATTAATTATTTTCCACTTAATCCTCTACTAGGGTCGCAAGGGTTTCCCCCATACGCATCAAGGGAAGAACGTTTTTAGTGCTGGGCATATACACCCAGGACAGGATGCCAATCCATCGCTGGGCACACTCATCCAAAAAAACAAAACACACACACACACACACACACACACACACACACACACAAAAAATCCATGTTTTTGGACTGTGGGAGGAAACCGGAGAACCCGGAGGAAACCCATGCGGCAGAGATGGGGAGAACATGGAAACAACATGTGATTCGAACCTCGAACTAAGCCACCATGCTCCCCCAGTGCAAACATCCTTTTAGTAAATGCTAGTTATTAACTGATGACCAAACTACTATGCACAGTATTAATTAATTCATTCATTCATTATCACCCACTTTATCCTCTATTATCCGCTTATCTTTATCCGCTGGGCACACACTCACTCACTAAAACACACTCTATATGGGGCAATTTGGAGAACTCAAAATAACTTGATCCATATTTTTGGACTGTGGGCGGAAACCGGAGAACCCGGAGGAAACCCATGCGGACACAGGGAGAACATGGAAACTCCACCCAGATAGGGATTCGAACCGGGACTCCCTAGTGCTGAGAGGTGAACGTGCTAACCACTAAACCACCGTGCCGCCGCACAGTATTAAGCACCACACAATCCTAACCTACAACTCATACATTTGCATTAAAGATGCAGTTTGTCTAAACTGTTTTAGACCACACAAGGAAATCTTTAAATCCTTAAAATCAACAGTCAACTTGCACGTCTTCTCCATTCGTCCACAAGGGGGCGCTCTGTCTTCATTTTCTAATTATTTTACTCGGGTGTTGCAGGAGCAGATACTGGCAACTTACCCTTGGAGTCAGAGAAACACATTGGGAAGGTAGCACTTCTCTCACAGGGCGAACACGTTTATGTACTTGTCTAGAAGCAATTCACTATGTTTTTGGCCTCTGGCAGAAAACCTAAGAAGAGAAACTGCAAGCCTCTTTGAGGCATAGACTGTATAGGCAGAGATCATTTTTTATTACTATTTGTCAAACTTAAATTGTCTTAAATTTTCAGAATTTGATTTTTTTTGAAGAATGTTAGATTGTATAGAATTTGAATTAGATCATTGCTTTATATAATATAGTGAAATTATTCAGTGAATCTTAAACTGTGTAGAGTTAACACGAAAACCATTGTTTAATTTATGTTTTCTTCAAGCTTTTTGACTACATGACATGAGAATCCTTTATGCTTCAGTGCTAAATACAGCCACATGAGTTAATGTGTACTTGTCTATTTACTTGTGTATTTGGTAACAAATGTGTATCTTAAACTTTTCATTCATTCATTATCTCCCGCTTTATCCTCTATTAGGGTCGCGGTGGGGTTCCCCATGCCCATCCAGGGGAGAACATCTCGGGCGCTGGGCAGATAGACCCAGGACAGGGCGCCAATCCATCGCTGGGCACACACTCACTCACACAGACACACTCTATATGGGGCAATTTCGAGAATTCAATTAACTTGATCCATGTTTTTGGACTGTGGGAGGAAACCGGAGAACCTGGAGGAAACCCACGCAGACACGGGGAGAACATGGAAACTCCACCCAGATGGGGATTCGAACCGGGAATCCCTAGCGCTGAGAGGTGAACGTGCTAACCACTAAGCCACCATGCCGCCTGGTCTTAAACTTAATAAACATATTTACAATGATAACCACCATTTAAACACAGGTACATATTCAATAAAGAGGGTATAATGCTTTTTCAATCATCATAACATCAAGATCAAATCAGACTTAGCACAGTCATGCCATTTTTTCAAGACAGCTTACATAGTGACATTCATTTACACAGGGGGCATATATATATATATATATATATATATATATATATATATATATATATATATATATATATATATATATATATATATATTCATTCATTCAATTCATTATTCAATTCCGCTTTATCCTATATTAGGGTCGCGGTGGGGTTCCCCATGCCCATCCAGGGGGGGAGATTATTTCGGGCGCTGGGCAGATACACCCAGGACAGGGCTCCAACCTATCACTGGGCACACACACACACACACACACACACACACACACACACACACACACACACACACACACACACTCTACATAGGGCAATTTGGAGAACTCAATTGACTTGATCCATGTTTTTGGACTGTGGGAGGAAACCGGAGAACCCGGAGGAAACCCACACGGACACGGGGAGAACATGGAAACTCGATTTGAACCGGGAATTCGAACCGGGAATCCCTAGCACTAAGAGGCGAACGTGCTAACCACTAATCCACCGTGCCGCCTATATATATATATATATATATATATATATATATATATATATATATATATATATATATATATATATATATATATATACACACACACACACACACACACACACACACACACACATATATATATATATATATATATATATATATATATATATGTGTGTGTGTGTGTGTATATATATATATATATATATATATATATATATACATATACATACATATATACATATATACAGACTGCAGCAGAAACAGCTGCCAGAAAGTTTTTTATGATCTCTAGTGAGAACATGTTTCCAAAATGCAGCAATCTTGTGTAGATATTTCTTTCTACATTTTTCTTTCTAATAAAGGACACTTTTCAATGGAACAGTGCACCACCACCAATTCTGTTGGAAAGTTGTCTAAGTATTCCAGACTTCAACCTGGCCATCCTACCCAATCCATATCAATGGCAATTTATTAATTACGTTGGCTACTTGAAAAAGCTTCTGTCTTCCTATAGCCCTTCGCTGCTTTGTGAACATTTGTCAGATATAAACTCCTGCTGCTCTGAGAATCCCATTGCTGTTAAGGGTTTAAAGTTAAAAATATTATAAAGCTTTTAAACATACCTAGCATTTTTAAATTGATTGTAAAAAAGCCATAACCCTAACAAGCTAACTAAAATCGCCTGAAGTGCTTCAACATTTATATTGTGCTTTGTTTCTCTTTATTGCTTTTAAATTACAGAGAACAAAAAAGTACTTGGTATATTGCTTTAAAATGTTTAAAAAGAATTGTTTTTTATGACGTCTTCTGCTTCTGCTTCATCTTCTGCTCACTCAATTATTCATAGTGACAGAAAATGCGACCAGAGGAGCCCAAACGTCTGCAGCAACACTAATTCTTTAAACCAAAATAGTGACAGTGGAGAAATATTTATGAGACATGTAAATACATCTGACATTCTTTCACAAGTGAAAATGAGTTATTTCTTGGATGGTCTTTTGCATAGTGACCCTCTGGCATACCATTTGCATACCATGTTGTATTTTCTTTGTTGCAAGTTAGTCCTCATTAAGTCTTTATTACTTTTTCCACCTGTAGCATTATGTGGTGTTCCGTTGATTTGTTCAGTTTGTTACAATTCTCTGTTAACTGACTGAAAGTGAGATTTTGTGCCAGATGTTAAGGGCAACAATGCAGGAATACCTCATATTATGTGGTCAAACATCAATAGGGAACCTCTTTGTTCTGGATATTCCAAATTAGTACAAATGATTCATGTACCAATGAAACAATTATATATATATATATATTCATTCATTTATTATCTTCCGCTTTTATCCTATATTAGGGTCGTGGGGGTTCCCCATGCCCATCCAGGGCAAAACGTTTTGGGTGCTGGGCAGATACACCTAGGACAGGGCGCCAATCCATCGCTGGGCACACACTCACTCACACAGACACACTCTATATGGAGCAATTTGGAGAACTCAATGACTTGATCCATGTTTTTGGACTATATAATTTTATATATATAATATAAAAATAATATATAATTATTATTAATTATTATTATTATTATTATTATTATTATTATTATTATTATTATTATTATTATTATTATTTTCAATTAAGTAATACTGCAGCAAAATTACAAAACCCAAAACAAAGTCAGCTTATTACAATTTATTACAACCCTATTTTTTAACAGACTAAAGAGCAAAGAAATATAAACAAGTTTAGAAATTGATGTCTGCAGCAAATCTAAGCAAATTAGGGCAAGAAGTAAAAAAAAATAAAACACAGAAAAGGTTATAAAACACTGTTCCTGGGAAACCTAGCGGTTTAACTAGTTACAGATTAGGTAAACAAGTATAAAAGAAGCATTCACCAAGTAAAACAAGAAAACTGTATTTCAGTGCATCCACAACCACCAAATAATACTTGCTTTTAAGTCGGGAAAAAACCATTAAAATGCATTTTAAGCCTGTTTTGTGAATTTTTGCCATATTTTTGCTCTTTAATTAATGATTTTAAATAAGACTTTTTAAAGAAAGAAAGAAATCAAAAGAATAAGAATTTAAGGAACAAAAACAGAATCTAACAAATATTATTTGTATTTTCTGAAGTTAGGTTACAGCTATTTATATTTAAAATAAAACACAAAGCAATTATAAGACTATTGATGACCAGACCATCAGTTTTTTTCTACATTTTTAACTACATAAATAACATATTGTATTAGAAAGCTTATATTTAAATTCTCAATATTTAATTCTGATTGTAAGTTTCTATATTTGCTTGTGTGTTAAAACAACGATGGAATTAATTCACTAGCATAAATTAAAAAAAAAAGCAGTCCATTGAAATAGCTCACTTAATTGTTGTAAAAAAAAATTTAAAAATGTCATAAGGTATTACTGGTAAAACTCATATCTGTACCGTTGCATGCTGCATTTATTAATCTCTATACCACATTTTCTTGTACAGCAGGCAGACTCATAAATGTTTCAAAGTACATACTTATCAGCATTCTTTACCTCATTGCCACAGGCACAGTCAAAACAGTGTCGGTAAGTATAGAGTTTGGAACTGTTGCCTCACCCCTAACGCTTTTTACTTTCACTACTCTCACCCACGTAATTAAGACTGCTTCAAAAAAAAAAAAAAAAAAGAACAAAGAATGACTAATTTTGCTAATGCATCTCATTTCTTCATTCTTCCTTCATTCCGGTGACATATATAAAATAAGCTTATTTTTGCAATGTCTGTGCTGTGAAGTCTTGCTTGTTATTTATTAGTTAGTGGACATGTCATTTCTATGATTACATTTCTACATGAAATTTAAATTATTACAACTGTAACATTAAAACCCCAACAATATGTTTCCTTGTCATTTGTCAAAAGATCTCACTAGCCAAGAAATACATATATTGTTACTCGTTTTAAAAGGTGGGACAGTCGCAAAAGTTTAATTACATAAATTTCATGTATTAAAAAATGCAGTCTTTAACTTAATACATAAAAGCCAAGGGTGTCGATGGCAATGGAAATAAAATCCTATAATGACACATAAGAAACTACACATCAACAGCAACTACCTTAATTATAAAACTAAACCATATTGCTAGATTTCTAGACTAAATATAAAGCTTTTGTAGCAGAATAATGCTATTCTTTATGGTCTCCCTGCATCTGTGGCTTTTCCCTTCAAGCTCTGCTTCATTGTCGCAGTCCAAAAACATGTAAATTAGTTTAGCTAAATATATGTTGTAAGGATTATTTAGTTTAAATGTTTAATCTTTTGTAATTAGGGGGTGCAACTGATTACACTAATTAGTTTTACCAAAGTTACCATAGATAAATATAATAAATAATAATTTAATAAATAGTAAATTATTAACAAATTTGACTAATATACTAATCCTTATATTAACACTGGTGCAGCATTATGTCTATTTATTTATTAAGAATGGGAGCATTTTTCCAAAATTCCTTTAGATATATATATTTTTTAATTATAAGATTTAATGTTATTTTCTAGACATAAACTTTAACCTTAAACCATTTCTTCTAGTTTATTGCTTGCTGTTGGCTGTTGTTAATAGTTGTTTAACTTTAAATTACACTTTTCTGTAAGACAACAGAACAGAAACAACAGAACTAGTCTGTTGAACTAGAACTAGTCTAGAAGTCTTGGGCTAGTGTACGCAATATTGAAAGTAAAACAAATCATGTTTGTTATGAGGTGTGAGGTTGATGAATTGTGCTCCCCTGCTGTTATGGCAATAAATCATTTAACTACAATGAGTCGTTTTGCTTAGCTGGAGTTCTTTCTACTCATTCACACTCATTTACATTTTGTGTTGTGGGTCTCCTCATGTGTTACTTTCATGTGTACCACCTAAAACCCAACTAATATTGCTTTAAATTTATATGCTAATGTTGTAGTACATTGATCATATTTATTTATTTAATAGATACAAATACATATATATATATATATATATATATATATATATATATATATATATATATATATATATATATATATATATATATATACAGACACACAAATTGTGTGTAATATTAAAAGGTAATTATTTGGTGTAATTAGCTCATATAAAAATACAAATACAGTTTCTTTTTTTAGAATCGCTAATATTTTGTAAAAGCTTTATACTGTGAAAACAGATCTTTGAACCACATTTTTGCTTATACCATACAAATAAGATACATTATGTATTGAAATGTGGATCTGTAACAAATGTTTAAATATTTTTATGTTTACTAAGTTGAATAAGTAAGTTTGTAGGGGAGGAATCTGAAATTACATTCACAAGATGTCATTCATTTTCACTTTCAAGAAATTACTCTTCTGTGTGTTCACACTTCAGGACTATTTTTAGCTCCCATCTAATACATTCTCTACTTATAGAAACCCTGAGTGACATAAGTCTAAGTTGAGTGGGCCAGACACACGTAGCATGACGCTCACAGAAACCATTTTAACATATCAATATATACCAGATGCTAAAACAAACAATGCACTTTAAATGCATCAGAGCGAGTTATTTTTCATTGGCATTTCTGCTCAACATGGTATACCATTTTATATCTTTTTTGTATTTATATTATTGAAATGGTGCAACTGTAACAACCACAATTTACCCTGGTAATAAAAAAGTATTTCTAATTTTGTAATTGTAATTTAAAAATAATAAGCACTAAGCATCCACCTCACATTAAACCATTACCAAAAGCAAAAAATTATAATGCATCTGCTGGGTGATATAAATCACTTTAGCATCCTTACCTAGTAATGAAAAAACCCTTAAAATGATAAGAGTGGGTTCTTTAAACTACATTTATTCATTAGCCAAAAGTGTTAATGGAGTGCATTTTAAGAGTGGAATGTGATGACTTGCATGGTGTCTTTTTGGTGCTTCAATTTATATAATTATTAAAAAATGTAGTAATATAAAAAATATAAAAACATGTTTAGTTAAGATTTATTATTTTTTTTAAAACATAATTTTAGTTACTTATCAATTTCTTGTTGCTTTTGTTGGTCAAGTACCACTATTTGAAATCTTTCAGATTTTTTTTTTTTTTTTTTTTAGTATTCCTTAAACGAAGACCTATAAACATGTTCAGATACACCCAACCCATGCTTGCTATTGGGTGCGCTTACTATTTTAACTAAACTCTTGAATGTTTACAGTGCCTAAGTGGGATATGGCCAAGTACTAATTGTGTAATGAAATGCAGAGAAACTAAGACCCACTGCTTTGTAATTTCCAGATGATTTTGAAACTGTCTGTTCGAAGCCAAAGCCAATGTCCTTGTGTGGTAAATGTGAACGTGCCATTTTTTTCTCCATTTTTAAGCTTTTATCTGTGTTATCTGTGGTTTATCTGTGTTAATTAGTAAGACTTACTACCTTTCTGACACTACCAGTAACAATAGCCAAATATTGCTATTGTGTGCATTCATTATGCAACTGTACAAAGTAAATCTGCTGCTCTTGTTACTCTGTATTACTCTGTTCCATTTACATACACTATATTACATCAGTAATGACATCAGCATGACCTCAATAAATACAGCACTCCAGCATGCTCTGCTCTGAGAACAGTAGTTCATTGTCGCATGAATGTGAGGAGCAGCTGCAAATTAAATGCTAAAAAAGTGATTTCTGTTTATGCTTAGGAACATGACCTCCTCAGAGCTGGATTAACAGAATACAGTTGGTTTAAAACAATGGCATGACAGTTAACCATTAATACTCTTAATGAACAGACTACAGCGCCTGTGGATATTTCAGGAAACTCATCTTGACACTTTGCTGACACTTTAATATTAGAAAGAGGGAAATGTTTTTTTTTTTACTTGCATCCTGATACATCATAGTGCACATTTCAACATTTTTAAGTCTTTTTCGAGTTCTAGATCAGATTATTTTTAGGAATATGCTCAAACTCATGCTGAATCATAACATTGCATCCAATAATAAATCACTGATAAATGGTCATTAATGTAAGCCAGAACAGATGTGATGTAAGGTTGTAAAAGTGATTTTGTGTAATGTGTGATAGTGCAGTGTGTCCTCTGTGAGCGTCCATTTGTAGAGGTGGCAGGTGTTTCTCTTTTCTTCACAGAGCAGGTTTTTATGTCCCTCCTTAAGTTAGTTGCTTGGTTTCCATGGAAATGACCAACAGAAAGCGTCTTGTCTTAAGGGGCCTGTTGTGGGGAGGGATTTACTAGCTGCATGACCTGGACTTGTTGTTAAAAAATGAAATGGAAAGTAGGAAAGGGAATCAGAGAGAAAATAGGAAGAGAGAATTTAGCAGTGTCACTAGTATGATGCATGTTGATCTCAGTAGTGATGCTTGGAGAGTATGTCGTCCATACACTTCCTCTTTAATGTCAACTAGCATTTAACACCAGTGGTCTAATTAATTTTGACAATACACTTAGCTTTAAGTGTGGTTCAGTCAGAATAATTGAAATGTTTTCACGTTGATTGATTGGTTGATTAATTTATTTTGATTTCTTTAGTTTACCAATTTGCATATTCATGGAAGGTGGAAGGAAATGTAATTCACTGTAAAAAAAAAAAAAAAAAAAAAAAAAAGTAACATGCATGAAAAAAGACATGTACACTCTACATACTCACTCTACAATGTGTTTTCTTCAGGTATAGGTTTGCTTTAGGTTTGAAGATCCAGGAAAACGGTCATTCAAATTTTTTCATTCATTCATTCATTATCTTCCGCTTTTCCTCTATTAGGGTTGCGGGGGTTCCCCATGCCCATGCCCATGCCCATGCCCATCCAGGGGAGAACGGCTCCGGCAGATACACCCAGTACAGGGCGCCAATCCATCGCTGGGCAAACACTCACTCACACAGACACACTCTATATGGGGCAATTTAGAGAATTCAATTGACTTGATCCATGTTTTTGGACTGTGGGAGGAAACCCACGCGGACACGGGGAGAACATGAAAACTCCACCCAGATTGTGATTCGAACCTAGTGCTGAGAGAAGAACCTGCTAACCACTAAGCCACCATGCCGCCCATCATCAGAATTTATAATGTCAAAAATATTGAAAAAAGCACCACACAAAAAACACACAAATGCCAAACCTTACATTTTTGGCAGTCATCGTGACTGATGGACAGACATCTGACTTTAGTGAGACAGACATTAATGCTGGGTGTGGTAGCTTAAATGATTAGGGTGTTGGCTATCAATCTGAAAGTTGTGGGTTCAAATCCCAGGTCTACTGAATTTACAGTGGGTCATTGAACAAGACCTTTAACCCTCATTGCAATAATATGTACTAAAGATGGAAGTTTTTTTTTGAGAGTTTAAGATTAGAATTTAGAAAAATATGACATTGTTCCTCATTGGAGACTTTTAATCCTAACTTGGCAGAAACAACTTTGAAAGTAATGGGATGGAGGAGTTAAGACTGAATGGGTTTTTAATAGACATTCATGCAGTAAACAAAAAAGGAACATTGGAAACAACATCTTTACCCACAACAAGATTCCCAGAGGAAAAATGGTATTACCAGACTATGTTACAAAGAAATAAATAAATCTGCAAAAGCAACAAAATGAAGTTGATCATTAGAAAATGTGAGAGTAAACATGGAAGCTAACTGCTAGACTGCTGCTTAATTTAAAGAAATACCAGACAGAAAGAACCGGGAAACCATCAAAAATGCGATTTGAGTCTGCTGAGGAACGCTGAGGTTATGAGGAATAAACCACTATAGTTCTGTAGTCTTCAGGCTCAATGTAGCTTCCTTAATCTATTCGAAAACTATTACACAATAAATTGAAAAACAGGCAATACAGGCTTCTAACTTTTTATAAACTTATGAAACTAGAATAGTATAACATTTAGACAAAAATAGGAATTTTTACTCTGCTACTACAAGATCAGCAGTAACAATCCATGGCTGAGGTCACGACACTTATCATTAGCCCATGAAACTGAAAGGAGAACCAAGCAGAAGATTAAGTACATACTACAAGACCAGTGTCAAATATCTCTAAGCCTGGCTTTACATGGACAAAAGTCAAAACGGGGCAAAAATGACTGTTGATGGGCTCTACAGATCAATTTTCAAATATAATAGATCTCATATTATCTGTATTAAATATTAATAGGTGAATATTTTTTCTGGTGACTTTTGCTTTAAAAGCACTGAACATTGAATTGTATTGAATTGTAGTATAAAATCAACACTTAGCTACACATTTGAGATAATTCTCATAGAGCTTTCTACTATGTGAATGAATGTGAGAAAATAGCTGTATATTCATTCATTCATTATCTCCCGCTTTATCCTCTATTAGGGTCGCGGTGGGGTTCCCCATGCCCATCCAGGGGAGAACGTCTCGGGCGCTGGGCAGATAGACCCAGGACAGGCCGCCAATCCATCGCTGGGTACACACTCACACACTCAAACACACTCTATATGGGGCAATTTTGAGAATTCAATTAACTTGATCCATGTTTTTGGACTGTGGGAGGAAACCGGAGAACCCGGAGGAAATAGCTGTATATATTTGTTATTTTATTGTGTGGTATTAAATTAAAAACTAATAAGTGTAGCTAAATGTAAGAGGGAGTCCCCATAATTACTTTTTTCCTAACACTTACACACAAGAAGTGAATAATATACACCCTACATGTAACACGAGACCCTTAGCACCCCATTCACACCAGTTGGCTTTTCTACGGAGATGAACCAGTTTTAAGAAATGTGATCTAGAACTCTCTGTTTTTAATGTGAGTGCTGAAAGAGAATACAACAGCCTGGTTAATGGTGGCACAGCATTTAACAGATTGCATGGATTAAAAAAAAAGATCCACCATGATTTATTGCTTCTTACATACACTGTGTGTAATTCCAACCTCCCGAATAATTGCTATGTTAAATTTTGTGCAGAACACTTTATTTTATTTTACCCATTATTCAATTTGTTAAATTCAGTTCGTGAATACTGACTTTGCTGCAAAAGTAATACATAAATATAGCACCTCTGTATATAAATAGTAAGTTTGATACCTGTATTGTGGTGTGTTAAATTATTTAATAAAAAAAAAAACAATAAAATGTGAAATTTCATCAGAAGTGCCAAGCTTTTAACTGTGTATGGCTGTTACTATTATAAATTTTTAGATTATAATTAGGATAATAGTTGCCTATATCTAAACATATTTGTCATTATAAAGTTTTGTTTTAATTAGATGTCATCCTTATCAAAAAAAGAGAAAAATCCCCTCTCAACGTTTAACTGTCAAATGGGCAAATTTACTATATATTTACTATACTGGTTGATCTTCATTACAATGATTAGCTTATCATTTACAGCCATTATGTCTTGCCAAGCCCTTGCAAAGGAACTAATCAGAGTCATCGTGTTTTGAACAATAATAAAAAAGGTTTGGTTTTGCATATTAAAGCTGTTGCATTTCCTCCTACAATTTTCCAGTTTTTTTCTTTTGAGGTAGAAATGTTTAACTTTCCAGTGTGCCGTCTGGCACCTGCATTTGCATAAACATTTGCATTAACTGTTCACAAGATACCCAGGAGTTAAGAATGTCATGTTGTAGGCTACAGTGTTAAATCAACGCACATATACCAGTTTCATAATCAATATTTTTACTGTGACACATCACATATATAATTCATAATCTTCTGGTAATATAACAAGGACAGTTTAATGCCTTTAACTCATTGCTTCATACCAAACATTCAGTTTAATTGACAGTTCTCTGTATAAAATAATATGTATGTTAATTTATTCTAGTTGAACAAAAGTTTTCAATGTTGATTGACAATGAACAAGGGTAACATATAAATTTAAAACAAAACATTTACAGTTATTGGTACATAAGCTTTTATATGAAAAGTGTGTTTTGTGATGCAAATGCTGCATTTGGGGTTGAATAAAGGGAGGTTTGGGATGGGTTAAGCTGTTGGCCACACAGATCTGCTTCTTTTATGATTCCACAAGCTCACTGAAGTCATTACTATCAAATTACAGTGGATATTCTATTTATTTTTAATCGACTACGGAACGAAATGAATTGCCTTTTTTGTAAAACCTATACTATAGAGTTTTACTTTAGTTCATACCATTACATAAAGATTTCCACAAGACATTTATTAAGTTTAGTAAATATTTTACCTTTACCTTCAACCAAAATTCCACACCAAATACCAGACATTTAAATTTAGCTTAAACTATTTTAAATGCAGCAAAGAACTTTTATGACAAAATTTCCCCCACACAGTTTAGAAATACTATGCATAAAACTATTGAGAATACATTTTCCAAAATGTGCCAGATTCTAAAAAATATTTCTTCCCCTCTGAATCACCTCACACACATCTTAATCACTGAATTCATATCTATTATTTAGTCATAGATGTATAAGACCAAGCACCTAGCTATTTGGAAATATTTTGGAAATGTAGAAAAGCATGGGGAAAAAGTGTGTGCTTCTTAGTTTGTGGCAATAGTCTTGGCAAAGGGCATATTTTATTCCAGTATTTGTAGTGTACCCAATGATTGGCATGATTTGGCAAGTTTGGTATGAAATGATTAGATTGGCTTGACAGATCCCTGACCTCAGCGCCATCAAGCACATTTGGGATGTAGTAGAATGGAAACTCTGTAATCCTAACAGCAGAGTTAGACCCAACAAATCATTCCATCTGGATGAATAGTCAAAAATTCCTACAGACTTATAATGTAATGACATAAAAGTTCCTTTATTTGTAATGTAAGAACATTAAAGTTTTTTCTAAATGCCCTAATTTTTATTGATTATATAGAACTGCCATGAAGCACCTTGACATTAATCAAGACTTCAATTTAATATACAAAAATGTAAAACCAGCACACCATAAGTACATTGAATGGTTGACAACAAACATTTTAGATACTGGTCCAACTTGTCACCACATATGCATTCTGATCAAGAGATAAGCTTTAAGGTGTGTGGTTTTTGTGGTTCTGGGAGCGGAATGATTCCCTCTCAGAATGTGTGCAAAAGGTGACAATTAAATATCACTGCTTAAAAATTTGTTTCAAATAAATAAATCAGTCAGCACTAAAATTCAGAAAACTACACATGGTAACAATAACAAACAATAACAAAATGATATTTTTTGTAAATAATTATTTTAGTTATTAATAGTAATCATTATTTTATATTTTAAAAAGTCATAGAAATTTTTTTCTAGCAGCATGATGATTGGTAAAATATTTCTGTTCTGATATCCACGCGTCTCTAGTGTTGGCACCTCTTCACATAATAATTTGCAGAGCCTCCCTTTGCAAATATAAAAGTTCAGAGGTTTCCACTACAATGATTATTGACACAAAAACCTGGCAACAAATAAGAGATCAATCCATTCTGTAGGTTTTTTTTCCCCAGAATCCTTAGTTTCTAATTACTTTATGAATTGACCCCCTGCTTCAGCTAACTTCAGTGGTTTACTATATGGGGTTTATGCTAAAATATATATAGATGGACATGGTAAAAATATGTGTTAATTGAATAACTTAGCAGTATAATGTGGGGAATATGAATTCTTGTTTTGCTGAAAGGTTCCATTCATGGTTCTGGGGTTTTGAGTTTGAGGTTTTTCTTGCACTAGATGGTCCATAATGATGTTTGGTAGGTCAAATATCTACCAATGTTTTTTTTACAATGGTAATAAGGAACTTGCTTTGATCGTCTTTATCAAACTCATCTTTGTTGTTTATTGCAATACAACTGTTAATCTGTTAAAACAATACATTCACTGCTATTTAATAGCCCTTGACAGCAGAATCTGTATTTTGGTAACAACATCTGGTTATGGTTAAGGTAAGATCTAATTGTTACAAAGGTGTTTTATACATAACAATGCATGGTGTCAGGCAAAGGATAAAAAACAAACAACTTCTTTGGTTACTTTTTCGTGGCTACCAAAATGTGCATTTTATTTTTGGATCCCTAAAACACCAAACGTTTGTCACATTTCCGCATTCTTTTTATTCTTATTTTAAAATATGAAATGTTTTGTTGGTTTATGTTTGTACCTTAGTGAAATGTGAGCTCAATGAATATGCATTTTATTTTTGGATCCTTAGAAAACCAAACTTTTGTCACATTGTGTTTGTTTTTGGGTTCATAACTTGCTAAACTAGATTTTTAAAAGTCTTTTGCTCTTTTTTGTCACCAGGTCCACTGAAGTTACCAATGTGGGTCCTTGAGCAAAACCGTTAAACCCTCATTGCACCAGGGTTACTGTATAAACCCTGTGCTCTGACCTCAACCACGTTGGGCTATTTGTAAGTTGCCTAATAATTGACAGATTCATTCATTCATTCATTATCTCCCGCTTTATCCTCTATTAGGGTCGCGGTGGGGTTCCCCATGCCCATCCAGGGGAGAACGTCTCGGGCGCTGGGCAGATAGACCCAGGACAGGGCGCCAATCCATCACTGGGCACACACTCACTCACACAGACACACTCTATATGGGGCAATTTTTTGAGAATTCAATTGACTTGATCCATGTTTTTGGACTGTGGGAGGAAACCGGAGAACCCGGAGGAAACCCACGCAGACACGGGGAGAACATGGAAACTCCACCCAGATGGGGATTCGAACCGGGAATCCCTAGCGCTGAGAGGCGAACGTGCTAACCACTAAGCCACCGTGCCGGCTAATTGACAGATTTATTTTCAATTTTATTTAATTTTAATTATTGCATTTCAAACACTACCACATAATTTAGTTTTGAGTTTGTTTTACTGGCAGGTTTGCCTATGTTAACCACGAATTCTAATACAGTAGAATCATTATGAAGGCTTTTTATGAAGGTCTAACTATTGCCCTTGAATATGAATTTTATTTTTCGATCTCTAGAAAACTTAATTTTTCTCACATTGTTTTTGGGTTCATGACTTGCTAAACTAGATTTTTAAAAGCCTTTTTTTGTCACCAGGTCCACTGAAGTTACCAATGTGGGTCCTTGAGCAAAACCCTTAACTCTCATTGCGCCAGGGTTAAACCCTGTGCTCTGACCTCAACCAAGTTGGGCTATTTGAAAGTTGCCTGGTAATTGACAAATTTCTTTTCAATTTTATTTAATTGTAATTATTGCATTTCAAACACTACCACATAATTTAGTTTTGAGTTTGTTTTACTGGCAGGTTTTCCCCATGTTAACCACAAATTCCAATACAGTAGAATCATTATGAAGGCTTTATTAGTTACAGTAAAAAGTTGCATGGTCTAACTTTTGTCCTTGAATATGCATTTTATTTTTGGATCCCTAGAAAACCAAATTTTTCTCACGTTGTTTTTGGGTTCATGACTTGCTAAACTAGATTTTTAAAAGCCTTTTTTGTCACCAGGTCCACTGAAGTTACTTAATTTAGTTTTAAGTTTGTTTTACTGGCAGGTTTGTCCATATTAACCACAAATTCCAATACAGCAGAATCATTATGAAGGCTTTATTAGTTACAGTAAAAAGTTGCATGGTCTAACTTTTGTCCTTGAATATGCATTTTAGTTTTGGATCCCTAGAAAACCAATTTTTTACTCACATTGTTTTTGGGTTCATGACTTGCTAAACTGGATTTTTAAAAGCCTTTTTTTGTCAGCAGGTCCACTGAAGTTACCAATGTGGGTCCTTGAGCAAAACCCTTAACTCTCATTGCGCCAGGGTTACTGTATAAACCCTGTGCTCTGACCTCAACCAAGTTGGGCTATTTGAAAGTTGCCTGCTAATTGACAAATTTCTTTTCAATTTTATTTAATTGTAATTATTGCATTTCAAACACTACCACATAATTTAGTTTTGAGTTTGTTTTACTGGCAGGTTTGCCTATGTTAACCACAAATTCCAATACAGTAGAATCATTATGAAGGCTTTTTATGAAGGTCTAACTATTCTCCTTGAATATGAATTCTATTTTTCGATCTCTAGAAAACCAAATTTTTCTCACATTGTTTTTGGGTTCATGACTTGCTAAACTAGATTTTTAAAAGCCTTTTTTGTCACCAGGTCCACTGAAGTTACTTCATTTAGTTTTAAGTTTGTGTTACTGGCAGGTTTGTCCATATTAACCACGAATTCCAATACAGTAGAAACATTATGAAGGCTTTATTAGTTGCAGTAAAAAGTTGCATGGTCTAACTTTTGTCCTTGAATATGCATTTTATTTTTGCATCTCTAGAAAACCAATTTTTTCTCACATTGTTTTTGGGTTCATGACTTGCTAAACTAGATTTTTAAAAGCCTTTTTTGTCACCAGGTCCACTGAAGTTACTTCATTTAGTTTTAAGTTTGTGTTACTGGCAGGTTTGTCCATATTAACCACAAATTCCAATACAGTAGAAACATTATGAAGGCTTTATTAGTTACAGTAAAAAGTTGCATGGTCTAACTTTTGTCCTTGAATATGCATTTTATTTTTGGATCCCTAGAAAACCAAATTTTTCTCACATTGTTTTTGGGTTCATGACTTGCTAAACTAGATTTTTAAAAGCCTTTTTTTGTCACCAGGTCCACTGAAGTTACTTAATTTAGTTTTAAGTTTGTTTTACTGGCAGGTTTGTCCATATTAACCACGAATTCCAATACAGTAGAATCATTATGAAGGCTTTATTAGTTACAGTAAAAAGTTGCATGGTCTAACTTTTGTCCTTGAATATGCATTGTAGTTTTGGATCCCTAGAAAACCAATTTTTCTCACATTGTTTTTGGGTTCATGATTTGCTAAACTAGATTTTTAAAAGCCTTTTTTGTCACCAGGTCCACTGAAGTTACTTAATTTAGTTTTAGGTTTGTTTTACTGGCAGGTTTGTCCATATTAACCACAAATTCCAATACAGTAGAATCATTATGAAGGCTTTATTAGTTACAGTAAAGAGTTGCAGTATGACTTTGGTCCTTAAACGTGGCTTCTGGAAAACGCGCAAGTAACCCTTTGGCATTCTTACCCACTAAACTTCTCTGTATTCGCTGATCCATTTTTGACAGTCAAAAAGAGACAGGGAGAGAGAGAGAGAGAGAGAGAGAGAGAGAGAGAGCTGTGAATGGTGAAGTAGCAGGGGAGGGCAGGCAGAGAAAAGGCGAGAGAGAAAGCGGCTGGCCTTTGAAGGCAGAGGAATGCGGAAACGTCCCTGTTCTGTGTCAAACTCCTCCGGAGGGGGTCGAGGCAACATTCAGCGCAGCGTGGGAAAGCGACGGCCAGAGCAGCTCACCGAGGAGCGCCACGCCGCTTCCACGGGAATAAACGCGCACGACACGCAGAGCCGATAGAAGCCGAGCGGAGCGAAGCGAGCCGAGTTCAGCCGAGTCGAGCCGAGGCGTGCGCCTCCGCGCCACGCTGAGTGAGGTCCGCCGCTCGTTCGGCTCACTGAAGGAGCGACAGAGCAGGAGGATGGGGGGTTAAAGCGCCGCAGCCGCCGACTACCTGTGTGGCCCCGCCAGGACACAGTGGGATGTAGAAGGGGGAGAGAGAATCAACTCCTGCTGCTTCTTCCTCGCAGTTTGGAAAGCCACTCACGCTCCTGGATCACTTGTAGTCCGAAACTGAAGCGGTAAGTCTGCAACTTTCCATTCGCTCCGATTGATTTCTCCGTATGTGATTATTATAATGCCCAATGCATAGGAACAGATGTTGTAATTCTAAGCAATTTTGCTTCAATTTGTGATTGCGATTTTTTTTCCGTTGCTCCGAGAACAACGCGCACAACACAGACACAAACTTCTTATGAATTAAACTTAACCAGACTGACCAAATTGGGGATTCTGCAACGAGACAGAAGAGTGTTTCAGGGCATCCCCAGGGTTCATTCGAGCTGACAATGTTTTATTGATACGTTTGAACAATGAAACGAGCAGGCAGCCACGTGCTCTTCTCGGGGCCACAAAAGCACCAGCATCTTTGCCAAGAATGTCAGACTTTTCTATAAAAGAAAAGCCACGTTCGTCTTTTATAGTTATCATAATGGCACACATGTAGATGCTTATCTGGGAACTTGGGGGTTTTATTATAGGCGCGGTTCATTTATATATAAATATAAAACAAAACAGCATACCAGATGGGTGCCGAGGTAAACGCTTCGAGTTGCCAACAATGGGGTTTCGCATGTGGGCAAATATAAAAGAAAAGAAAAAAACACTTGGTGCAGAGGTGTTGGTAGGGCAGAACCAACTTGTGTTTACCTTCTGCTGTGCGCTCGCTCTCTCTACAGGCAGCACACGTGCCAGCGGCGGCGGCGGCAGCAACGGCGTTCTCCCAGTAATGGCATTGTGAACGAGCCTGGCACGTTTTGGGATTTCCCCCGCCCCCACCGTGCTGGCACGACTGCACCCGAGAATAGCGCTAACCAGCTGCGAGAGACGAAATGGAGCGAGAAGACCTGAACCAGCAGTACGAGCCCGTGGCGGAGATCGGCGAGGGCGCCTACGGGAAGGTGTACAAGGCGCGCGACCTGAAGAACGGCCGCTTCGTGGCTCTGAAGCGAGTGCGTGTGCAGACCGAGGAGGAGGGCATGCCGCTGTCCACCATACGCGAGGTGGCAGTACTGAGGCAGCTGGAGTCCTTCGAGCATCCTAACGTGGTCAGGTAAAGAGTAGAGCTGTGCGATACCAAGAATTTTGGTATCGATTCGATACCAAGTAAATACAGGGCCAATATCACGATATTCGATACCGATACCGATACTTTTTAATATTTAAGCTTCATTGATCCAAAAGACCTAGTATAGAATTTCGCCAAACATTCTAGGTGACAACAAAATAATGTATCCCAATCAATATCTTTGTTTAGAAACAATGGAACAGTAATAAAACAAAGTTTGCTTTAACGTGAGGAAAATATATATTTTTGAGGTACAAAAGGAGAAACGACAATACAAATATAAAGTAAAAATGCTCCCCTCACTAGACAGTTTTTTCTTTCTTTGTTTTTTTTTCTCAAATAGAATTGTTCTTAGGCAAAACAATAAAAAAGGAATTTTCACACACAAAAAACTTGAGTATCGATCTTTTTACGCAAGTATTGTTCAATACCAATACCAGCGTTGGTATCGATATTATCGATATTTGTATCGATCCGCACAGCTCTAGTAAAGAGAGCGCAGGGCTACTTCAAAGGTTGCTGCTCAGGCAAAAAGTGTCTAAGGCAGGGGCATTTTTAGGGCTTAGAAACATCAGGGGCTTTAGCCCAGATCCCTTATTCCCCATCTGTTCTCTTTAAAAATTGCCCTTTCATGAGTGTATTTAAGGGCGGCACGGTGGCTTAGTGGTTAGCACGTTCACCTCTCAGCACTAGGGATTCCCGGTTCGAATCCCCAACTGGGTGGAGTTTTCATGTTCCGTGTCCGTGTGGGTTTCCTCCGGGTTCTCCGGTTTCCTCCCACAGTCCAAAGACATGGATCGGGTTAATTGAGTTCTCTAGATTGCCCCATGTGGAGTGTGTTTGAGTGTGTAGGTGTGTGCCCAGCGATTGATTGGCGCCCTGTCCTGGGTCTATCTGCCCAGCGCCCGAGATGTTCTCCCCTGGATGGGCATGGGGAACCCCACCGCGACCCTAATAGAGGATAAAGCGGGAGATAATGAATGAGTGTATTTATCCATTTGTTTGATCATTTATTAATTCATTCATTCATTATCTTCCCCTTTATACTATATTAAGGTGGGGGGGGGTCCCCATGCCCATCCAGGGGAGAATGTTTCGGGCGTTGGGCAGATACACCCAGGACAGGGCGCCAATCTATCGCTGGGCACACACTCACTAACACAAACACACTCTATATGGGGCAATTTGGAGAACTCAATTGACTTGATCCATGTTTTTGGACTGTGGGAGGAACCCGGAGGAAACCCACACGGACACGGGGAGAACATGGAAACTCCACCCAGATGGGGGATCGAACCGGGAATCCCTAGCGCTGAGAGGCGAACATGCTAACCACTAAGCCACCAAGCCCATTTATAAGTTATACTGGATAAAATTAAATTTTTGAATAAAAGAAACTGAGCTTCGGCAGAAAGTATGAATCCGTTTTACGAGTCAGTCGCAGATTAGACCGTCTTAACAAGGTTTTTGCTTTAAAATACCATAACTTTGCGACAGTTTGCGCCTTCAGAACAATTCTGACGGTTTATGAAAGCTGAGAAGCTGCTTTTTACAGCCAACATACAGTTATTACGGTAACTTTACTCCAGATACTTGCGAAAAAAATCTGTCTCACACACACACACACACACACACACAAACAGAGCTTAAAAGCTCAAACAGCTGACGGTGTTCGGTCGGTCCTGTTCCTTGAGGAGAGACGGCCAGAGGAAGCTGCTCTCATTTGATCCGGGGCTACTGACAAAACATTCGGGGCTATAGCCCCGAAAGCCCAGGTCTAACGACGCCCCTGGTCTAAGGCATATTTTTTAAGTTAGGGAGTGTCACTTCTTAAATTGCACAAGCGTGATGCTCTATGTTGGACACTTGCTGATTGATTAATGACAGGGGGGCATAACACAGTGATGTCAGAAACAGTGCAGCACCAGAACAATGGCTTATGTTCAGGACATCATTTGTTATCTTCCTCTTAATCTGCTACCAGGGTTGAAAGGAGGTTTCCCATGCCAATCCAGGCGCTGGGCAGATGCAACTATTTGCCGGGCACATTTACTCATACAGACACACACACCATGTGGGGCAATTTGGAGCGTTCCACTTACCTTGAATCCTAGCTACCTTAAATCCACGAGTCCTAGTTTTTGGATTATGGGAGGAAACCAGAGAACTGGGAGACACGGGGAGATCATGGAAACATCACCCAGCGTGGGATTCAAACCTGGATTCTCAGCGCTGAGAGGCAAACGTGCTAACCCATTAAGGACATAATAAATGCACAAATTATGTTTCACTAGGGCCTTGAGGTGTATCACTATATAAGCGACTTAGTTGGGACCTCATTAAAAACATAATTCCAAGTCAGAAAAAAGCAAAATGCAGTATAACATGGTGGAGGAAGAGATGTGACACAGTACAATCAATGAAACGTTACAAAAATGTGTTTTCAAAAGACACGTTTTTTTAAAGGAGAATTGGAATTTAAAGGAGTTAAGGTGAAAAATGAGCATGGAGTTTTTAAAATACATTTTATGAACACCCTTAAGAGTACTTAAGAGTTTATTCTATGGAGGCTTTTTTGCCAGCAATGCAAAACATCAAACAGACCCTAACTAGCATGTCTTCAGTGATGAAGTGATTACGGTTAAGATTTCAACATACTTAAGTATAACGGAGTTCTTATCTCATTATCTTCAACTTAATCCTCTACAAGGGTCACAGGGTGGTTCTCCATACCCATCAAGGGGAAAAAGTTTTGAGGGCACACACACACTATATATAGGGTCAATTTAGAGAAGCCAATTAACCTTGAATCCATGTTTTTTAAGCGTGGGAGTAAACCCATGCATACTGTACACAGGAAAAACATGGATCCTAGTGCTGAGAGACAACCATGATAACTACGCACCGTGCTGCATCTATAACGGAGTTATGTGTCTAAATATTTAAAAGTCATGTTTTTTTTAATAACATCCATTAATATGTAATATTAATTAACCATTATTTGATCAACCATAGGGAAATTCGCTACATATTTTATGGAATATGTAAAAAGTTGTTTGAGTTTTATTCTGCAAGGTTCAGTAAGTTTTTCTCACTGCCACACCAGGATTTATTGTTTGTTGATAGTGCCAAATAAAGTACATGGGTCCTAGGAGTGAAAAGTATTCAGATCCTTTATTCCAGAAAGATAACCAGTACAGCTTTGTTTAAATAATTTGTTTTTAAATTCTAATAAACATTGATTTATTCATTCATTATCTTCTGCTAAATCCTCTACTAGCGGTTATCCCCATGCCCATCCATTGGGCGCTGGGCAGATACACCCAGGACAGGCTGCCAATCTAGTGCTGGTTACACACACTCACACAGACACACACTATATGGGACAATTTAGAGCATTCAATTTACTTCAAATCTGTGTTTTTGGACTGTGGGAGGAAACCAGAGAACCTGTAGGAAACCCACGCAGACATGGTGAGAACATGAAAACTTCACAGAGATTAACCACTACACCACTGTGCCACCCTCTAATCAACATCCTGCACAAAATATTCCACCTACGTAAAAATTACAATTGCTACACATTTAGTAGTTTTGCATTATTTAAAATAAAATAAAACTTTCATAGCATGAAATACATTAAGTGAAAGCCTCTGTGGTTTTAACTCACTTTGTTCATTATATTAATTCCACTAATAATAAAAATGCACTATGTAGTTTTTATGTTGTGTGGTAGATGAGTTTTTAGTGCAAAAGCAAAACTGGACTTAATAGAATAGAATAATTCACCAACTAAAAATGCCCAGCAAAATGCATCCATAGGAAGTGCTCCATAAGCACAGATGGAGAATTAGAGGATGATTAACACAAGTTGTGCAACAACAATCAAGCTACTGTCTCTGATTTTGCATTTACGAGGTGGAGCAAGTATGTCACTACAGTGCAGAGAATCATTCACCATCAAATAGTACATGTTCTGTGCTGGTCCTGTGGAGGTCTTGATTATTACAAAACTGAGCTAAAATGAACTTACAAAGTATGTAAAAATGAATCGCTCATACATAAGATCTATAAGGTGAATCTGTATTGTAAGTGGAACTGATTACATTTACAATGAATTTAGAAATGAGAAGTGGTACCTAGTAAGGTGTCTGTATTACACACAATACAGTGTTTCTTTACTGTATTTGTTATATTTTACATTTGAGAAATACATAGGTCATGGGTTAATTTTTATTAACACATCTCATTGTAAGCACTATGTTTTGACTTTGCCTTTTACTTTATTATTTTTTGTTTATTTTTGTTTGTATGTTGTATTGTTTGTTGTATATTATTTATTGTTGGTTTCTGGTAGTGCGACATAAAAATTGTTATACTGGAAGGTGCCTAGCTTATTTATTAGGTTGCCTCCCCCATATGTATAATGTATTTTAAGTTGGGTGTTAAGTTTGGTTGGTGCAAAACATAACACTCACAAATTGGTCCAGAAATGTAGTTTTGGTAAATGCTGACTTTAGACTCTTCTAAGTGTGGTATTCACTTTTTAACCACTGTATTATAAAGTCTTGCTTTTGTAGATAACTTGAGAAAAAGTTGTCACGTGAACAGTTTGACTGATGCCATAAGACATAAAGACTTGTAAGGTCTTATTAGTTGTCTTTCTCCTTTCAGATACATCCATTATCTTCCGCTTAATCCTCTACTTGGGTCACGGTCAATTTCCCCTTTTAGAGGACCAATAAATGATTATCTTATCTTATTTTTAATAGTCTTATAGTTTTTAAGTTAATAAATAAAAATTCTATAACCTTTTTTGTAACTTTTTCATAACTTGACTTTCCATGTAGAGTACCACTCAAACGTCTGTACACACTTCCTTTTTTCTTATTGTCCATGTTATCAGTTCCACTTACGGTGAAAATGCACCAAATTATTCCTGCTCTGTGATGGTTTTGACCAATAGAAGAGAACCAACAGGGGACTAACAAAATCAGAAAACAGATGTACTATAGTCTGTAATTGCAAAACCACAAAGTCCATCTATGAAAAAATAGAGAAATAGAGTGGAGAAAATAGACAATGGAGCAAAAAGGAGGTGTAAAAAAAAAAGAAGTTATCTCGCAATGGATGTCATGAAGAGGGGTGGGTTAGCTCAGTGGTTAGGGTGTTGAGCTATCAATCTGAAGGTTGGGGGTTCAAATCCCAGGTCCACTGAAGTTGCCAGTGTGGGTCCTTGAGCAAGACCCTTAACCCTCATTGCTCCAGAGATGTTGTGATTAACCCTGTGCTCACCTTGTAAGTCGCTTTGGATAAAAGCGTCCAATAAATGACCAAATGAAGAGGCCAAACTGAACATGGTGTTTGATTTTAAGAGGTGACTGGTTTAATGTAACGAGATAAAGTAAGTTACTACTGCTACTTAATGAAAATGTAAATGGATATTTAAATAGTATTATTTTGAAATTACGTAATGCTTGGTCAGAAATATAAGTATAATAAAAATGTTTACAGAAAATAATGACAAGTAATTGCAACATTTTTGTGCAAACTGGAGCTACATTTACAGCCATTTGCACGCGTCATTTTCACTTTTTAAGTTCACTAGATCTAAAATTTGATTAAAAATCAGGATTTGTTATTGCTGGTTGATGTGAAGATACCACCAATGAACAATTTTGTTATTATTCTCAATATTATGATTTGAAACAGGACAGCTAAAGTAAAGACTGGTATTTTGGGACAAAGACTGAATTCCCTGTCTATTCTAAAATAGGAAGCAGGATGGGAGCCCAGGAAATCCAATGTGGAGCATATTTTAAGCCTTGGGTAACTACAGGCAACTCTTGGATGTTTCTCATGAGAACATTATTCAATCCATATGTTTTATGTCTTAAGAAGCTCGATTGTGAGAGGACCGTTTGGGTTCCTGGTGAAGCATTTCTTGGAAGAACCCATGTAGTAACGTCATTAGAACAGAATAATGCTTTTATCAAAGTGCTTCTCTAGTAGAATATTTCAATTAATGTTACAGAAGTGTTGTCCAAAACTTTTCGGTGAGTAGACCATTGCATTATTGAAAAGTGAGGCTCACAGGTCACATACAAGCGCATTTTTGGATGTTGTTTCTTTATTTTTGAAAAGGTCAGGTGAATATGCCATTGCCATGCAGTTCATATAGCATACACTGGCATTAGGTGAGACTTGGTGCACTGTGTCAGCTAATTAAAACATAAAAGGGAAAAAAACAAAAAGGTCATTTTTTTGTTTTGGTGTTGTCATCTGGTGTTATAGAACAAAAATATGGCTTTGCATTTTTATAGAAAAGAGACAAGCATGTTCCCTACTTGTGCATGACTGGAAAAGCGGTTAATGCTCCTGCCTTATAGCAAAAAGATTCCATATTTGGTTGGCGTGCATAGAAATCCTTATTGCGTGGAGTTTGTATGTTCCCCCTGTTCCTGCACCCTAACCCTAAGTTTCAAGGTTTCCAGTTTCCTTTCATGTTCTAAAGATATTATAATCATATTATTCATATTCATATTATGTCTGGGTGGAGTTTCCATGTTCTTCCAGTGTCCGTGTGGGTTTCCTTCAGGTATTCTGGTTTCCTCCCACAATCCAAAAACATGGATTCAAGGTAAATTGAATGCTCTCAATTGCCTATATGGTGTGTGTATATGTGAGTAAGTGTGTGCACAGCGATAGATTGGTGTCCTGTCCTGTCTGCCCAGCACCTGAAACATTCTCCTCATATTTATTTTATTCAATTAATGTTAATCAAAAAGATTTTGTAACATAGTACATAAATGTTTTTTAGAGCTAATAATACTGTTTTTATTTAGGCATAATGCAGTGCTGAATGTGTTATTCAAATATTTATGTGGTAACCTTAATATTCAGAAACCTGTAAGATAATGAATACTTATTTAAGTTGATGAAGTAATGCCTCGTCTTGTTAAGGGGATTTTAGATAAAATGGTAATACCCTTGAATGCCCTTTTTTCCTGCCTGACAGTATGAGAGTAGGTCAAGTGAAGTTGATCAATCACGAGGTTACAGTTGGAAATGCTCTGTGGCTCTTTGCACTTAGCCAACAAAGCTCTGGTATTTGAAACATAGCAAGCATTCTTTTAAAGACTTAGGGAAACTAGTCTGGACAGTTAGATGACTGTTTAGGATTTCCCTCTTAGTCATTTAGTTTTAGTTTTTTTTTTTTTTTAAGCATTATTTAATTAATTAATTTCTTAAAAGTGAAAGGCGGGTGTGGGTGAGGTGTGGTGTGATATGAGGTGATCTTATATAGCTGTTAATATGACCACGCATATCTTAAAAAGTATATGTATGTGTGAAAAAAAATCTAATGTTACATTTAAATAATAAACTTTGGTACACTAAAATACATTTTCCTTTTGCTTTTTAAGGTTGTTTGATGTCTGTACAGTCTCAAGAACTGACCGAGAGACAAAGCTGACTCTGGTGTTTGAACATGTAGACCAAGACCTGACCACATATTTGGAGAAAGCACCTGACCCAGGTGTGCCTCCTGAAACTATTAAGGTATGCAATAATAATATTATTGGTAATGTATTCAAGTATTTTTTATTTGTCATTCCACAATATAAAGCACAGTGCAATATATGTGGAACGAGACAGGAACAAGGTGCTACATATAACAGCCAACACAAAGTGTACATGTGCAAACACAAGGATTACAATAAATACAGGACAATACACAGTACAGTTTAATGAACAATAAACATTCAAGTAATGAATACTTTTTTTATTTTTATTTATTTATTTTTTCAAGTAAACATTCAAGTAATGAACAATAAACATTCAAGTAAAAAGGTGTATTGTGTAAGGTTTAGTAACAACCGTTTTTCCAGAACAATACATTTTGGTGCATTTCTCTCACGAATGACAACGAACCATATAGTCATATAAAATGGCTGAGCAAATTGATTCCCCCCTGAAAGGTGACCTGCTCTATGTGAATATAATAAATGAATGAATGAATATATATATATATATATATATATATATATATATATATATATATATATATATATATATATATATATATATATATATATTTTTTTTTTATTATTATTTTTTTTTCCTCATTCATTCATTCATTCATTCATTCATTCATTATCTCCCGCTTTATCCTCTATTAGGGTCGTGGTGGGGTTCCCCATGCCCATCCAGGGGAGAACGTCTCGGGCGCTGGGCAGATAGACCCAGGACAGGGCGCCAATCCATCGCTGGGCTATATATATATATATATATATATATATATATATATATATATATATATATATATATATATATATATATATATATACATACATACATACATATACATACACATTTATACATTCATTCATTCATTACCTTCCGCTTAATCTTCCACTAAGGTCGCGGGGGGTCACACATTGTACTTTGTGTTTTGGATTTCGAGACCCACAAATGAGATTTTAAATGGAGTCATTCGCATGCTCTAAAGAAGCAGATGGAGGATGAAACTTGGGGTGAGGCCTGGCCTTTGATGGCCAGTGCATGTGGTAGATGGGCTTCTAATTAAAGAGCTAGGCCCGTTGTGTGCTCCTCTATTTTCATTCAGCTCCGGCTTTCACTGAAGACTGGCCAGAGGAATGTTGTTTCAGTGTGTGTGTATGTGTGGTTTTTGTCTGCGGTGGACCTCTTAGTTGCTCGCTTTTTGTTGTGAATAGAGAAATTGAATGTGAGAGGCTTCCGCACAGGGTAGTAAGTAAGTGATCCTTATTTAGCATGGTTATACTTTTGATCGGACCTTAGATAATCCTTTGAGGTCAGTGGTGTCACTGCTCTTTTACCTCATTTAACACCATAGATCGGAAATGCTCATCATTCACTTTCCCACCCACTAGTCTTACAAAGTCCTGATCTTATTTCTCTGCATTTGCCCAGAGGATACGATAGATTAAGACTTGAAATGTAATATGTCTCATTTGGGTTCAACTTGACACAATTCTGAATTGCTTTTGGATACCTAGGGGGTTTCCTATGGTGTTTTTGTGTATCGGCTTGTGGACACTCAGTAAAGATGCATCACATTCTGACTGTACTGTAGTACATCCCCTTAGAGTCCACAAGTCATAAGGGTTAGTCATACACCGTACACAGATAAAACATTGTTAAATGAACACTTATTCCAAAAATGACTCAACTAAGTGTTCATGCATACTGATGTAATGTCAAGCACACAGGCCACACAGATTGGATTTCTCATCAGCACATGAGAGAATTGTCATCAGGGACAGATGATTGGCTTTGGAGCAGTTTTCGTTAAGACCCCCAACAACTTCATTTACTTCCCCACCCAGAAGGACACCAGATTGCAGAGCTCACAGCCCCCCTGTCCACTCCAAATCCCCCATTCTGTCCACTCCTGCCCCATTTTGGACCCACCGCATGCTAATTGATGAAAGAGGCCACAGGAATCAAACAGCCTGGAAGGACATCAAGCGGCTGGTGCTGTGTTGGCAAGAATGCGCGGCCTTTCCAGCGTCTATCTGAGACTTGTCTCCACCCCATAAAGGGTAGCCTAATGAAGCGTGAGGATGGAATTACAACTAACGCTAACTGGCAGATGTCTTGCATTGTGCTTGGATACAATAAACAATATGGCTGTCTCTCATGAATTAGCATGAAAATGGAGAGTGCCTTCTGGAGGCTCTGTTTAGATTGCTGTATTTTTGAAGCACGTTTTACCTTGTTTTTTTACGTCCATGTCTTCAGTTGCAGAGATGCCATTTTAAACAGGTGTTGTGAGACAAATTTCTTTACTAGTCTTTAGAGCAGTTTTTGGTTTATGTATTTTTGATTTATGATGCACTATCAAGAGCACAGATACTTTACTTTTGAAACCAACACACTTAAAAAAAAAAGTGGGTTTTATCATTCATATCAGTTTATTATGAATAACTGCATATTACATACATGGGTCAATGTTATTAACCCCTTAATAAAACATTCTCAATAGACACAGCAGCAATCTATTGTGTGAAACCAAGGGCTTTTGTTCCTGGGTCATTATTCTTGAGGAAATGTGGCAATACAGCCTGAAGTAAAAGCAGAGGAACTGGTGGGACATAATGCCCTTACCCCAGCCTGGCTGTGCCATGGTGGCTTGGCGATACTGGTGGGTCATGGCTGAATAAGCATTTAGAAAAGGCTCTTGTTTACGCTGGTTACTAGGCACAAAAGCTTCACTCTCACACTCATTTCCTGATTCCAAGTCCTCTCATCCACATTATCAGAGAGCCCGTTCCCTAAACGGGCAAGGCTAGATCTGTGCCATTTCCAAATGTTTTATGCTTGAGTGTGTACACTATTGTGTTAGTGCTTTTAATCACTCACCAGCTGGTTGGGAAGTAAATAAAGTAATGGGCCTGATTCCATGTCACTTGTGAGATCTTAGAGGCAGGTAACTTGTGGGCTGTCAGTGTCCAAATGTACTCATAAAAACTAGGATGATGGGTATGGAGGTAAGTTAAAGGATGTTCTCAAATAACAAGAACAAAAGTTACAATATGGCACCATACTCTTCCTAAATTCTTAAGCTTTAGCAGTAAAATGGGATTGCTAATCGAAATGAGAAAAGACTATAATGTGTTGCATCGTAAATATTATATTTTAATATGTAATAAAAAAAAAAATATATATATAAAAAGTAGAGGCGGCACGGTGGCTTAGTGGTTAGCACGTTCACCTCTCAGCACTAGGGATTCCCGGTTCGAATCCCCATCTGAGTGGAGTTTCCATGTTCTCCCCGTGTCTGCGTGGGTTTCCTCCGGGTTCTCCGGTTTACTCCCACAGTCCAAAAACATGGATCAAGTCAATTGAGTTCTCCAAATTGCCCAATATAGAGTGTTTATGCGTGCGTGTCTGAGTGAGTGTGTGCCCAGCGATAGATTGGCGCCCTGTCCTGGGTGTATCTGTCCAGCGCCCGAAATGTTCTCCCCTGAATGGGCATGGGGAACCCCACCGTGACCCTAATATAGGATAAAGCGGAAGATAATGAATGAATGAATGAATGAATAAAAAGTATATATAAAAATATATAATACTGTTGTAAAAAATGAACAATGTAAACTAGTGAATTATAGTTTTGCTACATAAAATTGCAAAGGGGTTTGATCATTTACAGTACTCAAAATAAGTCTTGCAAGTCATGACCCAAAAATCAATATTGTGTAATAATATTGGTCTTTTAATAAAATAACTGCATTTTAAAAACACAATTCTATAATTATAGATTTATAGATTTAATTATAGAATTATAGATCACTCTAAACAATTCTGTGTCATCTATAAATGTGTATTGAAACCATATTATTTTAATATAATATTAATGTTGGACAATTTGAACAGTTTTTTATGAGGTCATTCGGATAAACATATAATAATCTCAGGAATCCAATGCCACCCAAACGTAAACTTTCGAAAAGCCGAGGTTCCGAATCAAGCAACAATGTCAGTATTTTACATTTAAAACCAAGACCAAATGATTATAAAGTGTTTTAAAACCATTTAAATATGTTACTGAAGTTTAAAGTCAATTTAAAGTGGACATAACAATGAAAAACAATTATAAATGCCACGATGACCTTAGATTTTATTAGTTGTTTTGTAATTTGCACTAGAGGAAATGGCAATTGAGTTCTTTTTTGTTCTAAGTTGCTTTAGGGGCAGCACACTGCTTGTCCTTCAGACAGAGCAAGTGCTTGTAAGACAGCTGCAGGAAAGTGCAGTCCCTGCAGAACAGGAGTCTAGAGTAACACGTCTTTCCGGCTCCGGACTGATGTCAGTTAACAACATCTGCCACAATTCAGTTTTAAAGGGGCAGGTTCCTTTTTCCGGTTTTAGACCATAATATCTCTGAATACTAAATATAAACCCTTAGTTTATTATATGCCCTTACTTTTGTCCAGGGAAATTTTTTCCACAAATACCTTACTTCTTATTTGTTAATACTGTTTTTTTTATAGGACATGATGTACCAGCTGCTTCAGGGTCTTGATTTTCTGCACTCACATCGAGTAGTTCATAGAGACTTAAAGCCTCAAAACATTCTGGTCACCAGTGGAGGACAGATCAAACTGGCTGACTTTGGTCTGGCACGCATTTACAGCTTTCAGATGGCTCTTACTTCAGTGGTGAGTCGACTTGCACAAATATTTCTTGTTTACTTTGGAATGAAAAGCAAAATGTTAACTGCACACAACACAGATGCAGCAATCTACATTTTGTTCTAATTATGTTATATTATATTTTAAAAACATGACCAATTGATATATTCCTTTAAAATAATTTTTGCAAGGTGTGTTGTCAAATCCTGCCTCAAAACAGCGAGATATCCAGACATGGATTCAAACAAGAGAAACATCTCGGACAGCTTTCAAGTCGCAAAGTTTTATAGATGCACAAAAACATTCTCACACAGTTAAAGCTTAGTAATATTGATCAGTCCAGTTAGAAAGCATAAGCATCTGTGAGTCAAGTTTTTTGCATTAGTGGAAAGGCCCTCTTACCAGCTAAAATATACTTGAAGGGCTAAACCAGGGCATGGCAGATTAGTTGTAGTTTTTACCTATCCTTTAGCTAGCAGTAGTCTTTGCAAGTAAAGTACACAATGCTGTTAAACACTAAACTTAAAGACAACTTTTAATTTTATTGCGTTTAACCAGTACAGTGCTTCTAGTATGGAAACATATTTTTAATAATTGTGTAGAATTAAAAATGTACAGCTCCTCAAAATGCTTTAATTCTAGTTGGATCATTGGTAGATATGTTTTGCTTCAGTTTAATACTGCATTTTATAATACTCTCCCCTTTGTCCTCTGTCAGACTTATCAACATCACAAACTGAATAAATTGCTCATAGAGTACTCATAGAGTGCTTCAGTTATTCTTATGTTTAAGGTTACATTTTGCAATTTGAAATGTTTAAATCACATTTCATATTCTCACCTCTCCTTAGTTATCAAATGACCGAAGCAGTAACTTTTTTTGTCACCACATAGCTGTAAGTTTAAGATGCTATAGAGTCAGACTATATACAGAATATTCTTATTATTTTAAGACTTATCCATAAGTGGCTTCTGATGTCATAAAAAGTGTGCTATCATATCAGATTTTTCCAGAACATAACAGATGTCTCTGAATTTTATATAAAATCTTCTTTCTTTGCTAGTAGTATTATTTAACCTTTAAAAAAGAAGAAAATAACAAAGAGGCTCAATTTGAAGGCAAAAATGCTGGTTTACTTTTAATCATTTAATTTAATGTTTATTTAGTTTCAAATAGGAAAGACTACTGAAACTTTTGGTTGTGTGGTCTTTGTGGTTAGGCAGTTAAGCTTCATTAAGTTTAACTGGGAATCCACCAGAGATATTAGAAAACCCCTCCTACACCCTAAACGGTCCCTACATCTGCTCTGAAACAGACCGTGAGTAAGATAGAGAGCTGTTATGAATGAGACGAAGCAGTTGGGTGAGATAGATAGAATGCGAGAGTGAGTAAGTGTGAGAGAGAGAGATTAACGTTTTTAATATGGGGCCCTCTGATTCTTTATTTCCTGCTATACCGTTTGTTTTAGAAAACAGCATTTTGTATATTCATTTGCTCTGTATTATGTCTAATAAATGCAAACATTCTGGTATAGACTATGTATATGTATAGAAATTGCTTCATCAGCAAAAATGTATATTTTTTCTGAGCACGCGTAGAAAAAAGGTTGTAGGTCTGACACACAAGATGAATCATTTAGTGAAAAGCTTGAGTTGAGCTGTAATGCAAGTCAGATTTACATAAAGAATGAAGATTGGTCCGTTTGGGGATTTTGCTTATACAGTATTTAATCAATTTCCATGTATTTAGTCACTTTACAAGAAATGCAGTGTCTTTGTATCATGCCAAGAATATAGAAAAATGTCAAGAGCAGTGAAGGCTCTAAAAAAAATAATCTAAAAAAATTTAGAATTTACAAAGATAATGTAAAAAACATACTTTGTGTGTTTATATAAAATTGCATTAAGTCTAAATGCATATTCGTCTGATAATCGAATTATGCAGAAGTCATAAACTTCATACTATGGTAGTGCTAGGTTTTAAAATCAAAAACTTCACACAGGTGCAAACAGAAATGAATGCACCCAGAAAGATTTAGATCCGTCACCACCACATTTAAACTACAGTGTGAAATTCTGAAACTTCTTTGAAGTAGGGTACAGTTATGAATGTTACATACTGAATTATGGTACATGGTGGCAAATGTACCGTTTTTGCAGTTTAACTTACATACATGTTTTGCACTACAGGTTTACTGCTTTTTTTAATAATCTGCGGAGATTATGTTAAAGTAATAACATTCAAAGATGCTTAACCTAATAAGAGTCAGTGGAAATTTTACTTGGGCAATTGTCGGTGCTCAGTTAGCAAGGACCAAAAAAACATCTCAGACAGCTTTCAAGTCTATTCCGAGATATTTGCCAAGCATTTTTATAGATGCATAAAAACATTCTCACTTGTACATTGCTTAAAAATTAGGGAATTAGGAAATGCATAATCATTACAGTATAACAAAAATCAGTTAATATATAGTGATATTGATCAGCCAATTTAGAAAACATATGCATATGTGAATCAAGTTCACCTGCACTGGTGCAAAGGCTCTCTTACCCAACATCAGTGTCTCACAAACCCTCTTCTAGATAACAGAACAAAAACCATCAGCGACAGTAATATCTTGTAGAAAGTCTTTGCAGTACTCTAGTAATTTAACCTGTTATAGCTGCAACAAGGGGACACAACAGAGACTAAGCTCATGTGGGTGTTATGTGTAGGCGTCCCATTCTGGTTGTTTATATATTGTATAATCTGTCGGTTAAGGTGAAACAACAACTTATGTGTTAAGTGCGTTATGATCTAAAATTAGCATCGGAATCAGTCACAACAAGAGGCAGATATAAAAAAAGGCCAGTGATTATAAAATGCATGATCCCCACAGCTAAATATTATTATAATATTATAAACATTATAATAACTACACTTTAATTTCTCACAGCAATACTAAAATAACATGCCATAAGTTGCATAGGATAGGACAGGAGTATGCATAGGAATGTTATTTTCTATTTATTAAAAATTTTAATGGAAACAAAAATTATTATAATCAATTCAATTTCAAGCTAAAAAGCTAAAACCTGATATATATTACAAATGGTTCTATTATGGACAAGATCATCATAATAAGCTGCTCATTTTTTCCACTGACAGAGTGAGAATGTCAGTTTAAGTGTAAGACAAAAAGTCAAAACAGAAAGAATTTTCACAGACATAGCTGGCATGTTTACTTCAGTGTCAGTTTCAACAGTCAGTCTTGCCTTTTTCTGTTTCCTAATTCAGACACAGCAGCCTTTTCAATAAGACAGTTACCAGTGGGGGGATTCCAATGTTTGAAAATTCATAAAGAAATCTATTTCCAAAATAATGGCAGAATAAACCCTTCATGAATTTGGTGATCACAGGGACAACACCACCCTTCCTTACATTTGCAATCAACTCTGTTGATTTATTTTGGCTTTTGCATTTCTAGTAAAAATTGGAACACAAAATCAGAATCAGAATACTTTATGGATCCCAGGGGGGAAAATGCAGATGTTACAGTTGTACAGGTATAATGTACAAAAATATATATATACTCAGAATTGAGTATCATTTTTATAAGCGCTTCATAAAACAAAAAGAAAATGCAGACAAAATTTTAAAGAATAAAATTAAACGATTAAAGTAAAGTGGCAGTGGTGGCATATTGCATAGGTTAACCATACAATATGATGTTTTATTGCACATATTTTGTATTGCACATATTAAAATATATAATATGTAATTTGGTATTGCACATAGAAAAATCTTACATATGAAGAGAGGAATTATAGAGCTTGATGGATGCAGGTAGGAATAACCTCCTGTGGTGCTCTGCGGTGCAGTTTGGGGAAATTAGTCTTACGTATGAAATAATCTTGAACAGGCGCTGTTGAGAAATTCTTTTAAAACATAATACATGTAAATAGATGGATGTGCTTTGTTATTAAAATCATTGCTTTTTTCCCCCATCAAGGATACACATGAAATCAGTATTTTATTTGTATTATTCTAAAGAAAACTTTATTTTGCTACCATTTTGCAAATGAATTGGAAAAAAATACTTATATAAAAAGGGGGACAAAAAAGATTTACATAGACCACCCATTAGATGCTACTGATGTGATAATTAACTTAACCCTACAGTTCTCATGAGGCCACTGCCTCCACGCCCCTGATCACCATTGTCCATCCCTGATTGACAGTTTTAAGCTTTTGAGTAAAAAAGACAACTCTGCTTTCTCCTCCTCCTTTGCCTTTTTGGATACATTAACTGGCCTTTATCTGGGGTCATGTACAGACAGAAGAGAAAGGTTGCTGTTGTCCATCCAACAGCATATTAAAGGCTTTTATGCTTTCTATAGTAACTGATGTTTTTACCTTCAAAATCTGTTCTCTAAATTAAGTATAAGTAATGGTACTGGTGCACAGCATATTGTTAATTCAAGTTTCTTTTGAAATCAATTGAAAGATAGCATTTTAAATAGTGACTAAATTACTTCATTTTTATATTTTTTATATTTTCAGAATTATGCATTTTGTGTTGTTTGGTTGAATTTTAGTTACTATATAAAAATAAAGTATTAATTTTTATTTTTATTTAAAAAAATTTGTTGGAGGACTAGTGCTACAAGATTAAGATCTTTGCTACAAGATAATATCTACCTCTTAATCTCAAGTAGCTCATGATGACTAAAGTAAAATAAAGAGCTGAGCACAAGACATTACAGCAAAACTGCAAAGTAACCGAAATCTCCAAACCAGTTTGGATAGTAAAATATGGAAAATCGTAATATAACATGTTTTATGCACCTGTACTTAAGTTAAATATCTTAATGATCCATTCATACATTTTTAAGACTACTTTTTGTAATTACAGGGGGATTTGTAATTACCGAGGGTCCTGGGTTTTAGTAAAGATTTAAATCTATATTTATGTCTATCTCGATATGTTTGTAAATGTGTTTGTGTCTGCCTTGGGGGGATTAATAAAGTATTCTGATTCTGATTCTAACATTGTGCAAAATTTTTCTTTTTTTCTCACCCAATAAGCAGGGGAAAGACCAAAATGGAAAGCAGAATACAATTATAGAAGGTGGCATTAAAAAGTAATTAATAATAATTAATTATAATGAACACAGAGAAAATTATCTCTTTTATTTAAGTGAATTCCTCCTTTGATGGAGTTAACTTCATTCCTGGCTAAACTTTCAAACCAACTACAGCATGTTGTAAAGTAGAATAAAGGTTAGCTTGACATCGATATACTGGAAAAACACACAATAAAAAACAAGGCATTTAGAACACAAAACAGATCCTAATTACACCTGGAAATCCACAATGATCTACTTCAAGAAGTGCAAGCAAATTCTTTTTCCAGTCCCTCACAGTGCTCTATTTTAAAATCTGTGAATAGACCTTAAAAGCAATTATATGCAAGACACCCCCCTTTTTTATTTTTTTTTATTTATTTTTTGCAGAAATTGTCTTTTGTAAATTCGTAATCCCTAAATTAAGAGTTAAAAGGTTCCTAGCTGTTGTCAATACGCTGTGACACTTGCCATGTAGATTCCTCCCATAAACTCTTTGGGCAGGATGCTTGAACATTTCTTATGATTTTTAAAAAGTAGTTACGCTCATTGGAATAAATTTTACAATGTAAGCAGTGTTAACAATTAAAGCAGTGGTGCACAAAACACTCATTCACCTGATGCTTCCCAAAAATCATTAAATCCCAAGAAAATTTTAATCCAGCTTTATTTACATAATTAAATATTTGAATAAATTTATAAGCATATTTGTAATTTTCTTAGTAATAATGTTAGGAGGTTTGCCTACATATGGAATTTATTCTTTGCCTCTTTTGGTGAACCATCTAACCTCAGTTCCCAGCTTTGTCCTATGCTGTCATGCAGCTATTGTGGCTTGATGCAGCTCATGTTGTGCTGTGTTTCATGAAAAAGACTTTTACCAGAAACTATTTTTCTGAATACCACAAACTCCACTGCAGCCTTTGCTGTGGGTCCTTTGGGCCTTGATGCTTCCTTCCTCTCTTCCAGCGGAATGAATTCCTCATGTTGGCAACACCTAACCACTGGATCTCTATTTATCTTAAGCTTTCTACCACAGCTCAGTAGGCTTTGTATAAAAACATATCCCTGGTCAAATTTGCAATATTTCATTGACAAAACAGTGATTCTAAAAATGTAAAAAAATCAAATGACAAATATGTTATCTGTTTTTGTGTTTGACAAGTTTAATCTTTAAAAAGTTACAAAATGTTTCTTTATTTTTTTATTATTTTTTTATTTTTAACTGATTTGTGTTCCTGAAATTTGTGTCCTAGTTCTAGTTTCAGTTTCTATTTTTTCAGCATTTTTAGAAGAAAATGCTCTAAAATATGCCAATGTTTATTTTATACAATTTGCTATAAGCCTTATATTAGTGAAATAAGCAATATACAGATGTTTTGACACCTCAAGGGATTCAAGCCTTTAGATAACTTCTGTAAAAGATTCAGTCACATGTACAATGGATAATAGGGACATCACACTACCCAAAATAGACAGCAGTACGCATGTCAACTGCTTTTCCCAACAATTATACTTGGTAGTAATTTGTACCAAGGTGGGTATATGCTAGAGTTTAATGTACCTGGCCAAATCAAGTGGAGTTAATGGTTTCTTTTTGCTTGCTTTAGTGCTGGGCACTAAGTAGGGTAAGAGACTCGAGCGTATAAAGAAGTTAATGTCTTCTATGATGACCATTAAACACAAATGGAAAAAAATTTGTAAGATGTGTAAGTTAATCCTTGTTTCGCTTACCAGCCATTTAGAAGGGTAATTAGGCCAGGGTCAAAGCTACAATTGGCATAGTGAATACAGGTAGTGTAGTGCCTAAGGTGGTAAAAACAGGTGTATGGAGCATCAGCCTAAACACTACAATGGTGTTTTGTGGCAAAAAAATGTGTTTTTGACACTAGGGATAAGACATATAATATACTTATTTTATTTTATATTATATATTTTATTGTAATTTTATTATATTAATAATTATATTATAATAATTTAAAACTTTCCCTAAAAAGTGTCAGAGATTTCAAGAACATGAAATAAACATGAAATAACAAACAGAAGTTTGCTGTATGTTAGCAATCCGTTCTTCCCCGGAGGAGATCGGCTACGCGGGGAAACTGCGTACGCCGCTTACGCATGTTGAGCATCTCCCTGGAACCGGCTACGCGGGGAAAGAATGCGTACACCGGTCCGGGGTAAAACACTCCCACGGATCCAACCTGCGCGGGAGTAATGCGCAGCGCCAATCCGTGGTTGAGCGCGGATGAAGAGTTCGAGACACCGGGATAAAAAACAAAACGATTTATTATTAAAAATGGTGTAGGGACACCAACGGAAAAGGGGAACAAACAAACGTACTAACACCTGGGTAATCAAACCACAAACAAAGACGTGCACCGGAAAGTGGGAATACAGAACTTAAGTAAGAAAAACACCAGGTCACGTGCACAAAATAAACCAATCACCCAATGGAATCCATGAATAACACAAACGAGGGACAGGTGCCCGAGGCACCTGTGACACTGTAACAATAATCCTGAATTTAATTCCTTTATTAATTTAAGATTTACATTAAGGAAGTCATTCATTGTAAATGTAGTTAAAAGCCACATGAAAGTTTATGTTTATGTAAAAGATAAAAACTGTCAAACATAACAATTTGACACCTAACTTACAGGCCAATTATAAAAAGACCTTTATAATTAATAAAGCATTTTTGTTTTTCCTTTTCCTGAAAGGCATGATGCCTTTATTGTATTATTATTTTTGTTTTATTAACGGTGACTGTTGACATCACAGTTTAACCAGGAAACTGTTTTATTTGTTTAGATTTTCAAAATGTTTTTTTTGAAAGGTTCTGAGTCAAAGTGTGATTAAACATTCTCTTATTTTGTCACAGTTGATATATTCACATAAAGCGAACTCAAACTGCTGTCAATACTGTGTGCGTGCCAATTATGTGGTTTAACTGACTCATTGCCTAAATAATGTAACAGTTAAATGATGCTTCATTTCTGCACAGTTGGGCACAGTTAGAGAGGTAATGTCCTGTTGTTAAGAGTCCAAATTTTGAGAGCTGTTTCTTGATGTTTCTTGTAACGAACCCCTGTTGGCTTCTTTACAGCTGATTGAGCATGTTGTCATTGGGAAAGCGGGTCAGTATTCCAGATTACTCTGATTGATTACTCAATATTACTTGATATTATAATATTGATTACTAGTTTATCGAATTACATGTACATGTGTTTACATGTAATCTCTCCCTATTTTTACATCCAGTAGGCTGACAATGGCAGTGCTGTTTGCACCTTTTTTTTAGTAATTCTATTACTAACATTTTGTGGTCATCCAGAAATTCTGCTTTGTGTATAGTTGCCAGAACACATCCTAGTGCCACCTGCTGGTGTGTAAAATCAGTTCTTAGGCAGGCACATAACATATATATGCTCTTTGTTGTTGTCCTTGAGAAATGTTCAAGAGCAACATTTTATCCCAGACACGGGCCACGTGAGGGGATACAGCAGTTGGCCTTCAACCCAGCTAGTTCTTTGATATCACATTAGAGAGTCATGGCCCTGAGTAATGTGCACAACGACAGAGAAGGTACATTCTGTAGTTGGACATGTTGCAACACAAAGGTACAATTTCAGAGTACTCAAAAACATTTTTACTTTGCTAAGTAAACTATGTAATAGGGCGGCACTGTGGCTGAGTGGTTAGCACGTTTGCCTCTCAGCGCTGGGGATCCAGGCTCAAATCTCGATCTGGTGGCATTTCCATGTTCTCCCTGTGTCTGTGTTTCCTCTGGGTTCTCTGGTTTAATCTTATAGTCCAAAAACATGGATTAAATGTAAATTGAGGTTTCTAAATTGCCCCATATAGTGTGTGATTGTATGAGTGTGCCCAGCAATAATGAAACGTTCTCCCTTGAATGTGTATGGGGAACCCTCCTGCAACCCTAGTAGAGGACTAAGCAGAAGATAATGAATAAATGAACTATGTAATAGTAAATCCAATCGACAGAATCTGAAATAAGCCATTCATAAACCAATTAACATTCCAAAATAAGAGCAAATTCATTTACAGAAATGGTCTTAATTTTCTTTAACTTGATTATCAACTTTTACTGCAAAATAGGGTCAGACTAAAACAAATATTCCCATCAGTGATAGATTGGCTTCCTGTCCTGGGTGTATGTATACAGCGCCCTAAGCGTTCTCCCCTGGATGGGCATGTGGAATCACTGGTTATCATCCAGTGAAATATTTGTAATGCTATATAATTGTGTGTGTGCGTGCGTGTGTGTGGGGTATTACATATATACTTACCATCTGTCTGTTTGTATATCTCTTATATAGTTTTACGTTCACTGACCATGTCTGACATTTTCGTCTTGTATTTGTCTCGTCTTGACCATGTCTGACATTTTCGTCTTGTAAATAAGAGAAAGTAAAGTAGTTTTCAGTAACAAAATGAACAGTGATGGACAAAAACACTTACAACAGTGAAAAGAGGAAGGCAGTTTTATCACTAACTGTGAGGCGACATTTGGAAGAATAAAGAGTTAGCAATTAATGTGATGGTACAGTTGCTCTCAAATGTAAACCAACGTGAGGCTTTAAGTAGCAAGTGCTTTCAGTAAGTAGTTTTTCTTCAGCCTAAACTTGCATCATGTGCCACGTTCCAAAAATTCTAAACCCATGGACTTTTTTTAAGCTCTTATATTGCCCAAAAAAACATTATATATATATATATATATATATATATATATATATATATATATATATATATATATATATATATATATATATATATATATATATATATAAAACATTATATATAAACATTATACAGTGGGTTGCAAAAGTATTCATACCCCTTGAACTTTTCCATATTTTGTCACATTACAACCACAAACATAAATATATTTTTCACTGGAATTTAATGTGAAAGACCAACACAAAGTGGTATACAATTGTGAAGTGGAAGGAAAATTATACATGAATCAACATTTTTTTTACAAATAAAAAACTGAAAAGTGCGACGTGCAAAAGTATTCAGCCCCCTTTTCCCTGAGTGCAACCAATTGCATTCAGATTGCCTGATGAGTGCTAATGACTCAAAAGGGTCCACCTGTGTGTAATCTCATCTCAGTACAAATTGCTCTGACGGCCTCAGATTTGTTTAAGAGAATATTGGGGAGCAAACAGCATCATGAAGTCCAAATAACACACCAGACAGGTTTATGGTTTTGGAGAAGTTTAAAGCAGGCTTAGGTTATAAAAAGATTTCCAAAGCTTTTGAACATCTCACGGAGCACTGTTCAATCCATCATCCGAAATGGAAAGAGTATGGCACCACAGTAAACCTGCCAAGACAAGGCCGTCCACCTAAAACTTACAGGCCGAACAAGGAGATCACTGATCAGAGAGGCAGCCAAGAGGCCCATGTGACTCTGGATGAAATGCAGAGAGCCACAGCTCAGGTGGGGGAAACTGTCCACAGGACAACAATTAGTCAGTGCGCTACACAAATGTGGTCTTTATGGAAAAGTGGCAAGAAAAGCCATTGTTAAAAGAAAACCATAAGAAGTCCCGTTTGCAGTTTGCAGAAGCCATGTTGAGGACACAGCAAACATGTGGAAGAAGGTGCCTTGGTCAGACAGACCAAAATTGAACTTTTTGGCCACAATGCAAAACGCTATGTGTGGCGGAGAAATAACACTGCACATCACTCTGAAAACTCCCCACTGTCAAATATGGTGGTGGCAGCATCATGCTCTGGGGGTGCTTCTCTTCAGCAGGGACCGGGAAGTTGGTCAAAGTTGATGGGAAGATGGATGGAGCCAAATACAGGGCAATCTTGGAAGAAAACCTTTGGAGTCAGCAAAAGATTTGAGACTGGGGCGGAGGTTCACCTTCCAGCAGGACAACGACCCTAAACATAAAGCCAGAGCTACAATGGAGTGGTAAAAAAAAGAATATTCATGTGTTAGAATGGCCCAGTCAAGGTCCAGACCTAAACCCAATTGAGAATTTGTGGCAAGATCTCAAAACTGCGGTTCACAAACGCTCTCCATCCAATCTGACTGAGCTTGAGCTGTTTTGCAAGGAGGAATGGGCAAGTATTTCAGTCACTAGATGTGCAAAGCTGGTGGAGACATACCCTAAAAGACTTGCAGCTGTAATTGCAGCAAAAGGTGGCTCCACAAAGTATTGACTCAGGGGGGCTGAATACTTTTGCACGTCGCACTTTTCAGTTTTTTATTTGTAAAAAAAATGTTGATTCATGTATAATTTTCCTTCCACTTCACAATTGTATACCACTTTGTGTTGGTATTTCACATTAAATTCCAGTGAAATATATTTATGTTTGTGGTTGTAATGTGAAAAAATATGGAAAAGTTCAAGGGGTATGAATACTTTTGCAACCCACTGTATATATATATATATATATATATATATAGTCTATCGGGACTTTTGTGCAAGAAATAAGGAGTCCAATTTAGCACTTAAAATATTCAATATGCTGATGAATTCATTTTTGTCTGCAGTCTTTTAACCCAATTCTGCTTTACCTAAAATACTAGTGATGAAATAAGCACAGCGGCTCAGCCACTGCCAGACAATGTGCTTGCACTCTACGCAGACACACAAGCAGCAACATGGCTGAAAAAAAAGAAAACATGGCACACTGGAGAGCACGTGCAGCAAGCTCTGGGAATGTTTATATATCTCTTCCCATATTCCAAAAGGGAAAAGGAGGAAGGAAAATCAAAAAGAAAGAGGCAGGGCCATACTGCAATAGACACACAGAGGCAAAGCACAGGGAGCTTCTTATTTGGTATTTCCTGTGGGACTCCTACCACTGCTGTCTATAGGAAGAGTTGAGCTTTTGACCTCATCTGCAGGTCCGTGCTGTTGACGACATTTGGGCAGTCAGCCAAAAAGCCATGAACACTGTTTGGGGGGGGGGGGGGCACAGTAGCATATGGATATTGAAGCTATGCCTGTACCAGCAAAAAATTACAACATGTATCAGGAATTTTCCAGCTAATGATGTGCGGATGTGGTAGCACAGGGGAAAGAGAGGCTGACTGTACTCTCTTTGTTTGCACAGAGAGGGCCTCATACAGCATTCCTGTAAGCTCTGCATACTTTGGCAGCAGTTGTTGGGCTTTTTTCTAACTGTATACAGTTTGCATGCTCTGCTCAGTTGCGACTTCATATATCATTCTTTCCCCATGGCCGGGCCTGACAGAATTGTTGCTTTTGTAAATGAGCTTATAAAAGAAAAGGAAAACCCCTACATGACTCCAAGGTTTTAGAATAATGGTGTTTACAAAAGGTGAAGAATGAAGAAAACGAACACTACAGGAGGGGAGATGAAGGTCGGTTTTTAATCATACACAATAGTTTGCATGTAACATATGCAGGTTTTGGGCATTATCTGTTTAAATTACAGGTCTGTGGATTCTTACATTATTTTTTTCAATATAATTTTGTTCTATTCTAATCTGTTAATTATTTGTATTTATTTATATAATGTCAAAGCGATAGCTAATGATATTGCTGATTGATGGTTTGGCTGCTTATTTAAAAGCAATCGTTTTTTGCACCATTTTGCTTTTAAATGTTTAAGACAGACTTAAAGTGTAAGGTGCAACTTTCTTGTTCTTTGACAGTCAGATTGTAAAACCAGGCTTATAGCCAAATCATATTTTATCACATTGCTCATCAATTGTTTTAATTCATTTGGGAAGCATCCTGCAGGGTTCGAGTATATTGAGCTCGGACTACATAACAATTACATTTTTCTTAAAAAAAAAAAAAATTGCATCTAGGGTAAATTCTTGACCCCTGATCCATATCCTTATCCAAAGTTTGTCAATGACTTTTAAGTGATTATAGCAAAGCGATTTTAGATTTTGGTGCCAAACAGCCATGAATATGTCAAACAGACTTTCTGTATCTGTCTAGTTTGTAGCAAACATCTGCTGACATTTAAGTGCTATATAAATTGTGAGTAATGTTTTAGGGCCCGATCTGATAAAACACAAAAAATGTGTTTTCTCAAAATTATAATTATACTGGGTACAATGGCCGTGGTGTGAACAGAGCACTTGCATATATTGAACACTATATTTAGTGTATATTGGACATGGTGTGTGAGCACCCACACACTGCAGCAGGTCAGTCAAATTGACTTAGCTTAGTCTTCATTCAGAGACTTGTCACTAAAGCTTTTCAAAATTGAACAGTACATGAATGGCTTAAGGTTAAATTGTAAATGTACCCACACTAAAAGGGGGTAAAGTCACTATTTTCATTTGGTTTTGATTTCCCAGTCTAAACGGAAGCATAACAACTGTGTTTTTGAAAGTTTCCACTCTGGAACCCATTTCAAACGTCTGCATTTTCAGACCTGAAGAAATTGGTGCTGTCATATAAAAGGGAGATCAAAACCAAGCAAAATGTTTACTATTTTTACATGAACGATGCCTTAGAGAAATCCTGAAGTTGTGCTGCTCGATGGAGGCCTGTGTGTCTGTGCTTAAGCAGCAGGCATTAGATGATCTATAAAGCTGCTGAGAATGCCTGTAGCATCTCACCAGATAGGAATTCCCAGAATGCCGTCCCTTAATCTGTAGCAAACCAGAATCACTTTATCTAACCCTTTAGTTAGTAACCAACAACATACTGCTTTGTAGCAGCATCCTGAGAAGGGGCAATAATTACATTATGCAAATAATCATTATAGTGATCTAATCTAAACCTAATCAAATCTCAAGTTTAGTCATTTTACTTTTTTTTAGATGCATATATATATATATATATATATATATATATATATATATATATATATATATATTTTTTTTTTTTTACTAATATCAAATTCAAATTCATTTATTCATTTATCATTTTCTGCATAATCGTCTACAAGATGCGCAGGGGTTCCCCATGCCCATCCAGGGGAGAATGTTTCGGGAGCTGGGCAGATACACTCAGTACAGGATGGCAATCTATCGCTAGGTAGATTACTTACTCACACAGACACTCACACAAATGCACACTATTTGGGCAACTTTAGAGCATTCAATTTACCTTGAATCCATGTTTTTCGACTGTGTGAGGAAACCAGAGAAACTGGAAGAAACCCACACAGACACGGGGAGAACATGGAAACTCCACAATTTTTACAATATTAGTAAAAGTTAGAAATTCTTAACAGTCATGTTCACAAACAAAATGCACTTTCAATTTTTTTATTGTAATTTTGTATTATTTATATTGTATGCAGTCATTTAGAAGATATTTAGACTACCTTTTATTTTCATATTTATGCTTTCTTTTAGAAGAGTGATAAGCACTTTAACTCCTTTAAAAAGAAGCTGAATTTGAGTACATCGCAAGCTGGTTTTTTGTGTTGATTTTGCATGTTCTCTCCATGTATGTATCTCATATGGGTTTCCTGATAGAGCTCTGGTTAAAAAGACATGCAAGTTAAGTTAACTGAAGACACTAAATGGCCTTGTAACGGTGATTGGCTATGTTAACACCCAGTGATAACCCTAATAACCTGTTCAGGTTGTTTCCCCTCTGTTTACTATGGTAGGTTTTGCCATTGGTTTTAGCACTAACTTTAAATGGCTTACAAAATGCATAAATAAAAGACCATGGATATGTTATTAGCAGTTTGCTGGTTTTAAAAGAAATGTATGCAAAAGTGTCTGATTCCAGATTCTGTGGCGTGGAAGTAATACAAATATATGTCAAGGGTCATAAGTATTATCACTTAAAAAAAACTTTTTGGCTACTCTAAAAAGCCTGGTCTCAACATCATGGTTTCAATTGGTCCTTTTTAAACAAAGAGTCCAGTGTAAAACAGAGCTCTAAACTGTTATACAAACATTGATCTAGCTCTGAAGTTGTCATATTTAATTTAATTCCAAGTGTTGTTTACATGATCCATTTTATGAGGACTCATAAAATAAAACCCTTTATTTTTTATTCATGTTCACCAAAAAATGGGTGGGCTTCTCTGTTCAAGCCTAGTGACTTACTAATGAGATTACTTGCCTCTCTCACCTTTGTTCTTTTTTCCAACACTGCTTAAAAATGAAACAACAATAAACCATCACCTTTTAAATTTTATACACAGAAATATAAACAATCTTTGTTAATAGGGTTAATAAAAAATTCAAACTAGATCCAAAGACTTCAAGAGAATAGTTATTTTATAGGAGTTGAGCAACCAATTCCCAATTAATTTGTTAAAGCAAATTTACAAGAAGCCCAACTTGATGGATGTGGTCAGAAATTATACTGCACCCCTGGAGCTATGAGGGTTAAGAACTCTTCTCAATGGACTATATTGCTATCTTTGTTGAATGATTTGAATCCCCAACCTTTAGCTTGATAGCCCCACACCCTAACCCCTGAGCTACCACACCCAGATAGACCACACTCTGTTATGCTTTAGTATGCTTGTATAGAGAGAGTGTAAAAACATATATTTTACTGTGTTTACTATGGTAAATAGCAATAATTGAAAACATTTATTGAATATTTGAGTCAAATATCAGTAAGGGGAAGTTTACCAAGTTATGTACAGAATTGTCTTTAATGAAAAAAGAAATGTTACTGTAAACAAATTCATTATCAATTGTAGACTTAAAAGAGAAGGTTGACCTTTCAGTTTACACTGGATGAGTAGTATGCTCACAGTTGTAATTATTTGTACTTTAAAATTTTTTTGGGGATATACCGCAACTTTTCTGTATTTACATGCTCAGCAGTTTTGAAAGTGCCTTATTTCTGTTGTAATCAAAACGTGAAACATATTTCTAGAAGTTTGTTGCATAATATGCCCTTCACTGTTTTAATTTATGTTGTCTTAGTCAGGTTTAATCTCTGTTGTCAGTTAACTAGCTATGTCATGTAACAGAGGAACCCTTCTGTGGGTAAGTTTTTACTAACTGTGACAAACTAAAATGGTGTGAGAAGTGAATATGTGCTGTGTGTTTAACGAGGGGCCGTCATTTCAAGAATGATTCTAATTCTTAGTTGCACACTATAAATGCTAAATATAACCGCAGTAATACACAGCCACTTAATGAGTGTAATTTTAGTTTTTTCATAAACTATGCTAGCTAATTTTATAAATGCAGTTCTGCAGCACTGTACCATGTGCTATACACGAGTGTAGTACAATTCTGTTAATAAAAAGCCACACCACAAAACACATAGAAACACGGATATGTGGTTCTTCCTAGAAGTCAGCATCTCTTTACCACTTATGCTTGCATAGTTAGCTTTAGATAACGTTTATGCTTTATTATGAGCTATAGAACGTTAGATTACAAACCAAATCAAGATAATTTAATAAATGGTTCTCATGCACCTTTAACAATTTTTTTTAATGATTCAGTAAAGCTAGCAAGCAACTGGACCCAATAATTAGTTTACATCTGTTCATATGAGGAACAGTTTTGGCTAAGAGCTGGCTAAGAGTTAAGAGCTGCACTGATTCCAATATTCCTATGAAGCATGTTTTAAGTTAAGTATTATAATTTAAATTATAAGAGACAGGAAGCTTTTTTAGAATGAATCATGTGTCTGTGTAAAGGTCGCATGGTAACGAAGATGTTTCATCTTTGACTTCCTCTCAAATTCTTCTTAATCAGGAAGACCAAGTCAAAAAAAGTGTCAACATTGCGCTTGCAGGCCACCTCTCAAAATAACTTCGTTTACACGAGAATTATGTTCTTAAAATAATTTCATTCACACTGATCTTTGCATTGGGGCTGTCAAGACATACTGCAGTGAAACCTTCAGTTACTGATGGATAGGGCTGCAACTAACAATTATTTTGATAATCGATTAATCGGTCGATTATTTTTTCGCTGAATCGGATAATTAAAATTTTTTTTCCTGTCTTTACATTTACATTTAATCTTTTAGCAGATGCTTTTATCCAAAGCGACTTACAAATGAGAACATCACAAGTCAGTAGTTATGAAGAAAACAAGCTTCACTAGAATTATTAAGCAGGTCAATAAATGTCTGGTTTTATTATTTAGATAGATTATTTAGATAGATTATTTAGATTATTTAGATAATTAAATGAAAATATAAAGTAACACACGTTCTCCATCACTGTTATTATCCAGTTAACAACCAAAAACAGCATGAAGCACGCTCTGCCGGTATATTCCAGCGTTGTTGAAGCGCTGCAGGTGACGTAAGCGGCTACGACATTGCGAGAAATGCGTAAATCGCGCGGCTCAATGAATCGATAATGAAATTTGTTATCGACACTTTTGATAATCGATTTTTTATCGATTTTATCGATTCGTTGTTGCAGCCCTGCTGATGAAAACCAGCATCACAACTGGGCTACTGAATCACATAGTTCTTCTATAGGATTTGTGTCAGTATCTACCATTGTTATAATAATATACTGTAGCAATAATGTTTAGAATGTTTTTTTTTTATTATTAATTCTACATTACAGATGGTATGCGGTCAGTTACTTATTGCCATAGCCACACCAGCACCCATTAAGCTTCAATTTTTATCAGTACAAAATTTTGCCACAGTTTATGATTTCTGCACCCTGCTATACACCGCACCCTTTGCTTACAAACATAGGGGTGTCTGATTTGGCCGATAAGCGCGAGGGTTTCTGGGCTCCGAGCCTGTAGAGGGACGCAATGCTGTAGAGGGAAAGCACCTGGAAACCATCCACTTTCTTCGAGCAGGGTCACTGAGTTTTGTCTGTAGACTCTCTTTCTACTAGAGCAGCTCTGCTGGATGCCTATGCATTCACAACTGTACAGCGTGTGTGACTTTAGCCAAAGCAGGTGTGGCTTTAAGGAATAAAATAGGTTGTAGAAAGAACATATGACCATGACAAATTCATGTTCATTTAATTCATTCAATTTCTTTAGATCATCAATCGTGTGAATGTTGCACAGAAATGCAGTATGTGACTCTTTTTTAGCCTATTTATTAACCAGGTGTTGGTAGACACAGCAAATAAAGTTTGTGGATGTGCATTTTATTACACCAGTTGATTAAAGTGTTTAAACTAAATGTCTTGTGTATCATGGTGTAATTTAATCAGTCTTTGTCATTAAACTTGATCCCTCCTAATATATTCCATTTGCATAAATTGAGACTGGCCAGCTGACAAGTGTGTCGTATTAAATATATTTAACTTTTGCCAGTAAATGTTAAGCTGCATATACTGGCGTGTTTTATTAATGGCATGAATGGTATCATGCTTCGGTAACAATATACTGCTTATATACCAATATAAATTTTCAGACAGATTTTCAGTGTTGCAAGGATTCACGTTGTAGTTTATTTCATTTAATTTTTGCAAACCAAAATGCAAAACTGAACGTTATAATAACAAAATGCATATAGTATGCATTTGTGATTAATGTGTGATTAAATATCTTTTATCCATATCTTCAATTCTGGTGTGTGTTGTAGGTGGTCACTCTTTGGTATCGAGCTCCTGAGGTGCTGTTACAGTCCAGTTATGCCACCCCAGTGGACCTCTGGAGTGTGGGCTGCATCTTTGCCGAAATGTTTATGAGAAGGTAAAAATGAGTTGTGCAGTAAAGTACATTTACACAATATTTTAGGTTCAAGTAAAGTCAAAGAAACAGGTTGAGCTAGGGAGACCTGATTTTTCACTTTGTACCCCAGCACTAAAACAGTGTTCACACAGAATGAGATTAAATTGTGTAATCCAGGTATTTAAACAGATTAAAAGCCTCTACATTATGAGTAGTAAGTTTAGTAGATAGTAAATTTTAATAATTATTCTCTTATAATTTTAAGTTCTAATTCTCAAGTGTGTAAAATAGTGTCCTATTGTTTATTACAAAAATCACAAACCATTTACTCATGTAACAAGTTGATCTCACCTTTCCTTACTTAACTGTACCTATACTTATACTTAACCTATATCACTAGAATTTTCACAAACTTGTGGAGACCATGCAAAACAAATGCCTACCATCATAAATGCAAATAAATGACAAACTTTTCAAAATATACACTTATTATATAGTTTCTTGTACAGAATGTGTTTGTATACCATCATAAGCAATTCCATATATGAGTGTGTGAGGGGTATGCTAGTGTACTTGTGTATGTATATATAATATATATACATACATACATACACACACACACACACACACACACACACACACATACACACAGTAAGTAAGTAAGTAAGTAAGCACACATGCCCGGAGAGGTGGGCAGTCTTATACTGTACTCGGCGTATAGGGGTCAACTGGGTTACGGCACTTCTGACACAGCCCATACTTGGTGTGCCTGGGAATCGAACAAGGGACCTTCAGATCACAAAGCTGGTTCCTTTACCACAAGCATGAAATACATGAATTACACAATCAATTGATTATTTTTTAAAGTAATCCCACCACTTAAAACAAGACTGTGTTCACATAACAGTCAAGGAGAGGGAAATTAGGATCAAAGTGTAATTTTCAAGGATGTTTTTACTGTGCTCAATAGACTCAGTTTTAAGAAACAGCAATATTTATCTCTTTATCTTAAAGCATTTGGGTGAGACTTTACTTCCAAAGCGACACAATGGCTGTGAACATGTGAACACAAAATGTTCCACAGAACTTTAAATGGAGTCTAGAAAGAGCTTTTTAAATGGCCTGCTGTTTGCCGTAACCACATTGTTGCAGTCAGTTAGGGTTGTTACAGTTTTGGGGAAATACTGTTCATTGTGGTTGCAGAAGGCATAGATGGCCTTTAACTGCAGGATTAATGTCAATTGCAAAATGCACAATATAGTTGTTAGGTGGTATTTTAGGATGTTTTAAATTGTACAAAGGGTTTATAGTTGCTATAGATTTATAATAATAATAATAATAATTATTATTATTATTATCATTATTTTAAGAATGGAGGTAAAGGATATTAATATAATCAGCCATTCATGAGAAGGAAAGCAAGCTCAATATGCAATCTGAATTTCCTTCCTCAAACCGCCACTAACAAGACACATGTCCCCACTGTGTAACGGCAGAAAAGACCCCAGGTGGGTTTCAGACAATAATAAATTAGTGTATGGGGGTGGCGTGTCGATGTAAAGTATACTGAATCTGTCTTGCCGTGTGGATTTCCTATTTGGTGGCTGGCTGAGTGTCTTTCATTGTGCTGGAAAGGATGCGGGGGCTGATGTCTTCCTCTCGACACACGTGTGCGACACGAGATTGAGGTAGAGGTGTGTTATAGGAAGGCCAGATCACAGACCCGCTCACACACATCCTGTGTTTTCACATCCAGTTGGACCAACTGTCTATTCATTGCAGTTTATAAGTTTGAAATGTCTAAATATTCACATAGTTTTTGTATTTTCGCTATACTTTGAAAATGCCACTTCATCGAAATGAACCTTCGGAATGACCAGACACTGAATCATAAGACATGTGTGTAGTGGGGGGATGGATGGGTGTTTGTGTTAGTGCAGTTCAGATCATCAGCTTGTGTAATATGAGGTGTTGTGCAGGTAAGCCTGTCTCTCCAGCACAATGCCTTGGAAAAAGCCACTGTGCTGCACTCCTGGCTGAACTCCAAAAGTGCTATAGGGCAAAAGGGAGGCTCTTTGATCAGTGCTAGCAGTACACCTCTTTTTCCTCTCCCTTTTTTCTGGAGGTTATTAAGAATACTTTTTAAAAAGGCCACCTGCTGCAGATTAAAAGACACCTGGGAAAAGCCTTTCGAAAAGCCTCTATTCTGTTCTGTGAGAAGTACACTGCATTCACAGTGCCAACAACGTGGGTTTCAGAGGCACCAGGGAATGATAAAGCCATGACGCACCTGAACTAGCAACGCTCGGTCTGAGTTATAGAATCTATTTACTGTTCAAATGATATTTTGGTGAGCATGTAATAAATCTCTCGAATTGCCGTACAGAAGTTCCATTCGGACAGTTAATGACATGTCAATGCTCAGTTAACACTGCATTCTCCCAACAGCTTTTGATCCACTATTTTTATGATCTGTAATCCAGCTGCTTAAAATGGATTCAGTTTAGTGTTGTTTATATTCATAGAACCAACAGATAAGTCTGTGGGAACTTTAATACCGCTTACAAGTCCGTATCTGCATCTTGAAGATGGCAGAACGCTTAGTCACCATGTTTATGAATGATATTGAAAGTGCTGTTGACATTCCACTAATCCAAAGAAAAGCACTGACTTGTTAAGAAGGAATTCACATCCTTTTTGAATTCTTACAGATACATGTGTGTGCATTGCGTCTACATGTTTTGGGACTCCGTTTAAAGCAGAAATATCTGCCCACCCCTTACCCCTAAACATGCTCCAGCATTCCGAAGGCTATCAGGGTGGAATGTGGATGGTCCAAAGTGTTACTCAGCTGTGTGTGCTGGCTCGGAGCTTTGGTTGTGCTCACTCACTTAGGATGCATAATATGAGCCTTGTCTAAAAAAGTCCCTTCTCCATTCAGAATAATAAGTAGGGCAGAGACAGGGGCAAATTCAGTCCCAGCAAATTGTAGCCATACTTGTTTTGGCATGATAGAGGCAAGGGTTCAGTATTTTAGTCCATGGCTGTTTGAAAACAGAACTGGTTATTTTCCATTTCGACTAGTTTTTCTGTGCATGGTTCACATTTCAAGCCCACGGATTTCGCACATGATTGACTGTCAGTCCTGCTCCCGCCAATAAGAGACAAGTCTGTAAACGCCAGGAGGGAATTACACAGTCTGAGTTTTCACTTTTGACTTCTTAAGAATATTTGCTCAAAATGCCAACATTTGACAGACAGTGAGACACCCCTGACAGTGTGCTTGCAGTTCCACAACCAGCAGGCAAACACTTAAACTGAGTTGAACTTTTTTTCATGTGACAAAGGGTGTTATAGGGGCAAAACACAGAGTGCCATGTTGTCTGAACTGTCTCTCTGGCTCATTTAGATGAACAAGTTTACCATGATTCTAGTTCGTATTGGCTCGTGCCCCTTTCTTTATTTTGGGCTGAACTATAGCGTCCTCTGTTGGCAAGTGACAAGATTGCAAGACAGGCATTAGCAGTGGTTTTCCATTGAAAATGGTTATTTTATGGATGTTCACAGCTAAAATGAAGGTTTGCTCAGAGATGAAAAAGCGTGAGAGAAATAAAAATGGGGACCCCTTCCACAATCTTAGTAGAGGATTAAGCTTAAGATAATGAATGAATAAATGAATATTTAATCTAAATAAATACGGAAAAACTAAAGTAGATGTAAAACTAGACATAATTAACAACTGTTTATTTGATATTAGTCAATTAAAACTACATTTTATTCATTCATACATTTTCTAATCCACTTGTTTTAATGTAGGCTTACTAGGATTGCTGGAATATAAAAAGTGGAGAAATGCCCTAGACAGGTTGCCAGGCCATAAAAAAGCAAACACAAAGAGAAGCATATCTACATACATACATACATACATCACATTAGTTCTTTAACAGTGGCATTTTATCCAAAGCGACTTACAAGTGTCCCAATTTGATTTTTATGTCAGAGCATAAGGTTGGCCATACAGCCTCCCCTGGAGCAATTAGGGGTTAGGAGTTATGCTCAAGGACCAACATTGGTAACTTTAATGGATTTGGGATTTGAACCCAAAACCTTTAGATTTACCCCAACACCCTAATCACTAAGCTACCATGCCCAGGCATACTTTTACACTAAGAGACAGTTTGGTGTCTTAAATTCATCTAACTTGTCATAGAGCCGTGTGAGGTTTTTGTCCATGAAATCAACCCTAGGTTCTCATTCTGGCCTGATGCTCTACTGTATTTTTGTCATGTTAAAACTCTAGGCATGTCAATAAGCACATTAAATGCTATGAATATTAAATTGGATATCCTTGCTTTAAGGCTATATAAACTTCAAATACTTGTGTGGTCCTCTTCCCGTAAGCAGGCTGTGACTCAGAGAAGCCTGTATTTTTAAAACACTTTAAAAGATATTAATTACTTTAACATTAATTCTTACAGTCGGATAATCTGAGCATTGGGTCATTACATTACATAAAAAATCTTATTTTCCCTTTTTATTAAATGTTGGATTGAAAGGATGGAATCAGAACCAGCTCTGCTATTTGAAATTTGCGTTCTTGCTGGGGGAAACATACCAACCTACAAGCCTCAGGGTGAGCCAAAGCCACATCAGCAAGCAGCAGACCTGGCAGGGGGATCTCGAAATGTGTGGTGCTTCATCTCATTCTGAAAAAAAAAGACTTTAGTTTAATCCTAGTCTTTGGCTGCCTGGCCAGAAAACTAGAATGCTTTTATTATTGCATGATTGTCAGCATAGTCTTTTTAGATTCTGTTTTTCGCTTTATTTTTCTTCTAAGCACAGTTTTAGCATCTTGCTCTTATTAAAAAAAAAAACAAAGCAGCCTTGTGTCTGAAGGGAAACATGTTCATCTAATTGAAATGTGTAAATGCCACTGGAATGAATTGTCAACAGGCTTTTTGACTCAGTGTGGTTCATAGAATAACATGCTGTGATATGGCACATACTCGGGTTTCTTTTGGTTTATTCATAAATTATAGTGTGGTATTGCTCACACTGCAAGTTTATAGTTTAATCTTTGTTGATTATTTCTTTCTCTTTTACAGACCTCTTTTTTGTGGGAACTCTGATGTTGACCAACTGGGTAAAATTTTTGAGTGAGTATTAACCACAAAAAAACTTGAAAATACCTTTTATTAATATAAACAACAATAAATCCAAATGAATGTGTCACTGTAAAAATACAATGTGCATTAATGATTCTAGTGTGGTTGGTGTTCCTTCTCCTGACGACTGGCCCCAGGAAGTAGGTTTGCCTCAGAGTGCCTTCCACCCTCGACTTCCTAAGCCCATAGAAGAATTGGTGCCAGATATGGATGAACTTGGAAAATCCCTTTTACTTGTAAGTCCCCTCTGTGTTACATTAAATAACACACACACACGCACACACGTATCAGGGCAGAGAGAGTACAGCCCAAACTCTATTTTTTAGTATGTCATTCCCTCATTTTTTCAGAGCTGCTGTTGTTATTGGCTTATTTTTGTGTCCTGTATTGTGACTGCAGACTTTGCTCTTATTCTCTAGCCTCTCCTTCTTTATCTCTGTGCATAGAAACAGACCTTCTTCCCTGGTTCTGCATTTTATTTACAAATTAGCATTATATTGCAGCTCTACCCTTATATCCCTCTGACATGAAACCAACATTCCCACTTCTATGGCCACATAACATTTTTTGGCATCAAGTATGAACATGGGCTGGGCTATGATTGTGTCGCTAATCTGAAAAATAAGAGAAAAGAGAGATAAAAGACTAAAAAACAGGATCAAAAGAATACTTAATACTCACCCAGGCAGAACTTTACCATCACGGTTTTGTCCACTGGTCAGACTCTTCACTTCTCCTTTATTGAGCACAACTAGAGGGATGCTGACCACCCAATTTGTCAGCCAGCCCACTATACTGCTTCAATCTCCTTTTTGGACTTGACATATGCTGGGTCAATGATCTGCAAAAAAACATGGTGTCATTGAACCCACACAAGCCCAGAACCTGTACTTTTTTACCTCAAAACACCATTTTTAGTGTTCAGTCTGATGCTCAGTATGTTCTTCATTTGTTAAAACAATATATATAATTTTTCTTATATTTTACTAAAGTTTTTATTTTTAAATTAATGAAGGGAATGCTGGTTATAAGTGGCACAGTGATCTTGACTCACAACAAAAACATTAATTCTACTTGATTCCACTGGCCATTCTGCTTTTTTGATTCTGCTTTTCGAACACTTGGGTTTATCTTATGTATATATCTTATGTTACCATTTAACTGAAAATCAATTAAAATTGTCCCATTCATGTACCACTTTTGAAGCTATTAATTAATTATTTAATTGTGTTAAAGAATCAGATTGCTCTATAATTTTCTGGCCATTTCATCAGTATTTGTATCTAGGGCAAAAAAAACAAGTGAGACATAATTCAGTTTTTCTCATTTTAGCTATTCCCATCAAGGTTCTCAACATCAGATCATTATTATATACAGATCATATGATCTCATGTTTTACTGAGCATAACTATCCATAACAACTTGCATGTGATATCCCAACTTATCCTGATAAACCTTTTTTGTCCTTTTCTGCCAAAATAAATCTCATCCCTTCTCTCTACAGTTCCAAACCATCTCAATCTTACCTCCTTTACTTTGTGTCCAAATATCATTTCTGTTCTCCCCTCTAATTGACTTATTCCCAATCATATTTTTCCTGTCACGAATCGCAACAATCGCAGCATCTTAATCTTCCACAGCTCCTTATCCTGTATTTTGGTCAGTGTCGCCATATCAAAACCATGAAATACAGCAGATCTCTGTCCAGTAAACTTCTTCTTACACTCTGACAGATCACAGATCAACCCTCTGCACCCTGCTTGCAGTCTTTTCTTCACCTCTCACCTCTCTACCACATTCTTCAGGACATTTAAGTCTAATAAATATCAATATACACCAGCACGCTTTGATAAAATTGATCTGGATAAGCAAATTAGAAAAATTGGTAATATAAATAAAAAGAAAAATTTATTCTTGCCCAAAATGCTCATAAAATAAACAGAATACCCTATATAAAATATAAAATTGTATACATTTATATGGTATTTCTATGACCAGAATAAGAAATGATTAAAGTTGCAAAGCTGTTGATAAGGTTTATAAAATGGGGTTTCTGATTTAAATAGTTGTTCCTTTATGTGTTAATATATGATGTGACTTGAAAACCAATCATCAAAAACTGAATGGATGGCTTTTCTCTCATTTATATCTGCAGCAATTTCTGTCATTCAATCCAGCCCGAAGAATATCAGCTTATGACGCGCTGTCTCACCCATACTTCCAGAGCTTGGACAGCACCAGCAAGAATCTGTATGCTCAGCCCTTCCCTAGTAAAAAGCCCTCCCTGGAGGAGAGAGCTGCTTGAAAGACTTATCCCTTTTTTTACAGAGCCACCAGCACAAAACCCAAACCTTGTCTTCCATCTGTGGATTACATGCTGCTTTTTGGTTCTTAAAGTATTACAAAAAGTTGCATTTTCACTGCAACAGGTAATCCGTCCTTGCATGGAATGATCGAAAAATGATTTGACGCTGCTTTTCTGCCTGCCCGTCTTCCTCATCAGGAATTCCCTTTTCTGATGAGGAAACTCCACTGCCAGATGTTTTAAATGGAGGCTGCTACACCATTATTCCAGGAATCAGGGGTCTTTATTGTCACACGATAGAACTGCCATTACTCAGTTACTCCTGTCACTGTTGAAAACCAGCAAGTTCACTGCCTTTTACTAACATGGATCCTGAACTATCAGAGACATTACACTGCTATTACTGGTCTGTTGAACAGAACCTTCTTTTATAAAATGCAATCACACCCTTAAACCGCCTATAGTTTTGGATCATGTGAAATTTTGAATGACTGTCTGTCAATACGTCTCATAAGACCAAGGACAGGCTTTGTGGATCCTAATGGCATTGAATTCACATTTCAGTTGAGCACATAACTAAAGCCAGCCAATCGAATGGCTTTGGATTCATATGTCTCACCACTGTGTACATTTCCTTGACAGAGCCTAATTGTTAAATTAACCTGGAAAGACCCCAACACGTCATGCAGTCTAAGGCCACAGACTTAGTTTATCTTTCATTGACAGTGTTTAGTTTAAAACTAGGCTTGATATGAGATGGGTGTCTAGTAATAAAGCAACTCATCATAATCATGCTATACATGAATTACTGCTATATTGTTCATTTATTTTGTATCAGTGTTGATGATGATTTATTGTGGTTGTGTTGAGTCTTAATTTTAGTCGACTTGAAGGTGTAGGGACTTAAATGTATCAAGTGTATATTCCTTCATATTAATTCTGTTGTTGGGGAAACTATCTATTTAACCATTCATATAGATAGAGCATTGGGTGGCATGTTGAAATCAAAAAAGAACTGGGTTAAAAGAGGAAATAGTATGTAGTTTAGTATATAATTTTACATCAGTAATGGCCGAGCAGGTAGAAAATATGTAGTTTTAGTGACGGTGAATGAAATGTGAAATGATAGTTTATGAGCAGGATTGCTAAATGGTTAGGAAGGTGAATTAACTACATTTGGGGAAATGCTAAATGTCATTGTCATTTTAGCCCCCTGCAAAGACATGAACAGTCAGGTTTATTTTAACGGAGAAAAATACATTATCAAAAAAACATTAAATAAAGGTTAAAATTGGCTGCTTTAAATTGCCCCTATATCGGGTGTGTTTGTGTGAGTTGAATGTCCAACTCTAGTATGGGATTAACCAGAAGATAATTGATGGATGGATCTCCTATTAACTAGCAGGTATTCTGACCCCCACAGACCTCTATGACCCAAGTGCTATGTGCCCATGAAGCACACAAATTACCCCTGTCCTTTCAAGAAAGTACCCTGTTCTGCAGTATGTGTTTAAAAGTCAGGTAAATCAGGTGTCACTGAATCAGTAGCACCTTTCATCCACCATGGGCAGGATCAAAGAGCTGTCAAAGCATGTCAGGGACAAAAAAAATCCCCCCGAGATGTGCTCAAATCTGTTGACCAACTAAGGACTAGGTCACGTTATTTATAATAAATGTCTGTCCTGTGCTTGCCAACAAGGATTTCCCCACAAGGACTAGGTCACGTTATTTCAATTATGTTTATCTAATGTTTTTATGTTGATATTCTCTCTCTGTTTGTTAAAATTAAACTATGAGAAAAATTATAGATTGTTCATGTCTTTGGAAGGAGGACAAACTTACAAACATCAGCAGGGGATCATATAAAATATCTTCCCCACTATATGGAATTGCTGATCGCTTAAAATTAATAAAAAAAGAAAATATGTTATATAGCCCAGTGACTCTGAGACATGCCCTGGATCTTCTTGTTTGGTTCTGCAAATAAGTATGACTAGAGGAGAAAAAAAGAAAAGAGGAAAAGATGCTGCTTTTCAAATTCACAGAATTTTGCGAGGTGAGAATAAACAGAAGAGAAGCAACACAGGCACTGTATTGTATACTCTGTTCATAGATTCAGAAAGGCACTGGTGCTTCCTTTGTACACTCAGGATTTCAATAGACTTAGTAGTTTGGTTGGTACTTATCAGATAGCTTCAGATTGACAAAAGCTTTGTGAATCTTTTCATATTTAGGATTATGGAGTCTGATAAATCCAACTCTTTTCCACTTCCCATCCTCAGGTGTATTTATAGTTATAGATTTACATACAGAAAGTTTCAGGTATACATAATTAATTCTGCAAAACTATTCACTGTAATATCCTACAAATAATACAATGTTGCTGCCTATTTAAAACTCGATTACACAAATGTTGCATACATTCCAATCGCTATATTAAGCATCGAACCCTGCCACATTCAGAACCCATTTTATATCCGGTATATTGTGCTGATTGTTTTAACAAATTTTGCCATTCATCAAAAGGGGCCTCATTACCAACTCTTTACTCGCAGAGCAATAGAGGAATGGAATTTACAAAAAAGTAAATTGTCCACCACAGGAGAGTAAATTCCTCAGTAATATGACTTTTTAATTGCACAATAAAATCATAGAACACTTTTTAAATGGGACCTAGTTAAAAAATTCTCACATTTAAATTTTGTCATTTTGCGACCTCTTACATCCAAAATGACTGACAAGTGTATCGACACACTCACCCATTACCTTTAACTAACAGCATTTTCTTTCTTGCATTGATAGAATGGAACTTTTACCTGTGGGATTATGAAAAGCTGTTCATAATTGTTTTGTGAACCACTGATGAGAATTGTTTAATGATCTTTTAAGTTTTAAAGTTGGAGAGTGTCATTGTGTTTGTTGTGGTCAAGCCTTAAAATGATTCTAATCTTCATAAGATCCCTAGGTCGAAAATTGGAGTCTTTGCCTATTACTTAGCTGTAGTCTGCCATAAACATGGGAAGACATGTGTAATGGTTGTACAGATAGACCAAGATAGAGCAGATAATTAAATAAAGCACTTTCACACTGGAAATACATTAATTAAATAATTAACCCTTTTTAATTATTGTCAGCATGAGTGCTGGTACCCACATCCTTACTCTGACTGGTTCAAACACCCTGGACAGGTCTTCAGTTCATTGTGAGGCAGACAAACACATTTATATTCACACCTAGGGATAATTTAATATCCTCATTTCACATTTGAAATAAACTGGAGCAAAGGAAAGCCATGCAGATATGGGGAGAACAAACCTGTCTGCACGTTCTAGTTACATTTGCTACCACATTATTACGTATTGCATTATGCAAGTAGTTATTTAAATGTACAGTGCAAATAATTGGGCACACAAGCAAACAAACCATATTTACACATAATGCAGCAGTTAATCAACACTTAAAGTAATATCAAAACTAATACACCATTAGATTTAAGGAAAGGAGGTCCATGGCAAAAGACTGTTAACATTTTACTCAGTAATTTGGGAGTAAGTTAAGAGATAAAAATACCTGCGCGTTAATATTTTTTTTGCACATGCTGGTAAACCAGGAATAAGAATTTGGCATGCCAGACCCAACCATGTTTATACGTTTATTTGTTTTTTTTTATCAAATATACATAATCGAAGCAATATAATCTTAGGGTGCATGCACATCTTACATACCTGATATAGCACCTGATGATACCACGATGCACACGTGACCCCCAAAAACAAAACCAGCAATCAGGTGGCTTGGTACCATAATTACAGTGCAAGTGTAAAGACGTTTACGCAGAAAGAGCAGGCACCCTACATAAAATAAATAATATAAAGGACTCCCCAGACAGTCCTTCAGAGTGTTGCCTATGGGGACAAGGACAGCATTCGGCTACTATTACCACTGACAGAGGCCCGCTGATATTTTTAGCAGGTGGAGAAGCAGTGCAGGAGTCCTGCTTCATGTACGACCGGAGCACGGTCAGATAAAAAATCGGGCGCCCACAAAAACACACAGCAGAGTACAGTACCACCTGACGTTTCATTTTGTTTGTAGAAGTCACGTGTACATCTGTGGGATCATCAGCTTTTATATGTGGATTGATGTGCATGTGCCCTAAGATATTTATATTGCTTTTATTATGTTAATTTGATTAAATGAAATAAACTTTGAAAAACAAATTAGTTTTTTTGTAGTTCTGTCTCATGCCTGCATATTTTGCCAGCATGCCACACCCCGTAACAAAAATGAAAAATTCAAATACATCTTTGTGCAGTTTTGGCACTGTACTTGCACATCTGTCTTCTGTTGTGAAGTAAATCACATGTTAACAACATAATATAACAAGTTGTCCCGCAGAGTTGATGGTAAGTAAGTGGTAAAACATTTTAGGGTCAGACCATAGCACAGAGAATCCTCTAGCATATTACATTTTTAAGTACAACATGGCTGAATTTGGGTCTTTTTAATACTGTTCTCTAAATTATAATGTATTGCTGTAATTCACAGTTTTGTATTTTATTAAAAATGATTTTCTTATAAAAATGTTCTAGGTTTTAGTACTTTACTGCCAGAGCTTAAATATGTTATAACGTTGAAGCTCAACATTATGTACAAAGAAATGTCTGCTTCTTCTTCAGTTAGTACCTAAAATGTCATGATTAAACACAAAGTAAAAATATGTTTTTAGTGGGCATTAGATGTCTATATGATTGTTTCACCCATATTAAATTTTGTTGATCTGACTGGTCCTTATTAAATTTGTGATGACTTGTGTATAAAGTCAAGTTTAAAGCTTTGACATGTCATTTTAAAATTTGTAGTTACATTTTTAATGCGTTAATAGAAACAGCACCTTGAAACCCTCCATCTCACTGTTTTTCCCCTAAAATATCACAACACCATGAGCTTTGAAATTATTATTCAATTTAATTTAAATGCATGAGGGTTTAATGATAAAGTTATTACAATTATCACAACTTTTTAATCATTAGTTGTATTGGATATATTTTGTTTCTTTTTTATTTAATCAGTTAATTTTAATGTGTTTTTGTCTTATATTGCTGGATAGTGGTACTTTAGTTTTTTGTTGCTATTTAGTTCCATACACGTTGCAGCCATTAAATTGTATTCATTTTATTTATTTATTGGTAATTCAATGAGAATAGGTGAAATAAAATATTAAAGCATTGAGAAACTTCAAACCTATTTACCTAATGCTATATTAAAGGTGCTATGCTATAAGTGTATCTTAAACTTGAAACTGTTGAATAGTTGGAGTAATATGAACATTAGCAATAATTACCTTGTGTTTGTGACCAATATTTACACATATGATTTAAATAGTCTTTTTTTTGTTTTTATTAAAACTTAAAAATAACAATTTATATGATTGTATCATTACCATCTCTTTACAGATGATACTGGATGTACAGATTTCAAATCAGTAGTCCCACTGATAGTCTCAGTTAATACTACCTGTTTAAACTGTAATCAGTACTATTATCTTATAGAATGCACCATACTTATGAAATTCATAATAATTATATTGTTCACTGGACGTTTTTAGCAAAATATAATAAATTGTCTTTCACATTTTCCACATTTTACCTAGTACCAAGAGTAGGCTGTTTTTGTTGATTTTCATAGATGTTATTGTTTTGTGTTATGGGTTTGTCCATTCTGCTATTTACTGAGATATTGTACTGTCATTTTCTTATTCCTATTTTATTCCCATGGATTAAATAGATGTCATTGGCTTTAGTCAGTGTTTAGTTTTTTTTAATTTGATTTACATTGTTATGTTGTAGAAGGCAATGCAGTAGGCACTTAGCATTCAATGAATCAATATACATAATGAGGGTTGATGACACGCATAATAGAATTTTCTTTGCCGTCATTGCACCATGTGGAGAATTTCTGAAAATCACCTTCATTAGATTTGAATATAAAATATTAAAACTAGAGAAGTCAAGTTTTTGTAAAATAATGAAAAGATTGGATCAGTGTGTGTTCCAATATGTGCTTTTAATTTTCTTTATTAAAGCTGATGTTTTATTGTGCCGTTCTTTTCACATGCTTTTGCTAAAAACAAATCATATCCTTGATTGCAAATATTTATGTGCACCAAATTGAAGCAAAAGTACAATGGTTCAGAGCACCAGTTTAGTTTTTAGTTTTTTGTTTGTTTAGGTTCCTTTAGTGAATTCTTTTTGAGTTTTTACTATTATTTTGTATGAACTGGTTTGCTGCTATATTTTTTTCACTAGCTTGGCTCAAATATTTAAAAAAAAAAAAAAGACCAATTTAAATTTGATGCCATTTATAATAAAGCTGCTTGTGCTTATGAGTTTTTGTGTGTTTTTTTACTTCTTTGAATAAAGATTTTAGGTAATTAATGACCTAGTCTGCTTTTTAATGTTTATATTAATAATGCATGTTTTGTCACAATTTGAGACTGTGTTTGCCTAAAAAGAAGTCAGTATCTGATTTGGTCCATATTGAATGTGATTAATTTTTTTAAATCAATTTTAGTAAAAAGGAAATGGTTGACTGGTAACAAATTAGAAAACTGACAAAAAAAATCAATAGGGCAAGTAGATATGACAGAGCAGCTGTGCAAAGGTTAATATGCATGTCTTCTCAGCTGACCCCTAACGGAAAATAAAGAAAAGTTTAGTTCTGAAATATTTTCTTTTCTTTACAATTAAATTCACGGTTATTTAACTATTAAATTGATATGCAATTGTGGATAATGCTCCATAATAAATAAATGACAAAGTCTTTGTAGGTTCTTATCCACTTTTGGAAATTTCTGGAAAATCTGAAATAGAAATAGTGCAATAATATAGAAAATTCTAAGAATTCTTAAAACTATTTATTTTGAGTCTTATTTAATTGAAGACAGGGCAGTGTGGTGATATCACAAGAGACCAAATAACCCTGTAATAATGTAGCTACCAATCTCAAAATTAAAACAGATCTGAGTCCAAATAATATGTGATATTTGAAGGAACTATAAATCAAAGTTGTGATTTGTTGTATTATAATATTTAAAAGAAATAGGTCTACAGGGGCTTAGTGGTTAGCACGTTTGCCTCTCAGCGCTAGGGATTCCTGGTTCGAATCCCCATCTGGGTGGAGTTTCCATGTTCTCCCCGTGTCAGCGTGGGTTTCCTCCGGGTTCTCCGGTTTCCTCACACAGTCCAAAAACATGGATGAAGTCAATTGAATTCTCAAAACTGCCCCATATAGAGTGTGTCTGTGTGAGTGAGTGTGTGCCCAGCGATGGATTGGCGCCCTGTCCTGGGTCTATCTGCCCAGCGCCCGAGACGTTCTCCCCTGGATGGGCATGGGGAACCCCACCGCGACCCTAATAGAGGATAAAGCGGGAGATAATGAATGAAAAAAAAAAAAAAGGTCTACAGCCATGTAGCTGACACCAGGACTAATATATCAGTAGTTAGGTAGACTAAATAGCTAATAGCTTATTTTAGCTGTCATTATAACATGGTGATACTGTAATTACATGAACTTTACACTTTCATTGCCCTTTTAGAGTAGTGTGTTTTACTGTTACTAGACAGATATCAAAATTTGCTAAATGTGTAGCCCACTCTCTTCTGGTACACGTGAGTTAGAGGACTGCATATGGCAAGCCGTTTTAACATTTAATAAGTAGCGATAATGGCAATTATAGATATCTAAAATTATATTTTTACTAGTTAGAATTGCAAGTCAACATATCCATAATGTCATTTTGACTAGTAACAATTGTAATTAAAGATATCTACAATTCATTTCTTACTAGTAACAATGTTCATTCTTGATATCAACAATTCAATTTCCACTAGTAAAAATGTTCATTGTAGATATCAACAATTCATTTTCTACTAGTAAGCTTGTGCCATAGACCTCCATTCAAATTCAATTTCAGATATCTGTAATTCACTTTTAACATGTTACAATTACAAGCCGACATATCCATAATGTCATTTTGACTAGTAACAATTATAATTAAAGATATCTACAATTCATTTCTTACTAGTGAAAATTAAACCTGTTACTAGTTAGCCTGACATATTAAATGTTAAAACGGCTTGCCATAGACTGCACTGTATCTATAATGCAATAGTTAAGTGTAATGATACACTACTTCCGCTAGGAGGCAGAGTTCTGTCATCTCGGATGCAATAGCCCTGCAGCAGCAGCCACAGCAGCAGCAATGTAAACAAAGCGTGTAACTTTTGTGTGGAGATTAAATAAAAGCTCTCCTGTCATGGGGAAGAGGGACAATCGAATAGTAAGTTGCAAGTATTTTGCTTTATCTTAGCTCGTAATATATTTTCTCATATTACAACTTGGTCTGATTTGGTGGCAAAACCAGGTTCCACCGAGGCCTAGCTTAGCTTAGCATTAATTGATCATTAAATTAGCTTGATAGCTCGAGTATGTGACGTAAATGAATGACATTTGCAACATAGTCACGTAATGAAGGGTTTAATAAATAATCCGATCTTTAAGATTATATTGTACTATATTTTCCCCTCAAACACATAACAGGGGAAGCAATGAAGTATGTTAGCGTGGATCAAACTGAAGTAACGGTGCACACTGTATTCACAATTTAATTTCACCAGTTCAATCATGATGCGAGAAATATAAACTATTAAATTAATTTGAATATATCAAACCATAATGTTATTTTCATCAAAATGCACGTTTCGTGTCAGCTACGTGGCAGTGTCGCTATAAACCTGACGACCAGGTTAGCTTTAAATCAGGTAAATCTGTAGTAAAAGGTTTTACATATTCATTCAGTTAAAATAACCGTCTTTATTTAATAAAGCAATTATATACTCTGGCTTTTTACAATTTAACATTTAAAACGAAGCACAAAGAGAGAAATTCTTCAAAATGCCAATGCACTCGATGTTCTGTGTTACAAACGTGTTATCTTACAGTATCTCAGCTGCTTAACTCAGATCGTAAATTTCTATCTATTAATACAATTAATAATAATAATAATATGAATATAATTATATTGAGTAGACGCTTTTATCCCGACTTGCTAGTTGGGGGTCGGAACACAGGGGTCAAGTCGTTTATACTGCGCTTTTTACAATAGTACTTGTAGGGGTGCGAATCTCTCAGTGTCTTTCGATTCGATTAGGATTTTTGAGGCCACGATTCGATTCAGAATCGATTTTCGATTCAGAAACGATTTTTTCCGTTCAAATGCTCTTTAAATTGTGTTTAAATGACGTGATTGACAAGATGAAGCAACAATGTGAACAAATTGAACGTTTATTTAAAACAATGCTTTCAGGTTTCTTCCTGTATCAAATCTTTTTGCTTCATTTTATATTTATATAAAAAAATAGGATTGTGCTAAATTAAAATGAGCAGTATTAGGTTCACTTAGCTGCCTGGCTTTTCCTTACATAAAAAACATACATCAATGAACAAATAATTCAAAATATATTAATACAAAAGTTCACCATGGTGCATTATCCTTTAATCAAAACTAAAATCCAGACTTTACAGTCATAGTGCATTTATATTTAGCAAATCTTTAAAACTTGAAATACATACTTCAGTCTATTTAACTACATTGCAAATTCCTTCCGCTACATTTTTAAAACTTAACTTTAAATATTAAATATATTTTTAAACTTCTTTTATCTCTTCTTTTTTCTTTAGCGATGTCGCAACAAACGGGCTCACACATTTGTCGTATTTCCAAAGTACCACGATTTTTATGTTCCACTCGTTGTAATCAGTTGCTCTCATGTCGAGCTCTATCTTCCTGACTTTAAAACCCAAATACTGGCTTTTAATGCCGACCGAATCCCGCTCCCCCCTGCTCCATGATTCCCGCTAGCATGAACTAGCATGCTAGCGAACTACAACAGGAGCTGGTTAACAAGCTTGCTGTACGGTGGCCGAGCGGCTCCGTAATGCGATATGCAGTACGCTCGAGAGGGGGGCGCCAAAAAATAAAACTTAAAAACATTGTTTAAAAATAGATTCTTGGGTATTTTGAATCGATTCCGAAACGCCTGGACTAAGAATCGCGATTCGTTGAAGAATCAATTTTTTTCAGCACCCCTTAGTACATTGTCACAAAGCAGTTTTACAGTGTTATAAGCCTTCAAACCCCCAAAGAGCAAGCCGAAGTGACAGTGGCAAGAAAAAAATGTCCTGTTATGTTGTATTTTTAGGAAGAAACCTTGGGTGGACCAAGGCTCAGGGGGCACTCATCCTACTTGAGTGGCCAGGCAGCATAAACAGTGTAGTACAGATTGTATAGTGATCATGTCTGCATTTAACAATTGTGGAAAAACTAACTACATAAGTCCATTGAGAACCTCCTGCAGGTCTGCAAGTCCAATATAAATCCAATTTCCATCCAGTAAATTGTCGTAGCCTACTGCTCCGACAAAGCCATGGATGAAGAGCTGATGACTCTTCAAAGAAACTGGTGACCATGAGGTTCTCCGTGTTAGACAGTTAATCTATGCTGCTTTCTGAGCATAGATTTTAGAGTGTTGTGGAAGTTAGAATAAAAGCATGGTTGGTCTGGCCTTGCAAAAAAAAAATCAATGTTTAGATACTGACTTGTGTTATGACCTTGAGTTATTTTCTTTAAACTTTTGTTCTTTACCAATATTTTCCTTTTTCAAGGGCAGATTGTAAGTTACATAGTTTCCAAGATTTTTTTCTTATCTTTTTCTTTTTCATCTGTATAGTTACATTTTCTGATGCATTATAAGGTGAAGGAAAAAACCCCAAAACCCCAATAAGGAAAAATGTTAATGTTCCCAAACACACCCCTTCTAAAAAATAAGGCCCTGATGGGTTCAGACTGTTCCTTGTAGCTTAATCTTTGGTGGGAGAAAAGTTAGGTGTGTGTATGTGTTTAAATGTCATTTAGCCGACAGCATTTTTATTATGGCTACTGAGTGATAAGTTAAGGCCAAAACCAAATAGTAATATATCTATACTGTCTCTTTATTCAACATTAAAGTGAAATGTTGCCATATTTTTAACTTTACTATTCTGATTTGTTTGCATTAATAAGAATGAAAGACCTGCTATGTAATTCTGTTGGGCAATTATCCATTTACAATGACATCATTTAGAGACTTGAAACCAGTGGAAATAGTGGCAGCTCTGCTGTCTGTTATTTGGAAGTTCACCATCATGTGAAAAAAATGAAAAAAGAATACAGCCTCCGTAACTGTATACCAGTTCTAGTTATATTCACTTCAATGGTTTCTTTAATGGGGGCGGCACGATGGCTTATTGGTTAGCACGTTCTCCTCTCAGCGCTAGGGATTCCCGGTTCGAATCCCAATCTGGGTGGAGTTTCCATGTTCTCCTCGTGTCCGCGTGAGTTTCCTTCGGGTTCTCCGGTTCCCTCCCACAGTCCAAAAACATGGATCAAGTCAATAGAATTCTCCAAATTGCCCCATATAGTGTGTGTTTGTGTTCATGAGTGTGTGCCCAGCGATGGATTGGCATCCTGTCCTGGGTTTATCTGCCCAGCGTACGAGAATCTCTCCCCTGGATGAGCATGGGACCCCCCGTGAACCCAGTACAGGATAAAGTGGAAGATAATGGATGGTTTCTCTAACGGAACACCCAACATGCTTTTATTTCAACCACAAGGTGGCAGCACCCTCTTGTAATCTTAAAATGAGTGAACTGCTTTTTCACAGTCTGCATTAAAACACCCAGAGAAGACATTTTATGTTTGTAGAGTAATATTTTTTTTACGTTTCATTATATTCCAGGTTTGTCTCATACACTGATATTAATGCATTTGTATTTTCACGCCTATTTTAATGGTATCCACACTACATATGTCTTTTACTGCTGCAGTATAAATCAGTTCTTAAGCATAAAACATGCTTTCTAATGTTTTGTTTCTCTATTGTTTATGTACTTGCCTCTTGTGAACTCACATACTACTCTAAACAAGCTTAGAACTTAAACATTGGCAGCTTATTTTTTGAGAGTAGATAAAGGACCATACTTCTATTTTAACTAAAGCCCAGTAGCACTCTGCTGCAACAAACATCACACTGTGCAAATAAATGCATACTTAACTCAAATGCTTTAAAATGACCAGCATTACGATTTCTCCACCGTAGAACATGCTGTAGTTACACAGCCTTGATCGCAGTGTGTGGATAACTAGGTATAAAAGTCTGCATGAAGATTTTCACATGGCCTTTTTGCATTTAATTTGATTTGTAAACCTGAGCTGGAGACTGATTTTATGGTTCCATAATGTTTTAATTGTGTTTGTTACAGCCTTACATGAACCCAATTGCTGCAGCTAGAGCCAGAGGACCTGCACCTAATAGTGGGCCCACCATCCAGGATTATCTCAGCAGGCCTCGACCATCATGGTATAAAACCCTAACACTGAACATAGATTTATGATAAAATATATATGAATGAAATATTAAGGCTTTATGCATGGTAATCTGCATTTGAAATATTAACCTTATTAATTTTGTGTTCTTTTAATTCTATGGTTAATGTAAGTTTTATTTTACATTGTTTTTTGTGTTTAATATCAGTAACATGAGTAAATGATTTCACATTTATATTGTCTTGAATTGTCAGCTTTGAAGCAAACAAGTTTATAAGAGTTGTAAATAATTTGAGTTCTAGTGCAGCTGTATTGAGGCTTTAATTTATTTTGGTTGAACATGGGGCTCCTCTTTGTGAAGTGTACATGTCCTGTCTGTGCCTGCAGTTCTCTGGGTTTTCTATTTTTCTTCCACATGCAAATACATGGTATATAAAGTAAACTGAAGTATAATGATTATGTACATACTCTGCACACATTCTGCATTTGTGCTTGATTCATGAAATTTTATAAATGCTGATAAAACGGCAGTGTTAGCCCCTGGAAACTCTTGAGGTAGTGGTTTTTCCATTGATTAAAATTATGATTATTAAAAAAAATATTCTCATGTTACTTTACCTTATAGAACACCACCTCTCACATCACTGTCACTTCTTTTGCCTCTTTTTTAATAAGGGTTGGTTACGTACACAATTAAACCTTGACAGCAGAGAATAAATGTAAAACAATGAAGTATAATTAGTATGTAATGCCTTATTTTAACTGATTATGTTTAACACAAAATTTTTTTTTTTTGAGGAAGTCACAGGCTTAACAATGTGTTCATATGTCATATACATTGTCACTTTAGGGAGGAGGTGAAGGAGCAGCTGGAAAAGAAAAAGAAGGGATCGCGAGCCTTGGCTGACTTTGAGGATAAAATGAATGAGGTAGTGAACTTACTATTATGAATTTATTCTTCAGCCTGTACTTAATCAATGTTCCTACCACTTAAACATCTCTGACTATAAGTGTATATATTAAGGCTTACTTGTACATAAGTGTTTGAGAATTAATACTACTTATCTATTGCCGTCTAATCATGTATGCTGGTTTTAATGTATTATTTTCAGCGATGGAGAAAGGAACTAGAGAAAAACAGAGAGCGACTACTTGGGGGTGCTGAGAAGAAAGAAAAGGAGAAGGAAAAGGAGAAAAAAGACAAGGAAAAAGAAAAAGAGAAAAAGGAAAAAGACAAGGAGAAGGACAAGGACAAGGAGAAAAAAGACAAGGAGAAGAAAGAGGTAAGAAGAACAATGACACAGTGTCTTTAACTAATAGTAAATTTACCAAAGTGTCAGTAGCACCCACTTGTGGATGATCTTGTAAAAGCTTAGTAAGCGAGTAAGGTCCTGTTTCCATCTGACATTGACCTGAGTCATGGATGAGTTGGCAAGTCTTAGGTACATGCATTCACATTTGGATTTAAGACGAGCCCCAAATGCGTCTTTACTGACCACTTGTGTTTGAATCTCACTTCAATGTCCATTAACTGAATACAACATACACTGTTTTATTTCAGCTATACGCTTTTATTTTGGTGGCTTAAGCCTTCATTATTTATACAGAGGTATGAGAATAAATAATACAAAAAGAAAATGCATTAATTTTCATTCTAAATGTTATTTGATTATGTAGCCATTCCAGAACTGATCACTTCAGTTTGGAGTTAACTTGGAGGGCATAATTAATTTTAGAAGAATTGAGCATGTTGTAAAAAACATAGAACCTTACTTTACTTTTTCCATGCATAAATGTTTGTGTTTGAGTTCTACCCATAGAGTTGAGTTATACACTGTGTTTAGTCCGTGAATGAAGTGTGTACAGTGGAACCTTGTAACTTGACATCTCCTAAACTCGAAATATTTGAAACTTAATACTGAACATGTTTCAACATATACTTTTGTGGGGAAAAACCTTGTACTCAATGTCCTTTATATGTTGAGTTTCAGGGTATTTTGTATTGTGTTATGCAATATTTAAGTATAGAAATGAAATTAGAGTCTGTGAAATCGTGTAATAATTTATTTTCTGAGCGTGATCTGTTTTAATTTTTAAGTAAAGACTTTAAAATGATGATAAAACTTCATTTGAGGTCAGTAGTGTGCAAATTAGTACATACCTTTTCTTGAAGAGATGATGCAAGATAAGTAGGTGGTGCTTTAATGTGACTAAGAAATTAATCCAAATACATGTTTCTTTAAGAATGTTTCCATATGTGGTTGCATTAGAGCTGTCTTTTGATCCAATCAATCAATAGGCATGTTAATGCCAGTTCTGTGCAGGGCTTGACTAAGTTGTAAGCCAGGTTCATGTGGCAGTTTGTCTCTTAAAGTTGTTATGATTCTAAATATAGTGTTTTTTTTTTTTTTTTGCAGAAAAAGAAGAAAGAAAAGAAAAAATCAAGCAGGGTGAGAAACGCTCTCCATATTTGACATGTTGTTCCTGCCAGTGTCTGCTCGTTTCTACACCGCATGGCATTAATTTCTGCAGGATGAAAGTATTTCTTTTGTTAAGCTCCACTTCTGCTGTTTCTTCTTTCTTGATATCTAATGAGCTTTGCTTTTGTTGTGTATGGTCAAGCATTCCCCGTCTTCTTCCTCCTCCTCATCGAGTTCTGATTCCTCCAGCAGTTCATCCTCCGAGTCTGAAGATGAGGTACAACACATCTCTTTACCTATTGCTTTGAAATTGATGAGCTTCTTTTTTTATTGTTTTTTCCAAATGCCATGTAATGACGCATCCATTTCTGATTATGTCAAAATGAAAAAAAGAAAGTGAAGAAGAAGCGAAAAAGAAAGCGATCTTCTACACGCAAAGCTTCGGAAGGTTCAGGTGCAGAGTCCGAAACGGACAGCAAGGTAACAAGAAAATCATCTTGTAATATTTAACATACAACTGCTTGGATTGATACAGGGCTCATGTCCCATATGTATTCTAAGCATTATTATGTAACAGCAGTCACTTCCAAAAAAAAAACTATTTTACAAAATGTGGGCATTTGAAGCAAATGCTATATTATGTCGATATTATTGGGGGTTACTACATTTATATAGTGCTTCTCCCATACGTTGCATGTTTAATGTCTCTAATAATTAGTCACCTTCTTGTATTACATGTATTAATTGCCACTCCTGTTAAATAGGGGTAACCAATTACACACAAAAGAAAAAAAAAATCCAATCTTTCATTAAAAAATTAAATAAATGCCCATAATAAACACACCCTTATGTATAGCTTTGCATTTAATTCTTGATACAGCCTGCCTTTGCCTTTTAAAACCAATTATTATTTTCCATTGACATTACATACTGTTGTGAACAAAATAAGGTATTTGAGATCATTCCTTTTACAGAATTTTTGTAGTTTTCTGTAATTTTCTTAGGTCTTCTCAAACTATTTTTCTATTGCATTCTGTTTTAAAATCATTGTGAAGTTAGACACAAATCCTTAGGAGAATGCTTTAAATTCTAAGGAGTTTTTAATACCAGATTTTTTTTAATAGAGTAATTTTATTGTAATATATAACGTATTTCTATGATGGTGGATCATCCTGGGATTTTTTTCACACACAGCAGTTCATACAGTTTATCCTGCAGTTTAGGCTTTATAACAAAATATAACTCGATGTACAAATCTGTATAATTATAAACAACAGAGAGGAGAAGCATTTTAGAATGCGTTTCACACATTGATATTTAAGTTTTGAGATTTAATAGTAATGTGAGGCTTTTTATTCTAATTTAGTATCTAACAAATTTCAGGAATCATTTAAAAAGAGAAAGAAGATCAAAGAAGAGGAAGAAAAAATAAAGGTGATGGAAAGTAATATTTGTAGTCTTAATATGCAGAAAAGTACAGCTTGTTTATTGATTCTGTATGTTTTGATTGTTCAGGATGAAAAGGGGTGTAAAAAATTAAAAGCTGAGAAAAGTCACTCGGAACAGTCTTCAGCTGAGTCTGAAGTCAATAACGATGTGAGTAGTTTGTTGTAATATCTACATATAAAACTTCATACCTTAAACCATTTTTTTTGCACCGATACAATGGTATTCCTGTATGTGCCATATATTCTGTAATCCTGATGAGTTTCATCATATTAAGGTGGATCTTAAGAAGAAATCACTGAGTAGTGAGGAGAAGGAGAAATCCACAGTAAGCTTTTCAATAGATTTTCTTAGGTTTGTACATCAGAACCAAGTGTACAGATCTATTAAATTCTATAGGACTCAATTTTACTTGTTATTTGTTTCTCAGGACAAATCTAAGAAAAAGAAGAAAAGGCGACACAAGAAACACAAAAAGAAGAAAAAGAAAAAGAAAAGCTCAGGGTCGGAATTGGAAAAGGACGCAGGTGTGGTGGCACTGAACTGAGTGAACTTGAAGCCCTACTCACTTATTTTTTAAAAAAAACCTACCAAATCTTCTAAAGACTCTAATAGCTGCTCTTCTTTGGAGCAGTAGGTCTGCCTGCTTATGTGGGATTATTATTGTCCATGTGGATGGATGAATTGTAGCGATGCTGAGTCTTTGCAGGTGGGCTTTGGAAGATTCTCCACCTTTTTTTTTTTTTATTATTATTATTTAGATTTTTGTTGATGTTTTTTAGGACATGCTGTCCCAATAAAGTGTTATGGTACCACTGTATTTTAGTGTTTAATCTTTACATGATTCCTAAGACAACCAATTGAGATCCTGAACAATCATATTTGGATATCTGACAATACTGCAGCGTTTAGTTATTGTTCTAAAATGGGTTTGTTGTATTCTAAACTGGGGTGTGCTTGAATTACATATGACCCAAGTCTGATACTTGCAGACAATTTGCTGGGTAATGACCTAGTGTTCTGAGAAAACACATCTGTTACTTTTCAAATATAAAAAAGTCAGGTTTAAGACATATGTTTTATTGCATGTCTGTTATGTTTAATCATTTTTTGTTTTTTCCACAGCTCAAAACAATCACTGCAGCTTTATTTCGAATCTGAACAGGGTGGCTCAGTTGTGCTGGTGCACTGATGGACATCTCACTAAAGAGTATCTAAAATGACCATTCTTTTACAAATGCAAACTACACACAATTTGTCTCAGCATGTGGGAATCAGATTGGCTTAGGGAACAAGTGAAACCTAACCAGTAACTAGCTTGTGTAAAAAAAAAACCAAAAAAAAAAACCTAAGAAACAACCATGGAGTTCAGACACTCATAAATTGCGCTACAATAGGCAATGAAGCATAGAGGATACCTGAGTAACTCAACAGCATACCAACATGTCTTCTTCTCCATGGCAGTAAAACAAACCAGATGCAAGCACTCAGCCTCAAAATATAAAAATTAAAAGAACTAAAGCTAAATTTAACCACACAATTTACAAATTATATAAGTTGAGACACACATAAAACATAAAACACCAAACATAACAGTCTTTACTGACCCTAACATATAATAACAGTTTTTTTTTGCAGAAAAATCAAATCTATCTTTACAAATAGCTTGAAAAGCACAAGTTCTAAGCACAATACATATACATATATACATGTTGCCACTACAGTTTTTAAATATATTATACACTGATTTAAAAACATTTATGGACTTTGGTATAGACTGGTGGACGGAGGTCTGGAAAATAATACATAACAGATTTAGATTTATTTAGAGTTTAGTTGTATTTGTGTAAATTGTGCTTCTCTGAAAAGTTTGTTGATGTTATAAAAAAATGACTGGTTTGTGTAATTATTGGGATTTATGTTGAATCCTTATTGAAGTTGCAGTATAAATGTACACTAACCGGCTATTTTATTAGGTACACCTTCTTAGTTCTACACTGTCTTTTTTTTAATTAAAAAAAAAAATTTTTTTAGTTCTACTAATCATATAGGACTTTGTAGTTCATCAAGTAAAGACTGTAGTCCATCTTTTTTTTCTACATATTTTGTTAGTCTGCTTTTGTTCTCTGATAGTTAATACCCCCACAGAGGAGGTATTACGGTGGTGGATGTATTCAGTACTGCAATAATAATGATATGATAGTGGTGTGTGAGAGTATTTTGTGCTGGTATGATGGACTACAGAATGAAATTGTAGAACTATAAAGTGTGTTTATATGTGGCGAAACAATGAGCTGCACCTAATAAAATGGACTGTAAGTGTATGTGGCTGGTAACAGGACTGGTTGCATTGCTTTTTATTTTTAAAGCTCGCTTTACGATATTTTTTAGAAACCTATCATTGTGGGTTGTTAAGTTTTTAAAAACTAATGAAAAATCTATATTCTGCCCAGAACTGACTCTCAAGCAGAAATTCAGCAGCTATTTTGTCAAATGAACAGTCACTTATCAACTAAATGGATTTCATTTCTTCTCTGATATGGTATGACCATATCTCAGCCTTATAATGCAGCTATAAATGAAAAGAAATGTTACAATGTCACATAAGGTTGATTATGCAATGTTACAGTAAATACACGTTGTGGTGAAAAGTGGTACAACAGAATGCTGACGAGGTTTTCTTTTATTTATTTCATTATTTTTAGGTAAATGATAAAAAACAGGGATATATAGACAGTCACAATAGTGTTGTCAATATTCTCTACTACACATCACAAATAAGTAGTTATGCAGCATTCTTAATACTATTACATTGAATGGAATTTAAAAAATTTTCAAGCAGCTAATTATAGTGCAATTGTAATTAACAGATTATTACTGAAGTTGTTTGTAATTATTTAGGTTGTTTAGCAATAAACTTATTTGCAATTAATTTTAATTTAGTGGTTTGAATGAATTGGACACAGCAGTGTTGCCTGGGTTTTTAAACATTAGCCACTCACTTTGCGTTCTATTTGAAGCATCTTCCTTCTTACTCCCTCTTGTAAATGACGGTTGCTCATTTGCTGCTGCACAAGTCGGGTTAATTATGCTGTAATTCATTCACAGAGTCCACAGGTGCTGCCTACATGATGCTGATGCTTGGATATTTCAGACAGGTGGACTCCAGAACTGTCACTTAGGTCTTTAAAAACTCTCGCAGTACTGCTACATCTATGCCACTCATACCAGGAAAATATATATTCAACACTACCATCACCATCAGAGTCATGGCAGTGTTACAAATCATCTATTTAAATAAATAATTCTTTCCTATAACTGGTTATACTGTGGGGTCCTGAACATTAAATAACAGATGGACTGCTGGCTGTAATTGTAGAACAACAAAGTGTCTATTTGGAAATTGGAGCTGAAGTAATGAACAATAAGTGTAGAAGCAGGGAGGTATAGCTAATTTGTAGCCAAAGAGACTTAAATGCCACAAAGGGAAAGTAATGTATGACACAGACTTTGTCAGCAATTATGGTGAATTGTTTAAATATTTCACAGTGATTTAATTGTTTTATTATCTGTCATTATGTTCAGAGGGGAACTGTCACTTTTGACATGTTAATTGAAGAAAATGAGTATTTCATTTTATTAGTCATTAATTTTATCCTAGAATCTTTTTTAAAAAAACAGTCAGAAATTAGGTCAATGGTTTAATGATGTTGTTATTCTTAAGTTCCAAAACCCAGTGCAGCAGTAACTGGGTTAAGGCACATGAGCAGGAAAAAAAGACAGATTGACTGACTAATAGTGTTCAAATCAAATGTAATCTCGTAGATGCAGCCTTACTTCATGCATCGATATACAATGAAGTAGACTGAAAACTGGATGTGCTAAGACATTTTGATTGCAGAGGTTTTAGGAAACATGTTTGTCTGAACAAAACTTGTCCTTGTGCACTGTCTGGGTGTGGATAGGGTTTTGCATATCCTTGTGCAAATTCTGTGTGTGCCTATATATGGGTCAGGATTCGATGACTGAAGTAGTATCTACCCTATGGCTATGTCACCTTCTTAAATTGCACTTTTTCATGACCGGGTGTGTTTTACACTGTGACCTGATCTCTCAAACCTGAGCGCTGTAGATCTGTGGGCGACAAGTCCTGGAGGAGGTGGCGCCCTTTCTGATCTTTTGCCAGGTGTACGCTCTCCTCCTGCTGTCCTGGGAAGGAGGGGCCTGGCGCTCCTCTCATTTCCCTAGCAAATGCTGTCACCAGTTCTCTCTTCATGACAGAAGTCACACTGCTTCTGCAAAACAAGCAGCAAGCAGATATGGGATCTGGAGTGGCAGTGTTTCTGTCCCTATGGGCCTTGCCTCTAATATCGGGTAAGATGACTTCTTAATATCTAGCTCATTTGTATAAATGCTATTATTTATTATGGGCCGGGGATTGGTTTAATTCGTCACATTCTCCCTCTGACTTGTTGACCTGATAACTGAAAAGGGAGATTTATTGTTGCAAAAAAAAAATTTTTTTTTATTTATTTTTTTTTTTTTTTTTATTTATTTTTTTTTTTTAAAAAACATGATAAACTCATGTCACTGTTTCAGGACCCAAGAGCCCAAATTTATTGTGGGTGTACAGGTCATTGATTATTATTATTTTTTTTTTTTAAGCTCAAAAGTTTTATATACTAGTCAGCATAATAGGATGTATGTTTTACGGCAACATTTTTTTTATATAATACTTGCTAATTAATCAATTTATATTTTACCGAAGATATTCCTGTGTATTTCTTAAGGCAGGGCAAAATTTTGGTGATGCAATAACCTCTATTTTAACTTCTAAAATGCCAATGCTGATTTTGAAAATGTTAATTTTGTTTGACAAGAATTTGGACAAGCAATAACAACAATAAAAATTAATTTTGCACTTTTGGAGGGCTGTACATAAAGATTTTGTTAAAAATATTCTTCTGGAAAGAGATGTAGCCAAAGTGCATTCAGCTGAGCTTTATCGCGTTATAAGAACAATAATGTATCAAACAAAATCTATATAATATAAATAACACCATGTGGGACTAGGCCACCTGATACTTTGAATGATGAAATAAAATTATTAAAAATGATGAAGTTTATCATGTTATAATTTGTTAATTATGGCTTTAATCATTAGATTTATCCATGAACTGTCATTAGTATTTTACCTTAAAGTATGACATTTTTAAAGCCAACACCACTGATCTACTGATCGAGCAAGTATACTTAAAAAATGTTGTTCATATAAACCCAAATGTAATGTTTGTCCTCTACTATCACAAAAACCCTACAAGCACAGATGACTTTTTAAAAAGGAACCACTTGACAAAATGTTTTCTATTAATCACATGTTTTTATGTCTTTTACAATCTTAAACACTTTAATTCAACACTGGGGCTTTTCTTCCATATGGTTTATCCACTCTGACATATCTTGCTTACATGACTTAGATGTTTTATAGTGCAGAAAAAGACCCATTGACCTGATGACTATTGTTCCAGTGGTCTCCTAGTCACGCCTGCTGTCACCACAACAATCTGTGGCTTGTTTGTAGACAACGGGAGCAGAAGGGGTCTAGCACATTTCATGCCATTCTTTTCATTGCATGCAATAAACAGTGGCACACTTCTAGCCTCCACATGCCCAGCCTCCCACCCAAAGTTCCCACCCCTTCTTGGAGTTTTTTCCTGTGCCATAAGGGTGTCCTTATTTATTATTTATAACACAACATGAGCAACACAAAGGTCTATTGTAATGCACAACATTACCTGTCAGTAGAGCTCATATTGCCCTGCATAAAGTCAGGAAGGCTGCTCATATCCAGAACGAGGGTGTGTGTGTATTATGAACTCTTTAATAAAGCTATGTGTTTGGCCAAAGGAAAAGTGCAGAATTATTATAAGTATTATGATTACTAATTCGTTTGAGTGTTGCTTGTCCAATAGTATTTATAACCTCTATTAAAACTCTACTCAATATAAATTCCAGTTACATTTAGGTGTACAAATCCTGTCGCTCAGTGTATACCTTTCTGGCATGTAATCCCTCATAGTAATGTAATAATGAACAGCATCTGTAAGTTAAACCTACTCACATTATGTGTGAATTTTCACCTGTTGCTTCAAACAGCATTTTCTTTAAAAACCATTGTTCTGTTTCAGATTGTTGTTTGCTGTTTTAGGCCATTTGTATGATATATTTTGCATTCTGAGAAGATTTTCAGCTCATCAACACAGACTGGTTATCGTAGCTTTTAGTAGCTGGGTCAGTCTGGTTAATTTTCAGTGAAAAGTTATTTCTGTTCTTAGAACTGCTGCACGCTGGATGATTTTTACACAATTCCAAATAAATAAAAAACAGCATAAATATTCCAGGAAAACAGCAGCCATAGTAATACTCAGACCATTCCATCCGGCAGCAACAATCATGATACACTTGAGTTCACATTTTCCTTATGATGATCAGTTTGCTGTATTGTAGCTGCATGTTTTCATCTTGCATCATTGCACTGCTCTCACACTGATGGCTGAATAACCATTTGCATGAATGTAAGGATGCACAGGTGTTTCTAAAAAGTTCTTGGTGGGTTTATTATTAAAGTTATATGCAGATCAGTTTTTTTACAAGCTTCTACTTAATGATTTTCCTTCATAAGTATTTAATAGTGACTGTTATTTGGCTTTCTTTTATTGTTTCCTGCAAAGCTTTTTGTAAATTAAATTAACTCAATTTCAATTCATTAAAATTAAAATTAATTAAAATATAAAAAAATAATATAGCTTTTAGTCTAATTGTATTATGTATTATAAGATGTAAAAATGATTTGTGGGCAATAATTCTACAAATAACGTATGAAGCCCTACACATTTTATTAAATGTTCTGTGAGGATTTATGTATATAGATGAGGCAATTTTATAAGAACAATTGAAAAGGTTTTATCAAGCAAATACTTTCCTGCTACTCCCTAAGTAGCCCTTGTTTGTAATTATTTTTTGTTATTTAATTCATCACCGAAGGCCTTAATTGTTTTAGAAACTGTAGTATATTTTTGCCATACATATATTTCTGTAATTACCTATAAAACATCAGAGACAATTTCTTCTTTATGAGAAATGCATGAGTGCCATTTTGGTGCAAGATGTGCCATCACCTCAAAATAATGTGGTCCTTAGTTTAGGTTATTATGTTTGTATGTCTACATCAATTTATTACAACGAATTTGGGTATTTTACCCGTGTCTAAATCCCAGGTCCACTGAAGTTACCAATGTGTGTAAACAAGGCCCTCAACCCTCATTGCCCTCAGGGGTATCATGCTGTATCATAGCCACCCCTGTGTTCTGACCCCAAACCATCAAATTGGGGTACTTGTAAGTCGCTTTGGATAAAAGCATCTGTTAAATGACCAAATGTAATGTAAATGTAATGTAAGTAAGGTAAATTGGATATAACCTCTAGGTAGAATTGTGTGTGTCTATGTTTCTTGATTACAAAAAAGGACTGGGACACATTTTGTTGTAATCATATAGTTTTTCAAAATTATTTTCAAAAACTGTGGCAATAGAATTAAATAAAACACTTCAATTTAGTGATTAGGAGGTTTACTTTTTTAATATAGTGTATGTTATCATCATTTCCCTGAATTAAGTAAGAATAATAAACATGTTTACAGTAGAAATCTGTTTGTTTGACCTTTGTGAATTACATCATCGTTTGTTGTTGTCTTTTGTTTATTGAACCGTGAACCTTAAGTTTGTATATCGTTAAAACTTTTTTCAAGTTGCATGGCTTTTTTTTTAGAGCTGAATTTGACTTCCCTGTTATGACTGACATAAGCGCACCAGTTCATTTACGCAAAGTCCTGTTTGCCTAAAGACCAGTTTCGACGATTTTAAAAAAGATCTCATGTTTGCCTTTAATGATCCAGTATAGGCTGCCAATATTTGCTCTTGGCAGTAACAGAACACATCAAGTGGCTCATACTTTATTAAAGGTTTAATAGCAGCTTGTAAAACATTTTAAAAGAAAAGCTTTTAGCAGCAAACTTTGTGTTTGTTTTAGGGGTTGTTAATTTATAATGATGCTAAGTTATTAAAATGTACCTGGGTTTGTTTCACTATGTGCCATATGCCTTATGCAAATTAAAGAAAAACAAAACATTAATTTATTCAGGTCCAAGTCCAAAGTATATCAATGACATACATGATGTGTTGTGACTACAGTCTTTCAGTTTGGCTTTAGAAAATAAACTGCACAAAAAAAGATGGATATATTTATTCGTGAACCTTGAATTTTTTTGTGTTAGCTGGTGCCATTACTTTTTATAATTGGTAATGGATGATAAATGTAGCTTTTATTGTTTATTGTTTTTATTGTAAAACTATGGGAGTTTTGGCTAATTACTAGAGCAGGAATGGCACAATCCACTTTATTTTTAGGTTTAAGACAAAGATAAGACTCTTTGAGATCTTCAAGTTGTATATCCAAAGTATAAATGTAAGATGTTTAATTCTAAGCTATAGTTTATTATTATTAATGAAAATTGGCTTGTCATTTTATGTCTCTACTTGAGTGTCATAACATCTAAATGTCTGTCGCAGTCTGGGTGTGTTCGTTAATTATAATACTTGTCTTTTCACCAAGCCATAAAAGTGATTTTAATTATTCTCTTTTAATTTGTTTCTGTCTCAAAGGCATAAAGACTGATTTTTTGTTGGTGGATCCAGTTGCACATGGGATCAAGGGCAAGCCACTCCACCTTGAAGTAAAGACATATTTTACTGAAGGTCTGCAGTTCCAGGGTACTTGGTTCCAAACAAGCCCCAAAAACACTCACCTGGTGACATTCGAGCATGGGAACGTGATTATGAACAGACTTCTGGAGGAAAAGCTAGAGCCTATCATTCCTCCCAACATCTCACTGAGCTTTAAGCAGCTGGATGAGGATGCTGAGGGAAACTATAAGCTAACCGTCAACATCTTCCCATTAGGCAAAAATGAATCTTTGACTGTCGTTAAGAATGTAATGATTACTGTGAACGGTAAGAGCAACTAAGTTGTTATTATATTTCTACTTCTTTAAGATTTTTGTATTTATATTTTCCTGACATCAGAGATATTTTTCTCGAAAAAAAAAAATAGTGTTATGTTCAATGTATGATCAAACTGGTGTCAGTTACTCTGAACGTCATTATTTATATTTTTGGTAATTGGTCTAATTTTCATTAATATGTGCTCCCAATGCACTATACACTGATTATATTCCAATCAAAGCATTTTCATGTTGAAATAATATTTTATTATATTTAAATGTATTGTATTTGAAAAACAACATTATAGCGATTTATTTACCCTCTGGTGGATAGTGACGTTATGTGAAAATAAAAGTTGTAGAGTTGTGAAGGTGAAATAATTTTCTGATACTTTATATAATAGATTAAATGTATTTGTGGTTAGGGTGTTTGCCTATCAGTCTGAATGTTGGGGGATCAAATCCTGAGTTACTAATATGAACCTTTGAGCCAGGACTTAAATCCTCATTGCTTCAGAGATTCTGTATCAATACAAACCCTCCACTCACATTAACTATCAATTTTATATACTTCTAAGTTGCTTTGGTTGGAATAAACACACACAGACATTATAATGTACTTTCTACATCTAAGTTTAAAGGGTGACCCGTACTTCTGCATTTGAAAAGATTACAAGCCAGTTACGGAACTGATTCTTTAAACAGGAATTAACTACATATTAGTACAATGATAATACTATATGAGACTTAGAAATGTGAAGTGGGATGTTTACACAACTCAACATTTTAATGTTTAAATGACATAAGACCATGACATAATAAAACCCCTGTAAGTTTAACATATAATTCATGGAACATCCCTAATGTGTTGATTTTGTTATCTATGTCAGTAACGTTTACAGATCACAGGTTTGAACTCTAAAACAGAGAGGTGATGTCATTTTTAGCCATGTCATGTATTTAAAGAGAGACACAGTGGCACAAAGGTCAATGCTTTTAGTGTCACATAAAATAGGATTTGGGTTTAAATCCTAATCTTGGAGGACAAGGTGCCTTTATATAGAGTTCTCCAAGGTGACTTTGTATGGAGTTTGCATGTTCTCCTTGTGACTGAGTGGGTTTTTTCTAGATGCTTTGTGTCCTCCTGTTGTCTTAAAACCATGCTAGTAGGATAAACATGCGATACCAAACAGTCCCTAGGTGTGAATGTGTTTGCCTGTGTGTGATCTGAAATGGACCGGTGACCTGTTCAGCTTGATTCCAAGGTTTTTGCTAAAATCAATTTAATTTTATGCATGTAGCACTTTTTATTAGAATAGGTTTAGCAACTCCTCTGAAACTCTATCAGGGTAATTGGGCTAGAAAATGGGTCAACATACATGTTTATGTGATCCTTTAACTATGATAATAACTGCCGGGCCAAACATTTTTTACTGTTTTAATTTAGTTAGTAAATAATTAGTGCAATTCATAAGCATTGCAATTCATATGTGCTGGAAAAGATTCCCTCATCTACTCTCAATACAAATATACTGACTAAATTTTCATCTCTGTTGGAATTTAATTTTATAATATTGCACAGATCAATGAAAAATACAACTTAGAAAATGTTTGCCATAATTATAGCTAAAGATCATCTAATAAAGCAATTAAACACAAGAGGTTGTGTATTATTGTAAATAAATCACAGGAAATAGGTGTTGTTAGTCCCGATGCGTAGCTTTTAATTGTATTTCCATTAATGTTCATTCATTTATTCATTCATTATCTTCCTCTTAATCCTCTAATAGGGTCTGGGGGGGGGGGGGGTTCCCCATCCAGGGGTGAATGTTTTGGGCGCTGGGCAGATAGACCCAGAACAGGGGACCAATCTATCACTGGGCACACACTCACTCACACAGATACACACAAACATTCTCGGTATGGGGCAATTTAGAACATTCAATTTGCCTCGAATCCATGTTTTTGGACTGTGGGAGGAAACCGGAGAACTCGGAGAAAACCCACAAGGACACGGGGAGAACTTGGAAACGCCAACAATATTGGGATTCAAACATGAATCCCTAGCACTGAGAGAGAACATGCTAACCACTAAGCCACCGTGCCGCCCTTCTATTAATGTTATATGTTCAATAATGTCCAATTACTTTGACGCTTTTCATGCATTGATACAAGTTTGAAGTAATCTGAGGTGTGCAGTATTTATAAACTCAAGGTTTAACTCAAAGATTAAATTCAAGGTTCAGAACTACCCATTCATAATGAATTATTTTGAATTTGTATTTTGAATGACAATTTTTTTACATGGCAAGACAATTTACATCTGCCAAAAACACTGACTTCAATGCCTTTTATTTGAAAACAAATGTATTTCATAGTTTCACATTTTCCTTCAGAATAAGCATTGTGAAATATGTTTCCCTTAGTGCCTTTTTCTGCCCCGGTGGTTGAGAAGAGCTCCAGGGGTATGCTTGTGGAGGACAGAGACAATGTTACTCTGACCTGCGTTGTGAAGAAAGGAACTAAAGCTAAATACCAGTGGTTTAGAAACAGTGTTCTGGTAAGGCCAAATGAGCGTCACATCTTCTCCCAGAACAATAGCACCTTGCTAATCAGCCCAGTCAAAAAGGAAGACATTGGCAAGTACACTTGTGAAGTAAAAAACCCCATCAGCTATCGCCGGAGCGAAGTCAAGGAACTGACGGTTTTCTGTAAGTGTCTCTGTTGTTTTTCATTGTTCCAGGTCAAGTAATAAACTAAATTCAACAGATTAAATCTCACATACCTGTTTACCATTTCACACCCTTAGTAAATCATTATGTTCTTATTGCTTTTCACTGTCAAGTTCCTCTTTTGGTGCTTGGGAACTAACTAGTATTTGCATTGTAATGACAATATGGAAAGTCTCCCTGCCCTGTTCTATGTGCTCTTACTGCTGATGAAGTATATTCTTCATTGCTTATATACATACTGTAACTTTCTTTTACATGTATTAATGTGAGTATTTGAAGGTATGCCATGTGATTATGTGGTTGATTTGAAAAGATCTACAGTATATAAATACATTTTGAGAGACATCTCAAGACACGTTGAGTGCGTCACGGTCATCAGTGACAGATATTCTTAGCATTAAAGGGATTTTAAAAGACCACAGTCCAGTAGTTCTGCTACTTAAACACCGGCATACCTAGAAGTAAAAGTGTACTGACATGGCAAGAAGATCGGTCCAACAACTCTCAAAACAAGCTGAAATCCAAATTTCATTAGGATGCTCCAAACTCTCAGCCACCAGAGATGTTTTATACAGCAGATAAATGTAATGATTTGTTTGGCAAAACTTCAGCATTTATAATGCAATCTAGATGATCTTGGTCTTAAACAAATGATATGAAACAATAAAACTATGTACAGAATTTCTTTTTCTGTCTATGCCATAAAGTCAAGCCAAAATAAGCCACTGATATGGCAATAAACACAAACAAACAAACTTAAACAGTGGATGAGGAACTGTGCTATAACTGCTTCTTTCTTCCACTCAGACGGTCCCTATAACCTGGAGGTGAACTCAGATCAGTGCCTGAAAATTGGAGAGGTGTTCACTGTGAATCGAGGCGAGCTGGTTGCTTTTGACTGCCAGGCTGACTCTAATCCACCGAACTCATGTGTATGGATTACCACCAGTGACAATGGCACTGAAGTGCTTACGACCGGGCGTCACTTTGAGGTGTCCTCACACAGCCTCGGCCAGGCCACTGATTTCTTGTGTCGGGCCTTTAACAACATCACCAACAAGCAGGATGAAACACACTTCACGCTGGTGGTGGCCAATCTTGGCGAAGGTATATCTTTAAAAAAATACTTTTAAATTATTTAATTTTTTAAACACAAGACTTGTGACTTTTTTAAGGAGAGATATTATTTACTGAATGTATACCTTTTCTGTTTTCAATGATTTAAAAAAAACATCTGATAAGAGCACTGTATGCTTTACAGAGGTTGTATGTGATTTGGTTGCTAAGCAGATATCTTTTCACAGTATGTGAAAGATGTGGTGCATGAATGAAAAGTAAATAGGGGCTGACAGCTGTTCTTGAAGCTTAACTGCTTATAAATGTTCTGTTTAGTGCAATTCCTAACATCATTGATAAGCACATCAAGGAATAATAATGTAGGTTTGGTTTACTTTCCCTTATTTACTGATTTCATAGCTGGACTTAGATACTAAGTAGTAGTATATAGCTGTCCTTGGAAATAAAGTATCATAGTTCATAGAGGTATGTCATATGTTTAAACGTTTGATAAAAAGAGGTTTCATTTTTTTTATGGTAACGGAATATATTTTTAATGGCAAGTATCTGTTATCTAGTTGTGTTTGTCAATTGGCTTTTAAATGAAGCTATTTTGAATGAATTTACCAACTTTATAATGTTTTTATTGTCCTCCACATGTACAACATACAATATGAATCATGTATTAATCAATATTGTGTGTGTTGTTTGATAATTAGATACCGTTACTAGTTACCAATTAGTTACTAGAGAAAGTAACTTGCTTTAAATTGCATTTTGAATGTTTAGTTTAATCTACTTATGAAAGCATGCTCATATACCTGCTCGTAAACTACTACTCTCTCTCGCAATCAGACATTTTGTCTTTGATTGTGAGGATTACTTAAAATTCAGTATTAGATACCAAATCTGTTTCTGTAGCTGTGAGCTGATTCATTGCATCACTAGTTATCCAAACCACTTTATTAGCATAATGCCATTGTTTCGTTTTAAGCAACTGGCTTGAGGTGAAGAAAGAAATGAGCAAAAATCAGAACATTTCATTTTCTGTACAAAGGAGTTCCATCACTAAAAGAACCTAAAAGTTTGGATTGTACACAGGAAGCTAAAGAAATGGGTTGTATGTCTACAGTAGAAGCAGATAGTAGAAAGCCTATAATAAATTTTTATATATTTTTTTATGTACAAGCATAATAATTTGGATTATTTATTACATTCATTCATTATTCATTCATTCATTATCTCCCGCTTTATCCTCTATTAGGGTCGCGGGGGGGTTCCCCATGCCCATCCAGGGGAGAACGTCTCGGGCGCTGGGCAGATAGACCCAGGACAGGGCGCCAATCCATCGCTGGACACACACTCACTCACTCAAACACACTCTATATGGGGCAATTTTGAGAACTCAATTAACTTGATCCATGTTTTTGGACTGTGGGAGGAAACCGGAGAACCCGGAGGAAACCCACGCAGACACGGGGAGAACATGGAAACTCCACCCAGATGGGGATTCGAACCGGGAATCCCTAGTGCTGAGAGGCGAATGTGCTAACCACTAAGCCACCGTGCCACCTTATTTATTACAATGACATCTAATAGAATTACTCCTTACACCTGGATGTGATTTAACCAGTAACTATTTTGTTACATTTCTCAAGATGATTTTTGCAAAGCAATCATTATTTACAAAACTAAACTTTGTTTTTAGGTAAAGTCATGCATGTCCAGGAGGGAAGTACAGTGTCTCCTTTAACTGCACTCGTCATCTTGTCATTGATCATCATACTCTGCATGCTAATCGTACTCATTAGGAAGTCCTGCCATCCTAGAAGAGGTATATAAAAATGTTATAATATGTCTGTTTACAGTGGATGCCTTTGATAAATACAGTACCAGTCAAAGGTTTGGACTAACCACCTTCTTGCTCCATAGTCTAATTTTTCCACTTACCATATAGATTGACTTTGTAGTTTTACAATTACTGATTGCAGTACATCTGTAACTTATTTTGTTAGTCCCCTGTTGATTCTCTGTTCTCTATTGACACATAGAAAGCTATAAACATCTGATGCAACATGGCTTTTTTAGTAGCCATGGGGATGGGATTAGATGGGATTTTGCTGCCATAAAAGCTTTACTGAGGTTGAGGCACTGATTCTTGGTTTTATTCATAGATTCTACCCAATGTTTGTATACAGGCAGCCTGAAGTTTTACTGAAACTGTGTAAACTTACAGTTTCACATAATATCATTAATTTATTTTATTATATCCCAAGAATCATGTGTTATACCACAACACAATAAACATATCCTGAGTCTTGTGATTGTGTGTTATACAAAACCCAAGTCAATGTGTGGCTGAGGTCATGGGACACTTAAGAACAAAATTCAAAAACATATATTGTAACTTAGTAATGTCTTCAGAACACTGTCTTCAGAACTCGCCATCCTGAAAACTAATATTAAGGCTTTAGCAGCTTTGCAGCAACTTCACTACGATTCTAGGATTTGTTTTTAGCCTTAATTTGCCTGCAGCTCATAGCAGGCTCTGGGACTGGTTTTATTCAAATGAGTGAACAGAGTGTTCTCTAAAGCTTTAGCACAATAATAGTATTTAAAAATATAAAAATATTTATATTAGTGATATTTTTCCATGTGGTTCCATAATGACTCCAATGCTTATGTGTCTTTGTTTTTACAGCACTTATGAGAATCTACAGCAGGTAGGAAAAATGACACTTAGATAAATATTTACTGAGAAAAAATATTTACTTCTTTTGGTGTTTAATTATGTCTTGTTTGGTCCCATCTTTCTAGGCCAATCCCGGAGGAGAAAGGACTACATCGCTCTGGTAAACATACCACATGATTCATACCCTATTGTGACATGCTTGTGTTGTTAAGCAGTACTGTGTAAATAACCTCTTATCCAACACTCGTTATCAGCATGAAAAAACAATTATGGTCATCATGCAAGGTTTTAAACAGCATAAGTTACAAATGTGGGTCCTTGTTTGCATAAACCCAGCAACATCCGGTTCATTGTTAATTTAAGACTATGTTTCAAGATATCTAAACTGTAATTCATAGTTATTTATTGGTCGAAACTAGAATCTGATTGAGGAAGTTATCTGTCTGGTCATACTTGATACCGAAACCGATACTAGACATGTAAACTAGGTTCTACATATTATTTATACATTAGTCACAAAAGTTAAAAATAGTCCCATGTCTAATATGATATGGAACAACAACTATGGTGTATATAAAAATATACCAAGTCACACAAATTCAAAGCATGAACACGCAGCATTGAAACTAACAACAATATAAACAAGAAAAAGAAAGTAGCAAATCTTAAGAAGGGAGATGTAAAATTTCAAGTTCAAGTCTAAGAGAAAATAATTTGTTTAAATACAAGGCAAAATAACTAAATTCTTTGTCTAAATTTAAAAGTTAAAAATGATTTTAGAACTTCTCAGAAAAAAAGATTTTCTACAGGGATCATACATTTTTTGCTAAATTATTACTGCTTTAATGAATGTGTTGTGTTGGAATACAATACAACATAAATTGTACAAAGGTAATAGATAGTTTATTTTATAATTACCTATTAAATATGGGAAATAAAATTTGTTACTTAAATAATGCCAAGGAAATTTTTGATAAAATGTTTCCCATAGAGAATGTATTAATTTATTAAAATTTTCTGGTAATCTTTATGATTTTACCTATTTTCTTACTCATTACTTTAATATAAAATTTTTGAAATACATTTGGACTAATTACCTGATGCTATATTTTAGTACGGATAGTAGCTAAAAAGTCCATTATTGCTAAGAACCAGATATTGTCACGGACCTAATTAAGAGAGTGAATACAAATGGTAAAGATGGTCAGCAAGAACGTGTCACTGAGAGTAGTATAACAAAGTCAAAATTAACATGCTTAGTAGCAAACATTGCCCAGCGATTGGCGCCCTGTCCTGGGTGTATCTGCCCAGCGCCCGAGACGTTCTCCCCTGCATGGGCATGGGGAACCCCACCGCGACCCTAATAGAGGATAAAAAGCGGAAGATAATGAATGAATGAATAGTAGCAAACATGCCTAAATTTAAGTAGGGAAGAATTCTAGTGCAATGCACCATAATCTTTTTTTTTTTCATTTGTTTTATTAAGAGTCAACTTGCTGTTTAGCATAAAACGTAACATGTACTTAAACGGGAAAAGCAGCTTTTCAGCAATAATAAGCTAACTACAATTGTAGCCAACTACAATAAATAAATGAATTCAAACATTCTTATTACTCCTTGTAATTAGAAAAACCTCCCATATCCCATTTTATTGGATTTGAATGCCAGACAACTAATTGGTGTCCTGTTCTGTACTTCTAGGTCATGAGGATGCTACAGTGGACTTTGGCATTTATGAGTTTGTCTCTATACCAGGAAAAATGGATTCAACCCAGGTAAGTAATCTGCTTGGAATAAAACTCCTTTTGTAATCATGTTCTATTTTCCTGGAACAAATGTAATGTGTGTGCTCCTTGTTTTTAGGCATCATGCAGATCTCTAACACGACTCGATTCAGCCAGAGATTTGCATACCACCATCTATGATGTCATCAAGCATGTACCTGAAACCCCAACGCTGAGTTTGTTGAAGTGATAAAGAGGAGGCTTATATTAAACAGGATGGATGTGGCAAAAGACTCATTTTGGTTGAAGTGTTTTTGCAGAAAAAAATAAGCACAATCTTTTGCTGGCGATGCTGGTCAATGCCACCACTTCTTTCTATCTTTCCTCTTTGCGATAGTTAAGCATAGTGTCTTGTAGCATTTACTAAAGACCCATTTGTTGAAAATCAAAGCGAATCTTGATTATCCATTGTGCTAATGGATAAATTAAATATTTACTTGTTATTTATTTTCATAATGTTATTATTTTGCAGGGGTCTTCAGTTGTGTACATAGTGTATCTTCGTTTTGTTACTTGCTACTTTTCTTGTAAAAGGCTTTACAAACTTGCAGCAGCATTGATATCCAGCTTCAGTGGTATTAGTGAATGTCTGGAAAATTTCGATACCTGTGCTGTGATTTTAATATTGTGTGTGTACATGTTATCAGCATAATTTATACCTAAGAGTATTTATATTGCTCCAAATCCAAATGACTCCATTATTCCATTGCATTTCCCTGAGGCATGTAAATAAACGCAAGTTTTGATTTTTTTTATGTATTTTTGTAATGTTACTCTATTATTACATTTCTATTTTAGTTACACTGAATATGAACACCCTTACTGATTGGTAAGACCTGCTCTTTTAGATACATGACATGTTAAGGTCAAACATTTAGCTGTGCAAGCCTGCATTTAGTAACACAATTACTTTCAGTGATGCACGGCTTCTATACTGTTTCTATTAAAGCAACAACTTAAATAAAAGTGTCAGGGCTTAAAGTCACACATTTGGACTTATGCATAAAAATAAGCAAAAAAGCAAAAGGTAGTGGAGAGCATGACTTATTTGTGTTTGTAGTCAATTTGGCCAAGGTTCACATTTCAACAAAGCAGGTGCTATATATGATAACTTGTGTTCTTTACACATGGACCAAAAAAAACAACAACAACTTATATTTATAAAGCCGCATGCAATGGAGAAGCATGTGCATTATAAAACTTCAAGCTCTGAATAATAATTAAAACTTATCATGTGATTTTAGACGTCCACATTATTATAGCCATGTAGTGTATGTTTTTGCATCCATTGCCAAAACAGCAATGATAATGTTGCATACTGTATATCATAAAAGTGCACTATATTTTAAAAATAAAGGCTTATACAAATTAATATTGTATTTTAAATTCATTAGCTATTACATATTTTTGATTTACATATGGTGCTTTAAGTATTAAAAAATAACAAAAATTTACAAACATATCTATCCATCCATTATCTTTTGCTTATTTTTATACTAGATTGGGGGGGGGGGGTGAGTTCCCGATGCCCATGCGGGACAGAACATTTCATGTGCTGGGCAGATACACCCAAGACAGGGCGCCAATCTATCACTGGGCACACACTCACTCACTGAGACATACTATATTGGGGCAATTTGGAGCAGCCCATACAATTAGTGCTGTATGTATGAATGTACAGCCAAAAGAAATTTGTATAGCACTAAATTTTAGTGACATAAAAAGTATGTGTGTTTGTTACTGATTTTATGGATAACTGAAACTAAATTATATATTTTAATGGTATTATAGTAATAAATATTTGTTTAATTCAAGAAATTAATGTATGATGAAATATTATATTTGAATATATAATACTGATCAAATGAAGCTGCAGACAGACTTATACATATCTCTGATTTATATCTCAGTCATATTTACTCTTTAAATGCATGTTCATGTCACTTTGTCTTAATCAATTTAAGTCTCTGTACAAGTTTAAGATTTTATAAAAAAAAAAAAGTATACAATTGTGAAAATTGTTACAAATTGAGGAATTATTATTTTTTTGTTTTATTTGATACACCTCTATATGGGCACTTTTAGCTGCATGAAACACATCAAGTAGGTGCTTGATTTCTTGCTGTTGATGTTCTCTGCAGCATGCCATCATTAATGGTGGGAATAGCACGAGTGATCTTTTTTTTCAGCTCATTAATGTCCTGTATTTTTGTTTGATATACAGAATCTTCAGCATATTCCCACAGAAAGAAGTCCATGGATGTGGTATCTGGTGAAGAAGGAGGCCAGAGAATTGCGTCACCCCTAACTCAAATCAATGAGAAGTTTATTCAACAGCCTCTTTCATCAACAGGATACCTGAAAACCCAATTTAAATGTGATTCAAAAGAAATGTAGGATAAACTTGATTAACATATCTCTAACTGTGAAATTAAACAAAAAGACTTTGTGGACACGCTGTATGCTTACAATATGTTGTATGTGGTAGGTTATTTTGCTTGTAAGAATGACTGACTTACAAAAAAGCTCAACAAAGTCATAATGCTGGTAATAACAGGATAATGGTTGTTATTAAACCAGTCTTTATGATGGAAACCATCTGTTCAGTGTATGTTTTGCAGGAGGAGCAGAAGAATTATAGCAGCAACTATCTGCAGGTCTGACCACTCCTGCTCTCATTTGACAGGGAAATCAGCAGTTTGATCACTGACTTTAGTGCTTCCCACAACTTTAAAAAGTATATATCCTGTATATTTGTTTATATAAAACCAACTTATTTGCTTATTGTTAATAATATCTGCTTCCTCTATAGGTGCAAATAGTATTTCTACTATTACAGACTATAGACTTTTCTTTGCAAACTTTGTTAGCTTACTTGTATCCTCTTGGTCATGGTAACAACCTGCAGGGGACATTTTTAAGTGGTGTATTATTCTCATTACCGTGGTAGTGGTGGTGGTGGTGTCAGCTTGTTAGGCTGATACGAGTGGTCTGGAACCAACAGTGCTGCTGGAGTTTTTAAATACTGTGTCCTCCTGTCTTTCAAACACATCGAACTTATTTATCAAGTTTGTAGGGGTGTACTGTCAGAAATAATATCACATCAGAAGCTTCACCATTGTCTTAGCTATTTTCTTTTCCTTTATCAGTGATTACTGAATGCTGACCACAGGAAGCTGTTGCTGCACATTTATGGTGTCCAACATCGGAGGCACTGCTCCATCTAATTCACTTGTACCAGCACAAAACACACTATTACTATAATCAATTATTGTATCTCAGTTTAGTATTCATCTATTTCGACATTTCAACTTCAAAACATAATATCTTACAATTTTGGATCTTTAATGTACTTTATACATGGAATTACACTTAACTAAACATGTTTTTGGAAGAGTTCTGGCAAAGCTTGACACATAGGGTATTTTCATGTTTAAAGTGGAGGGATGAGACACTATTAAATTTGGAGGTTCTTTAGTTACAGGCAGAAAGCCATTATCAATTGTCACTATCAGCAGCAAAAATACATATTTCCAGTTAGCTCACTATTGTACATCCATACTCTGTAATATAAGGTGAAAATCCACTGAATCCTGAATTCATTCAAAATGAGTGGTGCTTTATGCTCTTGATTATTGATCAAAAGCTATGACAAGCTTCTACTGTTGAGTTCTTGGGCTGACACTTAACCTTTAATTTCTTGCATTGCATTTATTAATGGCTTTTATTAAAGCATCTACTAAAAGTATTTATTTGTTGCCTATGAGTGAGTTATGTGAACCAAAACTAGTCACACCAGAAAAGACTAAAACCTATTAATGTGTAATTTAAAACATTTTCTGATTCGCTGTAGTTCTGCTTACATTTTTTAAAGAACTACTGCCATCTGTAGGGCTTAGCACTCCTACAACAACTGTGTTTTTGAAAATTTCCATCCATAGTGTATGTTTTTGCATCCATTGCCAAAACAGCAATGATAATGTTGCATACTGTATATCATAAAAGTGCACTATATTTTAAAAATAAAGGCTTATACAAATTAATATTGTATTTTAAATTCATTAGCTATTACATATTTTTTCATTTACATTCATTCATTCATTCATTATCTCCCGCTTTATCCTCTATTAGGGTCGCGGTGGGGTTCCCAATGCCCATCCAGGGGAGAACATCTCGGGCGCTGGGCAGATAGACCCAGGACAGGGCGCCAATCCATCGCTGGGCACACACTCACTCACACAGAGTGAGTCTCACAGACACACTCTATATGGGGCAATTTGGAGAATTCAAAAGACTTGATCCATGACTTTGGACTGTGGAAGGAAACTGAAGAACCCGGAGGAAACCCACACGGACACGGGGAGAACATGGAAACTCCACCCAGATTGGGATTTGAACCGGGAATCCCTAGTGCTGAGAGGCGAGCGTGCTAACCACTAAGTCATCATGCCGCCTTCTTTAAAATGTGATGCATTAAATCATTAAATCACAAATTCTCTCTTCTGCTCAGCACATTGATCAGCTCATAAATTGAATAATTCAGAATGAATACTATTTGTGATGTATTTCCATGACCATCTATTTCAGTTTGATTGATATCTTATTCCAGTTTAGAGTTCTCGATAGTGATCATAACTATTTTTTAAAAATTTAAATGCCTAAAGAGCTAAAAGCATTAGCCACATTCTCATATCAGTTGTGTTCTTGGCATTTTTTCAGTAACGCTCCAAAGAGACAAGATCTTCCTTTCAGTTTTACAATTTTTAAACCAAACTGTCTAGACACCATTTTAAAAGTACTACTTCTCTAATTAAAAGTTTATTTTGATTTGTCTTTACATATGATTAATTATGATTAATTTGTGGGTGGCACGGTGGCTTAGTGGTTAGCACGTTCAACTCTCAGCGCTAGGGATTCCCGGTTCGAATCCCCATCTGGGTGGAGTTTCCATGTTCTTCCCGTGTCCGCGTGGGTTTCCTCCGGGTTCTCCGGTTTCCTCCCACAGTCCAAAAACATGGATCAAGTCAATTGAGTTCTCCAAATTGCCCCATATAGAGTGTGTCTGTGTGAGTGAGTGTGTTCCCAGCGATGGATTGGCGCCCTGTCCTGGGTCTATCTGCCCAGCGCCCGAGACGTTCTCCCTGGATGGGCATGGGGAACCCACCGCGACCCTAATAGAGGATAAAGCGGGGGGAGATACATTGAATGAATGAATTCTCCCCTGGATGGGCATGGGGAACCCCCCCGCGACCCTAATAGAGGATAAAGCGGGAGATAATGAATGAATGAATGAATGAATGATTAATTTGTATGTCCCTAATATGATTATAATATGGGCAGCACGGAGGCTTAGTGGTAACGAACTTCATTTCCCGGGATGCACTCTGATAATCCCTTGTCACGTGTATAGAACGAAACATGGCAGCGGTTTCACATACTAGCATCTGATTAGTTGTTTTGGGACAAATCACTGTTCAGAGGGGATTTTTTTGTTGGATTATCAGCGATTTGTTTACCTGAAAATGCAAAAAATCAAGTCTTTGATGTCCCGACAGGTGAGCGATTGTAGATTGTGTTTGGGTCTCGTTGCCAGTTGGGGGGAGTGCGGAAGTGGAGTTAGCAAGCTGGCAACCAAATGATGCTAAATGAAATGTGCAAGGTGTAATATAACATCCACATGAACACCGTGGCGCAATCGAATCCGCCTTTAAGATCCTTTTCGATGTAATCTAATATAACTATATGATTCCGATTCACAGCCAGGAACGAACGACATTGATATTTGCTTGTAAGCAAAATAAAAATGTTTATTGTCTTGTAATGGTCTAAAGATACCAAACATCCTGATGATGTCAAAAACACCAGATTGTCTGATATATTTAACATCCCACTGTCTGATTTTCAGTTTTATTCGTTTTCTTAAGACCACATAAACCTAGACAGTTTTGCTTTAAACTATACAGACTACTAATAACACTTGTATTTACATTACATTACATTTATGTTTGTTCATTTAACAGACCCTTTTATCCAAAGTGACCTACAAGTATTCTAACTTGGTTGGGTCAGAACACATTCATTCCCATAGCATCCCTGAAGCATAAACATTTACATTTGGTCTTTTAGCAGACGCTTTTATCCAAAGCACAGGGTTAATCGCAACATCCCTGGAGCAATGAGGGTTAAGGGCCTTGCTCAAGGACCCACACTGGTAACTTCAGTTGTCCCGGGATTTGAACCCCCAACCTTCAGATTGATAGCCCAACTCCCTAACCACTAAGCTACCTTGCCCTAAATAAGGGTTAAGGGTCTTGCTCAGAATCCACATTGTTAACTTTAGTGAACCTGGGATTTGGCTGTATTTAGTGTATTACAATCAATTCTTATTTTTGTCATATGTCAGGGCCTGAAAAGCCCACAGGAGAGCATGGCGGATATGAGTCCAGTGGAAAGCTTAAGGGTCCCTAGCAAGGTGAGTATCTGTTTACCATTCAGTAAAACTTATGTCATGTAACCCTGTTTTATGTAATGGAAAATAGATTCTAAGACTTGTCAGAAATGTCTGCCAAACTGTTGAAGTTTTGCCTACTGTACATACACACAGAGGAATATGTCCTCCACATTTAACTCATCCATGCAGTGACATACACACACATATACACACACTGAGTGAATTGAGCACACTTGACCGGAACGGTAGGCAGCATTGTATCTCGCGCCCTGGATGCAATTGGGGTCAGGTGCCTTGCCCACTTGTCACTTCAGCTATAGTACTTTGTGGGACTGGGAATTAAACATGGGACCTGTAGATTGCAAGGCTGGTTCCTTAACCACAAGCCTATGACTACCATAAAACACAGCTTACAGAAATGTGTGAGAAAATGTAGCATCACTATTAAAGCACTCTCATTGTCATTTTATAATCTGCGTATCCTATTTGTATTCATGCGGCATGATCCTAGAATCTTTAGACAATAGAGCCACTCATGGGGCAAAAGGTGGGAAATGGGGTGCCAGTCTATCATAGGACAGATATGTCTCATGTGCTAGCAGATTTTTAAATTGTGACAGTATGTCCTTATTTCTCAGTGTATTGCTTGTAATCATTCCTGTTGAATAGTACAATTGATCCTATCCAAACAGTAGCTCTCATAAATGAACAAAACAAACTTGATCTTAATATTATTATTTCCTCAGTAGCTTTTTTTCTTCGTTTTGTTATGTACTTGTTTGGAATTATTAAGCTCAAGTCTTCCAGCAAAAAATCGTAGCATACATTCCCATATGGGTTAGGGTAGTCAAGGTCCTTTTATTATGGGGTTTGCAAAAAAAAAAACATGCCACGATGAGATTTAGATTTTTTCCACCCTGCTATGAACTGTCCAAGGTTTTCCCTGCCTTTTACTGAAGAAAAAGTATAAATAAATCCTTACTTGTACTTCAAATAAAAGTTCTCATACGGTCTGTTACAGAAATTTGACATTTTATTTGTGTGGTCAGGTGCAGATTATTATTTTAAATCCGTAAGGTTCATGTTGAATTCACTCACTGTTCATGTCAAACTGCACATTGCTTCTGGCATTTGAATTTTTGTCCTTTGATAAAGTGTAGCCACTCTTTTTCTCGTTAGACTCAGACACTGGCTTCCCTCCGGCTGAAAGGTTAAATCACTCAATCAATGAACAATGAGGACTGTGTTTCGACCTCACAGCCAGGCAGTGTGAAGCATTGCACTTCTTGTTCATGTATTTCTCAGTTGGTTGCCTGAAGCCTGGTTATTTAAAGAAGCACCTGATGAAACCCTAAAAGCTCAAATCTCTATAGAATGATGGAGGCGAAGAACTTTAGTTTTCTAATAACTAATTTGGATCTGTTAGTGTTTTTACTAGTGTATTTAAATAGCTAGCTATATAAATATTTACTATTTAGTAAACAGGGGGTCAAGTGAATTTGTCAATGTATTAATGTAAAAAACACATTTAAGCAACTTTAAAAAAAAGTGCAGAAATGTAAAGATTTCAGGACATTAACATATAATAATATCCAGTTATAATAATCTCCTTCACATACGTTCATATAAAATATAATCTACGGCCTGACATGTTCTAAGCAGAAGTTGGATACTTGTTTATGTAACTTGTGTACAAAGCCAAAGTTTATGGTGTTTGTACTTTACCATACTCTCACAAACCACTTTATTAGCTACTCTTGACTTATTGTTCATTTGATGAATTTCACTACTAGTCCATATAGCATATAGTGTATTCCATCTGTGTCTCTACATACTTTATCAGTCCCCTTTGCTGTCTTCTCAGTTGGAAAAGAACCACCACAGTGTAGGTATGTGGTGGAGGTGGTGGTGTGTTTCTCTGGTATAAGTGGATGATATAAGGAGCCATATATGAAACTGTGACTATTGTGAATTACAAACCAATTAGCTGAATTTGTACTGTATACATCTGCAAGTGCCTTCTATTTTTATCATTAATATTTTTTATTGCAATTTACATCTGTGCCTATGTATTATATGTCAAACCCATATTCTTATTTATATTAGATTTTTTTTCTTATTATTAACCTGATGTGGTCTAGACAGGGAGTACCATGGAAAAAGATGTTGTTTTTGAGTCGATAAATCTAGGTCTGTTTTAGACACGTCTAGCTTGCATCTTTTACTTTGCAGATGTTGAATTAGAAACAGAAGAAGCAGATGTTTATCTGAAGCTGGTATACATTATTTTATTCTAATGATCAGAATCTTTTTTTGGAATATTTTTACTTTGATTTTAATTGCATGAATACAACAGGGAAGTATTTATTTATTGATTTTAGGTTTTGGAGCAATATCATGAAAAAGATACAAACATTAACATTATCCTATTGTCATAGACTTTTCTGATAGTTGGCCAGTAGAAGGCACTGTTTTCATTCTTTACTCTGTGTCTGGACTGCTTTTATATGTATAAACGTTGTTAAATATATGTAGTTAAGTTTAGGGCATTAATCCATCCTGTTTACATTTTCAGTTCTTTTACAGATTGCATATTGTGTTTTGAATGCTATCTGTGTTTTTGTATGACTACAAAATTCACAACAGCAACCTGAGCCAAAAAACTAATCCAAAACAAAACAGAAAATGAAAAACACACACACACTAGAGTGCTCTATGGGTCACTTGCTGGTGTATGTGACTCAGGATGTTGAATGTTGAAGGGGTTTGAGTGGTTGAGGTCAGCTTTTAAGAGAAGAGCAGCTGCAATATGACAGTGAGGAAATCATTGTCTTTTTTCACCTCTCATCTTATTGTGCTTACGCTCTTCTGCTTTTCAACGATACTGCATTTTATCTTATTTTCTGGTCAGCTGCATTTGATAGCACTTTGTTTAGCAGCCTAATTGCTCATTGATTTATCAATGTGACTGCACCTTTTATATGCAAATAATAGTTAGTCTTGTGTGCATAGAGGAATAAAGGGCTGATAGGTGTTCATTCTGAAAGGTGGCATTGCAGGACTACATGGGACTGAACAATGATTCACACAACTGTCTTTCTGAAAGGAAAATTCGACGGGTCACCTGTGAACCTCTACTAATAAGGAATTTGATTCGCCGATTTCTTCAAATCAAACAAAAGACTACAGCATTATAAAGATTCCAGCAGGTCTAATGGAAAGCTTGTTTTGAAGTCATGAGCAGTAGCCAGCCATCTGAAGATTTACACATCACTGGCATCTTTCCCACTCAGGGATGAGTCATTCTCGTTACCTCCCTCGTCTCCCACACATAAACGCACTCTGCACACTTACCTGAGCGAAACTGCAGACAAGTGTATCTTTTTTAATTGCCAGATAAGCGAGTAATTTATTAATTTATATTATGCTAAATTCATAAATAAGTATGCACAGTTTCTGCTGGGCTTTATTTAGATCCATAAAGTGCCTAATCTTCCATCCATCCATTATCTTCCACTTTATCCTATATTAGAGTCGTGGGGGGGTTCCCCATGCCCATCCAGGGGAGAACGTTTCGGGCGCTGGGCAGATACACCCAGGGCAGGGCGCCAATCTATCCCTGGGCACACACTCACTCACACAGACACATACACACTCTATATGGGGCAATTGACTTGATCCATGTTTTTGGACTGTGGGAGGAAACCGGAGAACCCGGAGGAAACCCACACGGACACGGGGAGAACATGGAAACTCCACCCACCTAGTGCTGAGAGGCAAACGTGCTAACCACTAAGCCACCGTGCCGCCCTTTTGCCTAATCTTGAAATGAAATTTAAACAACTTTAAAAATCATTTTCTGCACACACTGACATTACTATCCTCCATTAATGTAGTATTTTGTCTGTATTTTGTTTACATCCCAACATTAGTATTATTCATAACCACTATAGAATAAAGGAAAAAGAACATTTTAGAACAGTGTACAACCTAGCTCTTCTTTTTAAGATCACTATTTAGAATAATCATGTTTATGTTCACTTAACCAGTCTTATTGCATTAATATTTATATTTGGTCATTTAGCGGCTGCTTTGATCCAAAGTGATTTACTAGTAACACAACTTCATGGCTGGTGTCAGAACACAGGGTCAGCAATGATGCAGCATCCCTGGAGCATGTAGGGTTAAGGGCCTGGTAACTTTAGTAACTTCACTGGGAATTCCCTACCCACTGAGCTACAACACCCACACATTTTTAGTTCAAAATTATTTTTGTTTATTTTACCAGTCTATCTATTATTTCCTTTTACTTTCTGATGCAGCTTATAGAAAAAAGTCCAATTTTTTATGATACTTCATAATCACATTTAGAAGTAATAATTAGTTCTGTAAATTTACTGAGTTTAATCCAACCAAATGCCGTTATAATGATCTCCAATAACCACCAGATGGCACAACGAGTTCCACCAGTTCCAAATTACAATTTACATTAGTAGGCATTTGAAATTGCCTACTAAACATTAGGTACTAGATTTAATGTATTAAATTTGACTGTTTAACCTGTAAAGCAGTAGGTGCGTTTAGTAAGTGACAATGCAGTATCAACACAACCTGCATAAATTTTGACATGAGGTTACACTTTTACTGTAAATATTTCTCTATTTATTTAAATTTATAACAGTGTTGGTTGCTGGACAAAATCATTTTTATGTTTAGTTTGTGGTTATATCTTATTTATATTTGGAACCAGCCGACACCTCACTTTCCTTTAGTTTGATTATGTAATTTAGCTGTTGCGTAGTTAATCATCATGTGTAAATTGCTTTATCTACATTTAGATTATATTGTCACCAATATTAATTAATTAATTAACTTATTTTCTTTTTTTACCAAGTGTGCTAATTCCAGAATGTGCTGTAATAAAAACGCTGGCTGCAATAAAAGCATCAGGGCATGCCTGGAAAATGTCAGAACATCATTTCAGAAGTGACATTATTTATAGAAACTGTTAAATAAGTAGTGTTCTAGACCAAAGTTGCTCAGCTGGACCATTTTATGTGCCTGCAAAGTGAAGAGAAGGCCAATCCTTTTCTCTCTGGAGGCATGTGAGTAAAGCCTGGATTATGTGGTGTTTGCACTGCTTCTGAAAGCCCAGATTTTTCATGGGTGTTGAGAACTGTTAGCATTTCGTCTCTGTTCACAGACTTTGAAATAAATAGACAGGAAAGTGACCTTTTTATTCAAATTAATTTTTCAGTTTTGTCTAAGTGTAATTCTATTTTGCTGGTAAGCTACACTCACTTTATTAGATACACCTTGTTTCAATACTCATACTCATACTCACGTAACAAATAGATGCACTTTATAGTTCTACATTTACATACTGTTGTCCATCTACATTTACATTTAGTCATTTAGCCGATGCTTTTTTAAAAACACAAGTCAGTAGTTAACCAGTTAGTGTAGAATCATCAAACCTGATCATTATCTGATCTGGCTTTTAAATTTAAATGTATTTTTTTTTTAATATTTATATCAAGTGTTTGTGGAAGGGATGTGTTTTGAGATGTTTCTTAAAGATTCTAAGTAACATTTTGCAGTGGCGAATGATTCGGAGTGAGTTCCGAAATAGGTGAGCGTTAGGTGAGGTTGAATCACAGTCATCACTAGAGCGAAGTGAATGAGTTGCAATGTAGTTTGGAAATATTGATTAAAGGTAAGAGCCCTATAAAACCAGCAAATGAGAGAAATATGTGAAGAAATAAAAACCCCACCTGTTTTTAAGAGAAACATATATTTTAAACTAACAAGCTTTACTGTTTTATCTTTTTAAATGCATGCCTCTTGCATTGCACACTATGTACCTATGTGCATCATTATTAACATTTCATAGGTCATTTCATGCTCAAGTGACACCATTAAATGTTAAATCTCTGCTTTTTGTAAATAAAAGGTTATCAGAAGTGAGGACTATTCCCTGGTGGTTAAAATGTTTTGTGTTACACTTTTTTGCCGCTTTTTAGAAAAGTAAAATATGTATAATATTTATCATGACGGGGTATTTTGAAACAGATGACCTTATTATAATTTAAAGTCTGCCTTTCTGTAAAATAATTGTTGTTTACTTGCTGGTAATGGCTTGTGTTCTGTTTTTCTCTCTTCTGTGTCTATAAGACTACATTCCACATTGTATTGCATTTGCTGTTGCTATTTTTAATTCCCATTTGCTTTATATATCTCGTCCAGCATTTAAAAACTAAAATCAGTTCTTAAGTTATTTCATAATTTGGTTCTATGTAATTTAATTTAATGCTGTTAAAATAAAATGATAGCATCAAAAGTTTACACAGTCTGTTATAATTCTGTGTAATGACAAAAGCAAACATAACCATTTGGGCTGAAAAAGGTTTCCATCCTGTAACTCGCAGCATGTGTGTGTACAGAGAGGAGTTTTGTAGATAATGTTAAAACAGGTGTAAAAATAAACATGCTTGCCTTAATGTTTATGCAATGTTATGAACTCAAGCACAATTACTTTAGCAAAACTAAAAAAATTGCTTGCAGACAGACTTTCAATTAAGGTAAGAGCTACTACTATCTTATAGGCTGCATCCGTGAAAGAATTAGAGAATGACCAACACAACCTGGGCCTCCAAAGATGAGCTACTGTCAACACATGGAGCAGTAAAGTAGAGGAGTCTAATACAAGTGCACAGTGATTAAATTAATTACTTAAAAACTCCAGCAGCACTGCTGTGTCTGACATGGTGGTGGTGTGTTGGTGTGTGTTGCAGTTTTATGCGAGGATCAGTGTCACTACAGTGCTGCTGAGGATCCAAAGGGGATTAAAATGTATAACGAGAAACAAATGTGTACAAGTGTTTGTAGAATGATTATTAATTTGCTATTTTTAGTAAAGATTTATAGATTAATTCATGGTGCATAAAAACAAAAGCAGGTGTACAGAATTAGCAATAAACACAAAAACTGTATACAATACATGAATATACTTGTTTAATTGCTATAAACAATTACTTAATTTTTTCTAGTAAATATTATCTGAAGTGTACATAAGGTTTTGTATGTCTGTAGAAGTAGCTGCATACATGGAAACATCAGTGTTAAGAAATGGACTGCCTCATTGAAGAGGTGGATATGAAGTTTGGTGTTGGTGCCAAAATAATAAAATACACAATACAATTTTATATAGTAATCATTATATTATTTTCCAAGTTGATACTTAAATGATATTATTTAAATGGGTTTTAGATGCATCTGCCACATACTTGGATTATCTTTCATTTTATTATTATTTTATATGTATATTTTTACCTTATTATTTTTTTCTTATACTTCGGCCTGTTTATAGCAGGATTGCATCATATAAGGGATCAGCAGAGGCTGAGAACATGTCAGCAGAGGCTTGCTTTTGAGCATTGTAAAGTTAGGTAGATATTCAAATCTCTGAGGAAAAAGATAAAAATAAAAAATGTCTGAAGTATGCAAATAAAATTGTCTAAAGTATTAACAAGAATTCAAATATATATATATATATTTTTCTCAGTGGTTAAGGCAGGGCCTTTAGAAAATCATTGTACCTCATCAAGATTTATTTCTATTTTTGTCACCTTATACTTAGAATTGAAAAAATGTTTTTTGGACATCTTACCAAAACAAGCAGAATATTAAAAACAGAAAACTTTGTTAAAAAGTTTTTAGTAAAAAAACCTTAAATTAAAATGCCATAACCTCACCTTAATTATTAGGTTTGGTTTTCACAATTTACGCCGTGTGAAACTGTGTTGAAAACACAAACCAGGATAAAGATTTATTACTTCTAGGTATGTAATTCTGAGTCCTGCACATGTTCTAGATATAGGAAAAGACCATAGCACCGCCACTATTCAGCTTATTTCAGTTTATTCTTTCAAAACAGGGCAGACTCAGGAAAATTAAGAGCTTCCAAAATGTAACCATCTGATGATTGACATTGATCACTCTGTGCTCATGACCTCTCACAAGCTAAACAGAGGTGGAATAAGAAAAATCAGTTGTGCAGAGTACTTTACTTCTCAGCATCACTTTTCAAAAGATATTGAAAAGCTCTTTGCTTGCTAATATTGATGAGTCTGTGTTAATCCCCATTAAGACCCATGAAGACTTTTCTTTAGGGATAAAAGGTTTAAATGCTTAACTGTGGTGTTCGATGAATTGAAATAAAAAGTGTTTAATCAGAGTTTGAAGGGAAAATCTATGTTTTTCCCAATATGTTTGTGCTTAAAAACATTGCAGATGAACACTTGAGCTTATTAGTATTCATCTATCAGCTCTTCTATTTCGTCACTTGTCTCGCTTTTTCTATGTTTATTTGTGTCTCAGGAGGAGCTGAGGGAGTTGAGGGAGCAGCCTATTGATCCGCAGGCAGAGCAGGAAATCATTGACAGCATAGAGGAGGTGTACTTCTCCAGTGATTCTGTTGACATGGTGCTGTACGAACTGGAGGTATGTTTGGGCTGATGTATATCAGCTTCATCACTCTGCATTGACTGAAATTTCAATGTTCCTGCTGTTTTCCTGCTTTACTTTACTATTTTTAACTGCAATTGTGGTTGCAAGCCCTCTAAGTGTGTCTAATACTATTCACTATGTCTATGTTGAATAATTAACTCTGATGGAGACTGAAAGATGTTTATTTCCTCTCATGATTGACCAGTCAGTACAAGCAGAAAATACCAGCTGAATTCCACATCATGATGTTATTGCATCGTGAGGCTACTAAATAAGGGAGATTTATTTATAGAGTTTTAGAGGCAGTGTGCACCAACTTCTTTAAATAGTACTATTTTTAAAACTTGTTCATTGAATCGGTGTATTGTAAAATAGTATTGTTCAGTGCAATATAGAAAATTCACTTCCCCTACAGAGCCTTGGTTCTCACAACATTTTCTATTTTTAAAATATAACAAATAACAGAGGGATTTTTTTTTTCTTGCCACTATCTCCTTGGCTCACTCTTTGAGGTTCAGGCTTAAACACTGTTAACTGCTTTGAGGCAAAACACTACTGTAAAAAGCTCTATATAAATAATCTTGAACTTAACTTACCTGCATATCAGTTGTAGTTAATTTTTTAAGTACACAATGTTTCAGGATACAATCTGTTTTAATTATTTTTCTGGTAATTGATTAAGATTCCAAATACTCTTTTAAAAGTCTATACACTTGGTGATGATGAAATGACGTTTTTATGCAAATTTTGTATTTTTCAATTCAATTTGTACCCAAATGCTTTTAACCATTATTAAATAATACAATTTAAAAATTGAAAAAAAAATTCTTGCAAAAATTGCATATTGTGTATGCTTACAGAAACTTCCTGTAGAACTGAACCTGCTTGAACTGGAAGAGTACAGAGATAAGCTAAAGAGACAGCAATCAGCGGTAAGTATAAATTGAATATGGTCCTAAACATAGCATAAAACAGTGATGCATACAAATTTCATTTGACAAATAATGTGAAATAGGTTCAGATAAATGTAACTACTTTTATGACAGTGACTTTAAGCTGCTGTCCTACATTGATATAGCATTAAAGCTTATCGGTGTCTTCAGGAAAGCATTTTTATTCCAGCACAGAACTATTTATGCAGCAAATCGTTCTGTTATTCCGTTTTACAATGACAATGACATAGCTGGTGTCACTGTCATGGCATCTGTCACTATTGGTACGCTTGTTTGGTTTTTATGTAATTTGTTATTCAATTGGAAACGTATGAATCCACCTAGGTGGAATATAACCTGATATCTTCTATAGGTAAAGAAATAGTACTTCTATTGGCGGTGTGGTTGTTTTTCTGTAATGCTGCAATGAAAACTCATTTACCCTCTCATTTGAAAACCTTTCACTCTTATCCCAATCCCACAGCCATATGTGAGCAGTTTGGTTATGCTTTCAGGAGGAGAGGGATTAAATGCAGTTCCTCTTGGAATTGTCGAAATATGGGCAAGTCTGAGCTTACAGAAAGTTGCTGAAGTGCTTTTCTCCAAATGTGTTACAGCATCACTGACATTGCAGTTTCAAAGAAACTGGCTTTACATGTTTTGGTGGATGAATGTGATGTTTCTTGCCCTCTTTGGTGAATGACTTTCATTAGGAAGGGAGCGGAGGCAGTAGAAGCCTTATGTGTGATATTTGGCCAGAATGAAAAATCAATAGAACTGAGTGGGGGGTTATATTTTAGAGTTAGATGTCAACAGTATCAATTGAATTACATATGTATAAGAAAACAGCCCATTATTTAATTATAAATAAAGTATTAACTATTTAGTAATTATTTATAAGCAAATTATAAAGGAGTTACACAGTATAATTATACATTGAGCGTCTTTGAGTTTCCATGTTTTTCTTGTGTCCGCATGGGCTTCTTCCGGGTTCGCTGTTTTCCTCCTACAGTTCAAAAACATGGATTCAAAGTAAACTAAATGCCCTAAATTGACCCATATAGAGTGCGTTTGTGTTTGTGTGAGGGAGTGTGCCCAGCGATAGATTTGCACCCTGTCCTGGGTGTATTACCCAAAACGTCCCCCCCTAATGGGCATAGGGAACCCCCTGCAAACCAGTAGAGGATTAAGCAGAAGATAATGAATGATTAAATAAATGAATTATACTTTGAATTATTCATTTATATACAGTGTGTTTAAAAAAAACATGGCATGGAATCTCTAAAGGTTGACAGTTCAAACCCTTCGGACCACCGAAGCTGTCAGTGTGAGCTCTTGAGCAAGGCACTAAACCCATATTCCTCCAGGGGTGCTGTATCAAGGCCAACCTTCCATTCTGACACATCAAGTTAGAATACTTGTCACTTTGGATGAAAGCGTCTACAAATGAAGTATTGTGATGTAATGAAAACAGCCGTGTAGTGATAACGCCTGTTTCTGAAATGTCGGTGCATCATAACTAGCGATGTTAATCTGAGCTGGTGTCCTATTTAAATGTGCTTTGTCAAATCACATATTGCAGTATGCAGACAGGCTTATGAACCCAGACTTAGAAACCTCAGCTATTTGAGAATGAATCTTTTTGCTTGTAAATTCATGCTTCATGTGAAATTTAAGAACTTTAAGCAGAAAGTCAAAAAGGTTAATACCTTGGTTTAACTTTTGAATTATTTCCCAATGTGGCGGTCATGGTGGCTTAAATGAAAGTATTTCCTTGCTCCTTCAGTAGAGGACAATCCATTTTAGTTCAGACAGTGGTAGTTAAATCTTCATGCATATCTCACAATGTAAAGGTACATCATTTGGCCTGGTTGAGTTGAAAGGAGACCTTGAGCAGTGTGATGCAGCACAGCACAAAATAAAAAGGGTGATGCACATAAAGAGATCTGCAGTGCCCAAAGGCCAACTCGATATCAATACAGTGACTACATGGAGTTACAGTTAGTATAATTAAAATTCAGGGACTGTCTAAGGACATTTGCTGTGCACTTTTTAGGCACAACAGCACTGTTTGTGTCTACTGTCTTTAGGTGTGTATAAATTACATTTATACTTCTTGTATAAATTATACAAAAAGGTTAAATGTATTCAAATGGCTTCCTGAATGACTGGGCAGATAAAACATTCATCATCGTGGTGTTTATTGACTTGTTACTTTATATTGCTTTTTCATTTGCATTTATTCTTTGATGGATGTTTTTTTAATTCTGATTTGCCGGCATTCACATTTTTTAAAATTAGTTAGCATGCATGAACATGCTGTTCAAAAAATGTAATTTGTAGCACATATAAACATTGATCAGGTTTTTTTCTATTTAAAATCCAATTACCAAAACTTTTAATGATTTTATTGGTACGACCACTTGGGGGCAGCAAAGACCTGACTGCTTTAAGATCATGGCGCTTATAGGGTGTCTTAGTAGCTTCAATTTTTACCTGCTAAACAAAAAAGCTATTTTTGGGTAAGAGCCTCATTTCCAGCCTGGCTGTAGGGGTCATATAGTGTGTGATACTTCATCACAAGTATCACTCTAGGCAGTATCTGTACACAGGCTGCCTGTGTTTTTAAAGAACAAATAATGCTTGTTTTGGGATTCAGTTCATTTCTGGGTTCACACATCATTTATATTTTGAGCAAAGAAGTGCATTATAAATGTTTATTGGGCTTTATTTGGAAAGCTGAAATTTTGGACACCTTTTATTCTTCTGCTCTTTTTGAGCAATTTTCAATCGTTGTCACGAGGAAAAGGGTTTTTGTAAAGGATACGGTTTAAGAGCTTACAGTGGACGGACTGCAGCTTGCAGAAGCAGCTGCGACACTAAGTTTGTTTATACCAAATTGCTTATATACTCTGTTGTGACATGATACTATGTATACAGGTCTGACAGAAAATGCTGCCCAATTCTCAATGGCATGACATTTGTAGTATTGAAATTACTTAAAGAATTCAAAAACATTAAACAGAGACGATGTCAGGTAAAGTACAAAGATCATATGAAATAAGCATTTTTATTGTTCACTAATAAGATATAAATACATTTGTGGTATCAGAGTGAACATGTTAAGTTTTGAACCAATATATAGTTATTTTGAGCCATAAGTATGTTGGTCTGCACATATTCTGTGCTAGTTGAATCTTGTTATATGCTGATTGCAAGACTGAAAAGGCTGCAACTGGCACTGGAAATGGCATGGCTTATTATAAATTGATTTTATTTGTACATACAGCCAGACTGTTTGTTAGTTACAAAAGTTTCGCATTTCTTTTGAGTCCTGTAGAATGTGCTTTGCAAATTGAACTTGACAGCTTTCATAAGAGCACTTTAGACATGTACTTAATGCATCTTGTGAAAGCAGTAGCCACATAGATTAGTACAGTTTGCAGTTCAACAAATAAATACCAACATTTTTTATTTATTTATAATGATCCTCAAACAGCCTGACTAATGAGTTACCCCAGTAACCACCATTGACCACCAACTGCTAATCAAATTGAGAGGATGACACTGAGTAATGATGGTTGAATGGCTGGAATGTAACCTTGCTGCTGCTCATTGTTTGGAGAGTGTAAAGCAAATATTGGAGTGATTATTTTGACTGTGGCATGATTGTTGATCTCAGATGGGTAGATTTTAGTTCTTCCTAAATTACTAATGGAAATTTTAGCATTTTCTTAGAATGGTGCATTAAAAAAGTTCAACAAGCAGTTATTATAGATGCCTTAGAGTTTAACAGGTTTGAGCTAGTAGAAGACATACAGTTACACAAAAGGTTAAACTTTTGTTTAAGGAACCACAAACTACTATGGCTAAAGTGCCTTTGAGCAAGGCACCTTACCCCAATTGCTCCTTGGGTGCCGTGTATAAGACTGCCCAACACTCCTGGGACGTGTGCTAACTTCACCAGTGTGTGTGTGTGTGTGTGTGTATGTGTTTGTTTCACTGCATGGATGAGTGGATGTGGAAAACAGATTCCTCTGTGTGCAAATACAGAAGGTAAAATAGAACACTTTACTTAAAAATTTTGTGATTGAGAGTTTGAAAGCAGGATCAGCCATGACGCAGGGTTGGAGCCTTGCTCAGGGACCCACTTTGGTAACTTCAGAGGACCTGGCATTTGAACTCACAATCTTCAGATTGATAGCCCAACACCTTAACCACCAATGTTCATTATTAATTCATTATTTTCTTCTCCTCACTTCTGAAGTTCTTGAAAATTAGAATTCGGTTTCAGCTGATTTTATTTCACGTGTCTGATATTAAATGTTCTTTATCTTCTTGTATGCGGCTCAAAGGCTGTGTAATTATAATAACAATATCAAGATTTACATAGGAAATGGGTTTGACAAAATATTTGATTAGATGGAATAGCAAATCCTTACAAATGCTGTGAAGACTAGCTGAGCATGCAGAATTTTACACAATTGAAATTTTCTGCTGGGGCGGATTAATTTCTGCTACAGTTTTGGTTCCCATTTCTGTTCATTAGTTTTATTCATTAGTCCTGTTTTGAACTGATACTTAAAAAAAAAAGTTTTTACAGTTTCAATTGTTACATTCATAGCCAACCTCTCTTGCTGTATTTAAATGTTTATTTATTTATTTATTTATTTATTTATCAAATGGAGATGTCCATTTTATAACTAATTGACCTCAAAATTCATTTGCAAAAGGAGGAAAACAATTTGGACAGTGAATCTCAGTGAAGTTTCCATGTTCTCTCCGTGTCAATGTGAGTTTTCTCTTGAGTTCTCAGGTTTCTTGCCACAGTTCAAATCATGGATTCAAGGTAAATTGTCTGCTCTTTACAAAATTGCCCCAATATAGTATATGTATCTGTATCTGTCTGTATGCATAAGTGTGTGCCAAGTAAAGAATTTGCTCCCTGTCCTGGGTTTGCCCAGCAACTGAAGCGATCTCTCCTGGATAGATATGGGGAACCCATTCGTGGCCCTAGTTCCCAGCATAGAATTAAGTGTAATAATGAAATAAGATGAATGATCTTGATCTTGAAATGAAGATGTATGAATCTATTTATCCATGGCTCTGCCAAAGCGGCTACGACAATTACTGGATGGAACCTGGATTTCTGTTGGACTTGGACTCAATGGACTTGTGTAGTTTTTCAATTGTTAAATATAGGTCACCTGAACACTACACAATCTATACATGGCTGTCTTATGCTGTTGATGCTGCCTGGTTGCTCAAGGAGGATGAGACCCCCCACTGAACCTTGCTCCTCCCAAGGTTTCTTCCTTAAAATAACAACATAACAGGGAGCTTTTTCTTGCCACTGTCACTTTGGCTTGCTCTTTGGGGGTTTAAAGGCTTATAAAACTGTAAAGCTGCTTTGTGACAATGTACTATTGTAAAAAGTGCTATATAATAAATTACTTGAACTTGAATGACTGGCAAAGAAAAATAATTACTTAAAATGCTAAATACTATTATCTTCTTGTGTTTATATACAAAAGCATTGAGGAAGAAAGCCTTAATAAGCAGGAGTGTGGTTAATGTGTTGTGTATATGAGTAAAAACTTTTGCCCACCAGCAAATAGCCTGACATTATTTCTATAGCATTTTCAAACATTTTTTTTTACAAATTCACAAAGTTGTGGATCAGTTCTTAAAGCATTTTTTCATGGCTGTACATTTTTTTAAAATACATCGAAATAATGGAAAAACCATACGTTTTTCTAAAGCCAAGTTAGAGTTTCTTTCAGCCACTCAGTCTGGCAGCAGTTCAATAGAGAAGTAAATGCTCGTTTTCTGCAAGTGTCCCTCATATGAAAAGTGTCACAACTGTATCTTTTCTTCTTAAGTGAAGCTTTTTGTCTCGCAGTACAACAGATAAATGCTATCTGGTTTATCTGAATGCCTTCATTTGTATAATGTATTGTAGGCAGTCACTGCCGTTTTCTGTGCATAGACTTTATCAGGTAAAATCTCAATATTGCTTTGCAAGGCATTTATTACTTTGATCATTATCTTTATAATGCATTTCTTTTGTGCGAAAGACTATCGCTTTGGGAAGTAAGCTATTTTTTTCCTTTGATTAAATCTCGATGATCTTCTTTTTGTGTGTTGATGGTTATTATATTGTTTGACACTAATTTTTATTACTCTCCAAAACTTTTCACCCACAACTTTTCACAACAGCTGAAGTAAAAGTTCTTTTTCTGCTAAATTGTGATTCTTTGCTACAGTCTTGTTAAAAATTAACCCATTTGTTGGATGAAATTACATCATTACTGACTGAAACCTTTTAATAACATAATAAATTTTAATATCAAAATTTGAGATGTTTTTAATAAAATTTTGAGAGGTTTTGTCCTGAACATTCCATGTTTTTCCTTAATTTGCCTGTTTCACAGAGGCAAGTCTCCATAGGCAGGGATTGACTGGTCCTGACATTTTTTTTCTTTTAAATTAATTCAGCCTTTTCTTCATGCCATAGCAAACCGTTAACTTCCAGACAATGGCAAGGCATGTGAAAGCTGGAGTGTTATCAGTTTGTTACTTTGAAGTCCCTAAAATGTTATTTGAAAGCAGCTGTATATGAGTTTCTTGATTTTTGTGAATTTAGAGACCACTCTGGAGGCCAGAAATCATATTACATATGTGTTGAAATAAAGCATTTTGTTCAATTTAGAACGCATTTGCTTGTGATTGGGAAGTCAATACACATGCAACATGCTTTCAGGTATAGTCTATGGCCCCCCTCAACAATCCATCATGACTTATGGGTCCAAAATGGTAAACAAATGCTAAAAAAAAATAAAGACATTTTTTCTACATTTTGAGTCTTCTAGTAGAGCATAATGCCATCATGATTCTTTCTTTTTAACTGACATATTTATATGGTTTTTGTAATCATAAATTTCTTCATCTTAATCGTAATTAATAATGCAAATGCTTTTTGATGAAGTCAGTGTGCTGAATACTTAAGAAAAAATACAGTAGCCATTAATAGCAAAATATTAGACAGGATAAAACCTAGTAATATAATGTCCATATAATCTCTGTATTTATTTAATGAATTTACAATTATTTTATTTAAATGGCGAATTAATGGAAGATGCAACATGTTTATCTCTTTTTTCCCCTCTTTGTTTGTGTTTATGTAGGTTTCAAAAAGAGTTGCTGATCTTATTCTAGAGAAACAACCTTCTTATGTTAAGGTAAAATCTCTGCGCTTATAGATTTGCTTTAAATACATCAGACTTTTTACATTTAAAAAATATATATACTTTTCTGCCTTTGTGTTTATTGTAATATTTAGCTGGTGCTTATCATGTATTGTTAGCTATAGCAGAATTGTCATATGTCATAAATGATTTTTCCAGATATTGTTCAATTTATGTGTAAAACTAATTTTTTTTTAAAACAGCTCTTCACAAATTTTATGAAAAATACAGAGTATTAGCATCCTGATTTATCACGATCACCTTACAGTGGAAAAGCTTTTTCGGATTAAGTTATTAGGCAGAGTGGATTTCCTATGAATTCTATGATTTTTCTATGTGCAGTTTGCATGTTCTTCATTTGTCAGCAAGGACCAGCATTCATACCTTAGTTTCCCGCCATAGTCCAAAACCTGCTAGTATTTAATAAGTAATGCTAAATTGCTCCTAGGTGTCAACGTCTATATAAATATTTTTGTTTGCTCTGTGAGGGACTGACTGCTTGTCTGTGCTATTCTCGCGCAGAGAATTTGCTTCTGTAACTCTAATCAGTTTTCAATAGGATTAGAGAATGAATGAATGCATGAATGAATTAAAGTCTCAGTAGTACAGTATAACGTTCAAAATCCAAACTCCAAATCCTGCTTGACTCCTGATAGTATTATAATATTTTTTTTTATCTGCCTGTAGCAACCAAAAGATTAAATGAAGAGGTATGTCAAAGAATCTTTATATTTAATAGAGCCTGCAGAAAGACTTTTAATATGGTAATATTCTTCAAGGTTAAATTCTATATAAACTATTATGCTTTAATTGTGATAAAATCAAAAGCCACATGTGTGGATTTCTTCACTTTAATTACATATTTGGACTCATTTATTTGAGAAAAGACTTATTTGTTGAAGGTCTCAAAAGTTGTACATACACTGGATCAGTAGAAGTACAGTACAGAAGGACAGTTTTGTATTTACATAAAGTCATACATACCTTATTGTTAAAATACTAATAGAACTACAATTCATGTATTTTCTTCCACTTAATCCTCTACTAGGGTCATGGGGGAGTTCCCCATGCCCATCCAGGGGAGAACGTTTCGGTCACTGGGCAGATACGAATGCTAGTTTATGAATAGGAGACAATATGTCTCTTTAGATGGCAAAGGCTATGTATCTGTGGCCCCTATAGCCAGCATTCACAAATTAAATTAACTAGTAGTGTAATGTAGTATAGTAATGCCAACTGCCTTTTTTGTAAAGGCAGTTGGCATTACTATACTACACTACACTAGTAGTGAACTTAAGTTTTTGGAACTATGAAATTTTTTCAACCTAAGGCTTACATTTGTTCTTTCCCTCTGTCATCCATCTTGGCTAGTTAAGCAGTAATCTCTTTTAGTATTGCCATTAAATTGGCTTAATCCAATCGTTCTGAACAAACAGTTCACTAGATCATTTCTTGGATTGTAGATTTTAGATAAGTAAATTTTGAAGAATCTTAGGTTGAACTTTCCGAAAGCATTTCAGCAATTTGCTATATATCAGTTTAAAATCTGCTTATAATAGAATGTTTTTTAACTACATTGTTGCTCAAATTCTTTATGGTACTCTTTATCAGTTCTGTTAATAAGACTGGGTGTAAGTTGTTTTTCGAGATGACCACATCAGACAACTCCAACTAGAAATACAATACTCAAATTCTAAGCTGAAAAAGTTAAAAGATCAAAAGCTCATATGGATTGTGTTTATTAGTCACACGATTCAGTAGTAAACTATATGTTAAGTTATTGCAAATGATTCAGTGGAAGTGAGATTGAAATTGTAACATGTACTGCATGGCTTGAATAAAGGTATTCACCAGAATTGATTTAGCCTTTAAGATAAATCTATTGTTCTCCACTTCACCATTCAGATAATTTGCATTCCTTTGGTAAGCTTACATCTCTGTATTTCCAGTCATTTCAATAAGTGGTGCTGAAAATAAATGATGCACTTGAGAAGTATTTTTGACAGAACTGTTGTTAAGATGTCTTTCCTGGAGATGATACATAGCATTTTATTTTCATGTAGTCCTAATAGGTTAGAAGAAAGAGATAGAACTGTAAGTACTGAATATCTGTTTTACACACTATTACCCAAACCTAAAATCCAAACACAAAGACTTGGTGGCAGATATAGTGTACAGAATAAAAGTTCTATCAAACAAATTCTTTTGCATGCTAATTAGCTAATTGTTTTTCAATGAAATCTGTATAATGTTTGTTACTGAGGTGGTGTTATTAGACCATGGCTATTTGGAGGAATGTCCTCTGGGTGCAGATGTTGTATTTTTTGCTTTGAGAATGAGCCAGATTGAGCAGCTATTGTTTTCTAATTAGCATGCATGTGAACATACTAAACTGACATCCAATAGGAAGTGGTAGTAACTGTACAGCACTATAGTGTGCTTTTAAAACCTTCCTTTTTACATTTACATTTAGTTATTTAGTAGATGCTTTTATTCAAAGCGACTTACAAATGAAAAACAACACAAGTCAGTAGTTAAGGAAAAAACCAGCTACACTGTAGAATTATCAAACCTGATCATTATCTGATCCTGCCTTTTTAACATAAATATATGTCCAGTATATCAGGTGTTTGTGGAAGAGATTTGTTTTGAGTTGTTTCTTGATGATCCTAAGTAACTAAGTAAGGAGTTAGGAAGATCTAATGCCAATATTTGGCATTCACCCCTATTTTTGTCAGTATACAGTAATTCTTCTCAAGTTTACTCTGAATTAATTATAAACAATGGTGGTTAAAAGTTAGTAATGTTTAAAAAAATGTACTAAAACATCAACAGATTTTCAAAAAAGTAGATAAAGGGATCCAAATCAGACATTTATTATTTTGTTCATTATCTTCCACTTAATCCTATACTAGGGGAGAAAATTGAGTGCTGGGCAGGACAGGGCACCAATACATTACTGGGCACACACACACACATAATATAAGAGGACAATTTTTAGCTGGAAAAAAAAAAACCCATATGGGGAAAACTCCACTCAGATCGGGATATGAACCTGGATCCCCAGCACTGAGAGGGGAATGTTCTTACCACTTTGACACAGTGCTACTTATATCAATGAGTGTTAATTATATAGAGCTGAAATTAGAGTCCAATGTTTTCAATTATTGAAATGACATTAAGGTGTAAGTGGGCACTGGAATTTCTCAAAGTCTGATATTTACAACACGTTTGTGGAAATGGTAATGACACAATTAAAAGTACCTCTGAATAAGAGTCCATTTGGCTGGAAAAGGTTAACCATCTCTAAAGAGTAACAAATTCCCCAATCCACATTTAAACCATTATTACACTCCCCAGAAATGGTTGACCGACGAAGATCACACCAAAAACAGGGAATATAATCTGTGTGGTTATAAAGAACCCATGGTAACTTCAAAGCAACTGAAGGCCTTTCTCACATTGGCTTTCTTAAATTTTCATAATAATATGAGTCCATCATCAGGTGAACTCTGGGAGAAGGACAATGTTGTGTTTGTGGCAGGCATGCAAGAAGACAGCGGCTGTTTTCCAAAGAAAATAAAAACATTTGTGCTTGTCTGCAGTTAAAGATCAATTTGACACTCCAGAAGGTTGTAGTGGATGCATTTTTGTGGATGCATTTTTGTTTAGAAAGAAAAGTGCTGCATTCCAGCACAAAAACCCCATCCTATCTGCATTTTGCTTTAACTTCGCTACTTCACTTGTCATGTTAAATGGAACAGTTAATTCTGTATAATACGAGCTGATTTTTAGAGCCAACATTGGACATTGTGTAATTTGTAAACACCTTAATTTCCACGATCATGGATAGATAATATTTAATTATGAAATCTAATAATTTAAGATGTTTTGTTTAACTTGCTTCTATTTGTGAACTTATGGATTTAAAAATCTGAATAAGTCTGGGGTGAAATTTATGCTAATCATATAAGTACTTTGTGGAGAATTGCACGTAGTCATATTTTGTTTGCATTTAATTTCATAAAGACACTTCATCATTGCCCTTGTATGTGGAAAAGTAGCACGTGTACTCTTTTTGTTTGAAAGCTCACGACCCATCATAACCCTGTCTCACTGCACTCGCGCCAGCAAAACAGGTGGTCTGGTTTATTTAAACTGGCTTATTTTAGCCTCCAGGTCAGTTTCTGTGCCCAGGTGACTGAAAGGTGGTCATTACAGCTGCTACTTAGCTCATGACCATAATGAACCAACCTATCAGGTGCTAAGACTTCAGGCCATGGCCGAATCTGCTTTCATGAATTTAGGCCCAATTTAAGTACTGTACTGCACATGAGGCTATGAGTCACTCATTTTGGCAGTCTCGTAGTTGCAAAACCCACTTGCTTCCCTAAGGACTTGGTGAGTCACACAGGCTATGGTCTGTCCAGACACCTTTACTAGCATTGGCACTCCTAGAGAATGCTAATCAAATCTCATGCAGTGGAGGGATATTGTTTTAAATTAGTGACCAAGCGAAACCTATAAATAGAGCTGCTGGAAGACTTGGCAATTCATTATGGTTATCAACTATCCAGGGATAAGTGAAGATGTGAACAGCCATAAATAAAAATGTTACCACAGAGGGTTGCATATCTCTGATGAATATTTAATATTGAAATACTAATATATAAATTTTATTTTGGGCTAACAATACTTAATTTATCTTGAAGTGACACATGACATATTAAAATGTGATAAAACATATTGAGTGCATCTTAATAGGGTTTGTGTAAATGTCAAAGACCTTACTGTAAAATGGAAAAACAATGATATAGTTATGAGAGAACTAATTGCGTTATATTTATAGTTTTCATTGCATCTTTTTTTTAAGTGAATAGGTTTGCCTATGTCTTTTAAACCATTACTTTATTATTACCTGTATTTTTTTTGTAGAACATATAAACAATTCACACCACAAGTTAAGCTGATGTCCACTGTTGCTCACATTAGTCTTCATAAGGTTTTTTTTCACCAATGAAACCAATGCTTTTATGAGCCAAGTTCCCTCCAAACACATTGAAGCATTGTTGTGGCAGCATCATCTGGTGCATTTCTATTTAACTTGATTTGGGCAATTGCTCTGGACTAAAACACAAATAAATGCACTTCTAAATTCCTAATTAAAACTTTGTACTAAAATGCTAGATATGGGCAGAAGATTTTCGTTTCAGGAAGACAATAATTTAAAGACAATGCCAAAAAAAGCTTTGACCTAAGGATAAAAAGATGAATGTTTTCAAGTTATCGAGTCAAATCACTGATCCTTATCTTTAGATAGATTAGAGTGCATTTTATTGCCACTTACCAATAAATTTGACTAAACTCGGGCAACTTGCATAGATAAATATATTCCAATTTAAATGTGCAAAGTTGTTTGCGATACATATTCAAGCAGACTGAAAGCTATGAAAAAAGACAGATCACTTTTTAATCTAGATTTTCTTTTCATTTTTTTTTTTTTTGAGAGATGGACTCTAAAGTCATGTAGCATGGGCAAGAAATTAACCAGAATTATAGGATCAGTAAGAAAGATATAATGAATAGTTTGATTTTAAGTCTATTTGAAGCAAAAGAAACTAAAGTGCCTTTGCTTTTTTTCTGCTGGTGTTTACTCATCAGGCAATAAAGCAAAGTAAATTGAAGTGGCATACAGGAGGAGGTTCTTGGTTTATTTCCTATTTTTATGAGGGCTGCTTGTTCACAAAAAATAAGCAACTAATTTAACCTGCAGAGGTGTTTTATTATCTTTGATTTTTTAAAGTGGCTTTTAAAATTGCTTTTGAGCATTTTAAAGTTTATAGCAGCAACATTTTCTTTACATTGTTCTTTTATTTTTAGAAAAAAATAAACATTACCAATGCAATAATGCCCGACACCTGCTCCGCATTCACAGGGATGTTTTAAAAATACTCTTCATAGTTTCAGTTATGAAAAAATGTCTCTACATTTATTTTTACCAGTTCTACCTGGTAAAAAGTTTATAAACAGATAAACATCAAATTAACATCTAATGGAAAATTTGAAATCCTTATAGTTTTATAATTGGTTTCTTTAAATAATCATCAGAATGTTTAACAACAAGACAAAAGCTCATGATAACATTTTTACATTTAGAGTTTTTTCAGGTTCTGCAGACATCATGTCAATGCTTTAAGTGCTCATCCATGATGACCTTTTAAAACAATGTAAAATGCAATAAACTTAAGTGTATTTTGTCTCTCAGAACATCAAGAGAGTGTTTTTTCCTTTCATTATAGTAGTTGGAAAAATGCAGCAGCATTTTTGGTACATCAAATAGACGTATCTCCATAGCAACAAAAAAAATCAAGTTACAATTCAAGTACAATACATAGGCTGAAGTATTATGACATAATTTTTAATTGTTAAATTAAATTAAACATCTAGTCCTGCATTTTGGACAATTGTATGCCACCAATTTTGAACAGGAAGGCTTTTTTGTTACTGCATGAATGTGTCCCATTGCACATTGCAAGGTCCTTATAGGTGTATCTGAGGGAGTTTGGTCTGAAAGAACTTGACTGGCTCACACACAGCCCTGACCTCTTTACACACCTTTGGGATGAACTTGAAGAGAGATTCAAACCAGGTCCTCTCGCCCAGCACTGATCTTTGACCTCACGAATGGTCTTTTAGACGAAGAAAAGATAATTCCCACAGACACACTGTATAATGTTGTAGAAGGCCTTTCCAGAAAAGTAGACGCTGCAATCCAACATATAATTTAATGTTATTAAAAGCGCCTGTGATGTAGGTGTTCAGTACTTTTAAACATATTGTGATGGGGGTGAAGAACAAAGTTCGCAGTCCAGAGGTCATTTCCACAAATAATAGGATTTATTGTTGACACAATCATTTAAAAATTCTCACTTTCCAACCATATGAATGCAACCGTGTCCCATCTTTTACCCTATGTCTTCTTTTAACACCCCAAAATGGCCATTGCCACTTTCGTCCATGCAGTCCCCAAGATAGCCGGTAGTATAGGTCTTAAATTAGACTACTACATTTGTGAAAGTATAATGAGTATGAGTATCCTTATCCCACGTACTTCTAGACACTTTGAACATGGTGGCTTTGTTTTATTTGCCTTTTTATTTGATTGTGTTGCTGAAACCTGCTGTATGTCTGTAATTGGCCCAGAGCGAAGCTGAGCAAAGCTGTCATTGAATACTTTTCTGTTTATCATATGCCTTACAGGATGCCAGTTATAACTGTGGCGCCTCTCTCAGGACTCAAATACTTTTTCTTGTGATTCTGGTCTAAAAGAAGCTTTGTTCAAATTCCCTCTGGCAAAAAGATTCTTCACCTCACTTTCATTTGCCAAATAATTATTATGACTCGTTACAAAATTTAATAATGTCTGGCAAAAGGCTGGTTTTGTGCTAAAGGTCATGACTGACTCACTTTTAGGCTGATGTACTTATGTCCTGACCTTTAAGTGTAGCACTGCAACTAGCAATATTTTTCTTGATTAACAGTTTTTTTTTGCTTCTTTATAAAATATAAGAAGATCGTGAAAAGTTTGCATTAATGGATTCCAAAGCCTTAGATGGAACTCTTAACTGATATTCCAGTTTCTGGATTTAAGATATATAAGTCCCCACATGGCTTAAACTTGAAAAACTGAAAAAAGAATATGAAAGCTGTTTTTCCTTAACAACTTATTTAAACTTAAACTAACTTACTTAAATTAAGTGGTTTATTGGTAAATGTTGATATGTTGCTGCTGTTTTCCCCACACTGGTGATGTAGTTGCTCTCAGCTGTAGTTCACATGTTGTACAGGACTAAGGACTGATGTAGGACAGAGGTTAGGTCTTAGGTTGCAAGTGATTCAAACAACCCCCTCCCTGCACTCTCGCTCGCTCTCCCCCCTCCCCCCCCCCCGCTATCTCTCACACACTCTGTGTTTCATGCGGATACATGAGCACTATAGGGGTGCCATAATTATGGTGTTTTTTTTGCCCCACGAGCACTCTAAAGTCTGGTTCATATGCCTGGATTTTATTCTAATCCTTCAGACAACCTACCATTTTTTTGCCTAAGAACTTTATTGGGTACTGTATCACTAAATTAATCACCTGATTCATAGAGTCAGTTCAAACATGTGACTTGTTCATAAATACACAGGGCAATGGCCACTTTAGGATGAAATGCAGCATGACCGATATGCATCAGCCAAAATAATTAAAAGCTGTGACATAACCAAACCATTTAAATAAACTTAATTCTTGATGAGAAATATTTTTTGTGTATATCTCTTTCAAAAAAAATGTTTTGACAGTGTAATTGGACATATCCAATAAAAAAAACTAACTGAAACATTGGTAGATGTAACTATCATATAAATCAAGCTTTTATAGGAGTTTATATAAGATAAAAGTTCATAATTAAAATATATAGTTATTGTCAAATCATACATGTGATTACAAAATGTATGTCATTACACAACAAGAAATTAATAGATGTATGTACACATTTAAAAATATATATATATTTTGGGGTACTGTGCACTTATTATTATTATTATTATTATTATTAATAATATTAATATTAATAATAATATTATTGGGCGGCACGGTGGCGTAGTGGTTAACACCCAATCAGGGTGGAGTTTCTCCCCGTGTCTGTGTGGGCTTCCCAAAAACATGCATCAAGGTCAATTGAATGCTCCAAATTGCCCCATATATATATATATATATATATATATATATATATATATATATATATATATATATATATATATATATATATATATATATATATATATATATATATTGTGTGTGTGTGTGTGTGTGTCTTTGCATGTCAACAATTAAACAAATGTAACTAACAGATCCAAAACTTACTCTTGTTTATTTCTATAATCTATTGTTCAAATGAATGGCTGGCTTTATTTCTGCTTTATGAAAACCATAGGACCTTAATTAAAAAAGAAACATTGGCTCACAGGCATGTTTTTGTCACTGCTCCTGCTTTTTAGGACAGCACACTGCCATAATAAAAGCATTTTGCTAGTTAGCTGCTGCTCTGTTCGGTCAGTTTAATGGAACAAAACACACCTCTAACACGGCGGATAATGCACCACAGTGTCTGTTTTTAACACGGGGATCACTGAGCTATAGACAAAGGACTAGAATATTCCCTTCATGGAGTTTTGAACTTATTAATGATAGTAATGTACACAAATGTGAACACTCTTTAGAACACCTGAGGTGCTCTGATGAACAAAATCCTGTGGACAGTGTCATTTCATACTAGTGGTTTTATTATTTATTAAACTCTTTCAGGCTGTAATCCTATTTTATTAAGCATTTTACTGTTCTTTGCTGCAGGAACTGGAAAGAGTAACATCCCTTCAGACCAATCTGCAGCTTGCTGCTGTCATCTGTACCAATGCACGAAGGTATGAGCTGCTTCCACACGAGGCATTTTTTCCCCTTTTGGTTTCATGTTTTTTTTATTTATATATTTTTTATTTTTTTTTAAACTGACCACTGAGAAGCACTAGGTTCTGTGCAGGATTAATGGCATCAAGCTAAAATGTAATAAAGTGCAGCACTGTTTTTAGGGGAGAACGTTTTGGGCGCTGGGCATATACACCCAGGACAGTGCGCCAATCCATCGCTGGGCACACACTCACACAGACACAGACACACTGTATATGGGGCAATTTGGAGAACTAATTTGACTTGATCCATGTTTTTGGACTGTGGGAGGAAACCGGAGAACCCGGAGGAAACCCACACGGACACGGGGAGAACATGGAAACTCCACCCAGATGGGGATTCGAACCGGGAATCCCTAGCGCTGAGAGGCGAACGTGCTAACCACTAAGCCTAATTCAGATTTCATCAGCGACCTAATCATCTTAAGTACTGTAAAAGTACGTACTTAAGTACTGTTAAGCCTAATTAACTTAAGTACTGTAAGTGTATGTTCTTCTGGTGGTCATCTGATATCTAAAATAATTTATTTATTCATTCAATTTTATTTATGACAAAGTTCATTGCACTTGAAATACCTAAACTATCCCATCTGGTACCAACAATAATTATGCGGTTGAATACGAGAGCTCACTTCTTTTCGTTCTCAGTTCTGATTGTTGATTTGAACAAGCCAACTGCTTTATTTTATGCACTGCCTCTATACAATTAGCTCATTAAATAATTGCATGATTTAGTGGGATTATATGCTGCTTATGTTGAGTGTGAGGAGTCTAAATCCATCATACATATCTATTTCTTCAATTTATTTAATATGTGATATTAAAATCACTAAAAACATTTCTAAACAATTTTTTAAACCATTCAGACAATTATTTCCTGAACTTTCTATCTGAAGAAGTTTGAGTCTTTACGTTGTCAGGTCAAGTTGGTAATGTGTGCACTTTAAATACCAGATAACGATTATATGATTTGTCTGTATGTATATTAACTGATCAAATGTCAATGTCTTTGCCTCTAAAGACACTTTGTTGTAATTAAAATGCAGTCCGTATAGTCTTTTTTTCCCCCAGCTGCTCAGACAAATGAGAAATGTTTCTATATTCTTTGCCACAGTCTATATTTAGGAAAGTCTTTTACACTCATTACTTTGGCACTTTAAATTGCAGAAAATTTAAGTGCGAAGTGACACTTCAAAATGTATTCAGTTAAAGTAACCATTATATAATCTCAAATAAACACTCATGTAAATATGGTGGGATTGAAAGCAATTTATGTTTTGGTTTCAGGCAGCTCACAGTTGCTAAAGAGGGCTTTACTGAAGCAAGTCTGGGTCTCTTGGCCAACCAGAAACGCAGGCAGCTGTTGACAGGATTGCTAAAGTCATTGAGGACCATAAAGACACTGGTGATTACCACATTAAGGCCTGAATATGACTTAATTGAAGCCCTGTTTCTAGCTTTGCTTATCAAATCTAAAATGAGCTTTGCTTCTCTCTCACACAGCAAAGAACAGATGTTCGACTGAGTGAGATGCTGGAGGTAAGTCTGACTCAAGCTGCTGTCCTGTTTTTGGTGGTCATTATAATTCTGTCTTGTTGCAATTGGGATAAAGCTGTAATTTCCTAACAAGCAGAATTGATTGATACTTCGATAGAGATAAAAGCTACATTCCACATTATTAATTCATCATTAGGTCTGTCTTACTTCAGCCTGGTTTGCCATAGTCCTATGGCTTACTATGTTTAATACCATTTCTAATAAAGAAACAATTACTTTCTTATTATAAAACAGATCCAAATGATAATGTGTCCAAAATGTTATTTTTGCTTAAAACAATGACATTTACATAATTGTATTAACTCCTGAAGCTTATTTCAGAGCTTATAGGGAGAAAGGTGGTCTGTCTAATACAAGGCAGACTCACAGACAGACACCCATACAGATTCCCGTACACATTATATTACGGAACGTTCGAATCATTAAGGTACATACTAACAAAGTAAGCGGAGACTGGACAACATTAATACAAATTTGATAAACTCACAATAAATTGACCATATCCTCCCTGGGAACTGATCCCAGGACCCCCAGTTGATCACTGTGCCACACTCACAATCATACTCTCTCACACACAAATGCACACACACACAAATGCACACACATATACATACTCACTATTCACTTTACAGAGGTACACCTACACTTATTCTACATTGCCCATTTTACACTGCCCATTTGATCAGCTCCACTTATAAATGTAACAGGAGAAGAGAGGAGACCAGCTGCCCTATGCCAGATGCCACTTCCCCCACACCTGTCCTCCTTACTCCGACTTGATAAAGGGCAAAGAGTTCCCCCACTGTGAGACATGCTACACACTCATCTCAATCAGGCTTGTATTGACTGAATTCTTCAAATACTCAGTTGACCACCAAAAACTCATTAACATTTCTTCTTAGGATGAAGAGAGAAATCTTTAACCTCAATAAACCAATAATTTCCCCACACACATACTTAATTGAAAATACATATTTTTAAATAAATACTTTCAACAAACACTACAAACTAAAAGAAACATACAATTAACCTCTCCTGCCCTGATAGTTACATGTAACAACTTTGCACAGCAATAAACTTTTAATTACCTAACTATATGCACCCTGTACTTTGTATACTTATAGACTGTAATTCATCTGATTTTCTACACTCTTTTGTTCGTCCCCTTTACTCGGTTCTTCAATAATCAGGACCGCCACACAGCAGGTGTTATTTAGGTGAAATGAGTGACTCAGACCCAGCAGTAAGACAACATGTTATGGTCTATGGTCAGCATCCTGTAGGCGGCAACCTATTGACACCATTCTGTTGCAGTGATAAAGAGAATGTCTTACACAAACTGTGCAACAACAGATGGGCTATTGTTTCAGATTTTTAATCTACATGATTGTAAACAACAGAGTACACGCGACGAGTAGACACACTGTAAAATTTTTTGCTGTATTGCTGCATCTTATACAGTCACATCAGCACAACACACACCATCAAATCAGTGTCACTGTAGTGCTGAGAATCATCTACCTACTTTGTGGTGGTCTCATGATGGTGCTGATTTAACGAAGAGCACAGTAAAGCAATAAAAATATGTAGAGAAACAGATGAACTGCAGTCTATAATTGTAAATCTACTAAATTCATCTACATGTTAAATATATATATATATATTTTTTTTTCCTTGTGCAGGAGGAAGACTACCCAGGTGCAATCCAGTTGTGCTTGGAATGTCAGAAGGCAGCCAGCACTTTCAAGCACTACAGCTGCATAAGGTATGTGGAGTACTGCTTGACTCGAGGACTGCCGGCATCATGCCATAAACGGCTGTTAAAATGAAATGTTGGCCCTCAATGCTTTGCAATAGCATGTTTCCTTTAAATAAGTGTGTTCATAAATCTGTCCATAAACATTTTTGATTTTGCCTTGATCTTTGTGGGCCGTATGAGATTTATGTGGATTGGTTTGCACACACTTTTAAAGTTTAAACAAAAAAACAAAGGTTTTTATAGAGGTAGACTGCCCCCTTCGAAAGACAATGTTGAGAAATACATTCATTTCAACAGATGGCCTGAATCAGGACATTCATGTTTTTAAACATCAGTGGCAGAAGCTTCGGCATTGCCTGTCATGGAAAATAGTTAGATGAATTTTTTATGACTGTTTAAATTTCATTAGAGAAGATTAGCTCAAGGTTAAATGCAAGGTGAGTTTAGAATTCTGGTGCTGTAAAAATGTCAGCTTTTATTTGCTGAATTTGCTTTAACTAGGATTCCAAAACCATATTCTGTATTTCTACATTTACTGGTATCTGTGTAATGGTGGATTATCCATCATAGTCTTGTTAACCATTAAATGCATTCTCCATATAGAGTTCAAGTAAGTGATTTATTTATATAGTGCTTTTTACAATAGTACATCGTCACAAAGCAGCTTTACAGTGTTATAATCCAGAAACCTCAAAAAGCAAGCCGACGTGACAGTGGCAAAAAAAAAATTCCTTGTTATGTTGTTTTTTTTAGATATAAACATTGTGAGGAGCAAGGCTCAGTAGGGGTCTTATCCTCTTTGAGCAGCTGGGCAGCATCAACGGTGTAGGACAGCCACGTACAGATTGTGTAACGATCAGGTGTTCATTGGTAATACTGTATAAGTCCAGTGAGGTCATTCTGCAGGACTGCAACACCTCCAGTCCAACAGAAATCCAGAAAACAATATACCTTTTTATAAACCAATTACATACCAAAATGCCTTTTTTACCATGTGTTTTGCCTGTTTATAAAAAAAGAGAAATTATAAAGATTGAAATTAAAAATACCCTTTATCAATTTTACTGGAGCCCATTTGGATATAGAGGCTTTAACTATACTGTTTTGCAGTCCAGTGGCTGCTTTTAAATAACCTGTACAACCTAATCAATGAGAACAATGGGTTCTGCTAGCGTTTATTGATCAATAAGCTACTGGCTGCCTTAATGGGTGGTCATTATTTCATTAGGACGTGCCCTCTGGCAGCAGTTAGCTAAAAGGACAGTCATCTCAAACCTGCGCACATGCCCAATTTTCTTTTTGTCTTGGTTTTTTTGTTTGCTTGTGCCATTTTTTTTTGCTTTTTTTTTTGTAACATGGAGATATCCTGCATCTATTTTAGATTATTTAAGCATTGATTAGCGACAGTTTAGTACACCTAATAAAGAAAACATAGTCAGTGGTGTGCATTGCAGTTTAAACAGGTTACATGCAATGAGATATATATATATATATATATATATATATATATATATATATATATATATATATATATATATATATATATATATATATATGGGGCAATTTGGAGCATTCAATTGCCCTTGATGCATGTTTTTGGGAAGCCCGCACGGACACGGGGAGAAACTCTATCCTGATTGGGTGTTAACCACTACGCCACTGTGCCGCTTGATAATATTATTATTATTATTATTATTATTATTATTATTATTATTATTATTAATAATAATAATAATAATAATAATGATAATAATAATAATAATAATGTGCACAGTACCCCAAAATATATATATATATATATTTTTTTTAAATGTGTACATAGTTATTTATCTATTAATTTCTTGTAATTTCTATTTAAATAGATGAATTCCTTCTAAATTTCTAGTCATAGGCTTGAGGTTAAGGAACCAGCCTTGTGACCTGAAGGTCCACGATTCCCAGTCCCACCAAGTAAAATGTCTGAACTGCCATTGGGCAAGTCATCTAACCCCAATTGCTCCCTGGGAACTATGTAAAGGACTGCCCACCGCTCTGGTTATGTATGCTCATCTCACTCAGTATGAGTGTTTGTAACTGATGGGTTAAATGTGGAGGACAAATTCCCCTGTGTGTATCACAGCAGCAAAATGGATCTTTATCAGCCATTAGACATGCACATCTGGAACATTAAGGGTTAAGATCCAACATCAGTGTTTGACCTCTCAAATGGCTTTCTGGCGGAATAGGCAACGCTTGAATAGTTAAATGCTTTATGAAACTGAATCGGCCATAGTCACTGTACACAAAGGTGGGTTGTGCCTTACCAATTTTTTTTTGGCAAATTCCATTTTAAAATACTGTATGGATGAACCTATTAACATATTTCCTATTTACTTTACCTAGGTTACTGAGAGGAATGTGGGAATCCGGAGTTAATTGGACTTTTTTATGTGTTATAAATAGGTTACTAACATAATTTTTACAGGTTATTAATAAATATGATATAATTAAACTTTATAGCATTCTTTTCATACCTTAACAGTAAATAAAAGCTGTACAAGCAACATTAAATGGTTTGCAGTCTTATTCGGCCCTTTCAAATAACTTTTTTGCAGTAAATATGTACATTACTGAATAACTGGTTCTCATTTCTTTTACTTGTTTAATCTATTAATTTTGTTTGTAGCTTGTGTAGCTTAATTGTATGTGTATTGTGCTGGTGTCAGATCCATTTACCTGAGAATTTAATGACATCCCTTCTAATTATCTAGAGACTGCTACTATGGCCACGGGGTGGGTGTAGGGGGGTGCTGGTGCCCATGCCTATATCAATCAAGGGAAATTGGCCAACATTTCAGGCACAGATTGCATTATGGCCATGTGAGTTACTGTTTACTTTTCTGTCAGCAGGTTTAAACCTGATGATATTAAAATTGACTGTTACTTTCTAATCTATTAGAGAGAATTTTGAACTGGAACTTTTCGCATACATGTGTCTGGCCTCAGTAGACCTTGAAATGATATTGCTTTATGGTTGGGTTAAAAGGTAACATGCTTGTAAGCCATTGTTCAGACAGCTGTTTGGACTGTATGTTGTGTTGGACTGTATTTTCTGAAAATCTTAAAGAGAGCTGACTTCAGAGGCTGTTGCTGTTTGGACTCCTGCTCACTGTTTGATTTGTCAGCTGCGTATCCCTCAGTGTTTCTTATTATGACTGAATGCAACAAGCTTGAGCGACTTCTTTTCAAAATAAGCATTTCGAGCATCTCCTATGGCTGCATTATAATTCTGAGCCTTTCTTCTGAGTTGCAAACAGCTATATAGGTTTAGCCATTGCCCCAACCCTTTGGGTTTAGTCATGATTAAATAATGTTAATAGTGATGCATGACGATTGAGATACTGCAGAGGGTTGTTCTGGGATAAACACTATGGCTCTCTGCACAAAACTAGCATGCCAGCATAACATGGCTTTGACTGTAAGTGGGGAGGATTCACCATCTGTTCATTGCACATGAGAGGGCTGCCAGTAAAACAGAGTGGCTGTGAAATGACTGCTGGAAAGCTTATGATGATGTTCTGTTTGTAAAATTACCAAACACTTTTTTGAATGACGAAACTTCTTGTTTCTCTCGGCAGGTCTAAACTTAGCAGGATCTGCATGGAAATATTTAGCCAATGTGCCATTGTGGCTGTTCAGTGTAATAAAGACCTGCTTTTATGGCTGTTTAAGCATAAGTTGATCTACTTCTTGTCAAATTGTCATGTACACTAGTAAAAATCAAAATGAAGTTATTACATGAGTTCCAGCCGTGTTCTTTTGTTTTGCCAGCTCAAACCCTAATGTGGATAGTATTTTATAAACTGCAGTTAAGCTTTGCTTATGTTCATTATTCTCCCATAACAAGACTGTTGTGTTTAGATAAAATAGAGCAATATGAAACATTCACACATCAATGCTAAGTGCATGTGTGTGGGATGAAGTGGTGGGTGAGGTTGGCAATGTAGTTAAGCGCTTATAAAAAAGAAAAAAAAAAAAATATATATATATATTTTATATTTTCTTATTTTATATTTTTCATAATATTACAATATTATTTTCCATAGAAGTGAACACACAAGAATAAATATTTATGGTCAGTGAGTGCGTCATTTATCTTGTATTCATATCCCATTTCATCTTGCTCATTAAATGTAAATGATCCAGTGACTCGGCATGTTAAATTATAGAGACCATAAAAGATAGTTCATGGATCACTAAATATAATTATTCAATTTGGTGTTTATTACTTTACGCTGATTACAGTGTCTGTGCACTGTTGTCTGTGCAATCGCCTTTTCCTTTTCATTTCAAACAAGTAGCATTATTTTGTTACCCCACTTTTCTGTGGATGGGGGTAAAGACTCTGGGGTAGAGTGAGAAACATGCTATTTGCACTTTTATATATTGTTTGTCCAGCAATGGCAACTGCTTTTATATGTGCCTATTATTACCTTCCTGGTCTTCATTTTTTTCTTTATTTTCAAATGTAATTTTGGTTTTGGACTGAAGACCCTTTTTCACTGTTGAAGCCTGTGGTCCCAGATAAACCTGTTTTGAATTCCAAAAGGTTCGTCTTTTTATAATTGATTTCTTTAAGCTTTTAAGTGAGTCGTTTTATCTTGGAGTTTTAATCTCTTGCAGTAATAGACACCTTGTTTATCAGTGCATGAAGGTGCAGGATAAGGCAGGTAATTACTGAGTGACCAGAGCTGGAACAAAGACATGGACAACAAGTTTTCAGCCCTGTGCATTAAAAACCTTGATATAGTTCTCGTCAGTCCACTTCATTTTATGCAGAGCTCTGTCATTGTCACAGACAGCAGATGCATTTACTCAGACTAACTCGCAGTTAAAATGAGAAAGGGAAGAGCGGCTTTGAGCTCTTGTCTTCCTTATCTCTGCCATTCACTGCTAGGGAGTCTGAGGAGAAAGTTTTAATTTAAACTTTAGACATGCTGCCAGATGTTTAAAAATGCCAACCCTGATGGTCTGAAACAGGTTTTTTGTTAAAATGAATGTGTTCACTATTCATTAATTGTAATCATTAGAATAAAATAATTGTAAGTTAAAATTTGACGTGAACAATTTAGAAATTAATAACATCTTAAACAGTGGCTTTTGTATATCTTCATTAATCTGATTTTAAGCCTCTAAAGACAGATGTTTGGTGACTACAGGCCTGTAGTAAATATTTGAGAATATATATATATATATATATATATATATATATATATATATATATATATATATATATATATATATATATATACACACATATATATATATATATATATATATATATATATATATATATATATATATATATATATATATATATATACACATATATACATGCATAGTTTTATGTTGTCCTGCTACATTTTCATTCAATCCATCTCATTCAATGTGCAAAATCTGCATCTGGACTTTTGAATGACATGTTTTATTACATATTGCTTTCAGCTTCTTTCTTGATAAAATGTGAGGGGGCTAGTGGCAGACAGCTGAAACATACAGCATATTATACTAATGAGAATTAGATGTGCTGCGTGCACTGACTGCAGAAACAAGTGAATGAGTCATTATTGTAAAGCGTGGGCTGGGAATTTCATTGATGGGGAAAAAAAACTTTGTTGGTTTAAAACTTTAAATAAATATGCTAATAATCATGATTAAATTTGAGATGTTTTGACACCCAGTAGTTAATAATACTGTAAATACATGCATAATATTTGCAAGGCTCATTGTCTGTCATTTATCCAATATGTTTTTTCATTAAGAGGTGTTTATAGACTGTAACACTGTTTATGTAGATGATTCATATCATGCCAAGACCCAAGGTTTTCCAGTAGTGCTTTACTCAGTGTATCTCACTGCCTCAACCAGATGCCTTTTTTCCTCGTGTATGTGTGCATGTGCCCACGTGTGTGTTTTGTGTGTGTGTGTGTGTGTGTGTGTGTGTGTGTGTGTGATATCAGCCTCAAACACAATCTGCAATCAGCACTGAAGTTTTTCAGATGAGTTGGGTCATTTGACAAAGAGGCATAAAAAGAGTGATTGCTGTATTTTTTGAATGTTTGAGGTTTTGCAGATGTGAAATTGTGAGTATATTACCTTTCAAACTCAGCAGGCTTTGTGCTTAGCATTACATGTATATGGCTCGGTAAAACACGTGAACTTGTATTAGATATTAAAAGATGTGCACCCACGTGGAAAATATGCAATGAAAAATTTCTGTTTTAATTAAAATGTTCTATCGAGCATTTCAATAGAAAATTCTTCCATGTCCTTGGGAATGCATCAGAGAAGAGTTTTAGATTGAATGTATTTGAAACTGTGTACTGCCTGGTGCCAACATTCAGGAACTTTTAACCAAATTATAAGATCAATACGTAATAAACCCAGGCTAAAACAAATAAAATAAAAACACAATAATTAAGGCACAATTACTTTGTCATTTATTTACATTTAAATTTTCATTCATTTATTTATTTATTCATTCATTCATAGTTAAGACCCCAACTACCAAATGATTACCCATTACCTAATGTTGACGTTTTACCAGACAGAGATTTATTTAATTACAGGAGAATACAAAAAATCCTCCAAATTAATCCAAATACATAACCAAAATAATGGGTCCATTAAACAATTAACATAAACTTAACCTTGTTAACAAATCCAATTAAACTACCTCATAATATAATTATAGACAGAGAAAAAAAAACAACCAGTAACACACAACAATTAACCAAATGTGCACAGTTACAGATCCTGATAAAGCAATATGAACACAAAGTAATCAAATCTATAAACCCAAACTATTAACACTAAATTTAATGAGGCATATTATGTGTTGCTGCACATGCATCTGCAATGCCATCTAAATTTTAATGTTTGGATATTCTGACTAAGTTTTTAAAGCTTGTGTTAATTCACATAAAGCATGGGTGTCTCTAAACAATAATGTATATAGCTGAGACAAAATCAATCAATCAAGACAAGGGAAGGCCTTAATGAGATGATCAAGTGGTTTCTGCAGTTTTGAATGTTAACCATTAGTGTATTGGATAAATATTGTTAAAATATAATCTGGTGGACCCAAAAAGCTCTCAGTCAGTACTACTTTGAGAAAAAAAAATTACAGAAAGCCTAATTTTATGCCTTTGGCACAACTGCACATCATTCAGAAAATTGCATCACTTTTCTAAGGCCATAGTTGCAATTTTAAATGCTTTATTTATTTATTTTTGTTGCCTTGTAATAACACATCACCAGAGTTGTACTGGATACAATTTTCTGTACTGGACATTTTCTCAATTGGATTGAATAAGGAGTATTTCTATCAAGAACTAGCTCCTGCAATAAAAAAGCACAACTTAAGCCAGTTTAAATGCTGCAAAGTCAGCTCAGTGTTTGTGTCTGTAGTCCATGCTGAGAATGGATAAAACGAAAGAACAAGATCTAAAGCTTTATAAACCAAAATTGTGCGATATTATGAACATTGCTAAGTCTACAATTTAAATTCCAAAGAAATTAACTTTCTGTGGGAACTGACCTTCAGCTACCCTCCTTTGACACTGAAAAGAAAAATCAATGTAAGGTTGCAATGAAGGATTGATCTAACAGTGACTCAAGAAGCTTACGACAACTTCCAAAGAAATAAATCTGACCTGCAGATACAAAGTGCAACAGTGTCAGCTCAAACTATCTGTCACTATCTGAATGAAATAAGATTCAATGGTTGGAGACGCAGAGAACCACACTGTTGACACAGACACAAAAAAGTCAGAGGAAGCGTCAACCCTTGGAAAAAACTTTCTGTGCAAACGTAAAACCCAGATACAGGTTTTTGGTAAAGTGCATTGTTGTACCAATTTTTACAGAAAACCTAATTATGCCTTTGAAGATGAGAACAAAGAATTTTTGAGTACAGTACAGGGCTCATCAGAAAACTAGGTCATTATTTGAGATCATGGGTCGTTTAGCAGTACAATGACCCAAAGCATACTTCAAAAAGCACCAAGAAAGAGCTCAAGATTCCCCAGAGAGTTCTACAGGGGTCAGTAGTGTGTTCAGATACAAATCCTATAGAACACCTGGAGAGAAAAAACCTTTGAGATTTTGGCAAGCAGTTGGCAAAAGAAAATTCTGCTAAAGGGGTGTAAAAATACTCATTGTCATGTTCAATGGTTGCAGTAATTTAATTCATTTATTGTTTCCAAACTTTGTGCTACTTAGAACTAATGTGTGTCTATGTGAAATGATATTAGTTTTTTTTCCTTTTTTTGTGTTGTTTCAAAGCAATGAAACAAAGACAGATTTTTGTGTTTTACTTACAAGTGCCAGATGCAGAAGTGGTGCTTTTGTTTCAGACAAAAAGTACAGGGGTTTGAATCTTTGGTTACCTATTCAAGTGTTTTATGAACAGTTATGTGTAACATGCTGGGACACGTGGCTGTGTAGCAGCAGGATGTGTCAGACCCAAATATAGATTATATTAATAATAAAATTCAGTATTAGAGCTGGCTGGGGGAGCTGCAAACAGAGATAAACTCTGAACAAGATTTCCTTGTATGCAGCCAGCTTTCATGACTGCAGCCGAGACTCTCTTCTCTCTCTTGCTGAGCACTGGCTCTTTTTAAATTCCTGAACAAGACACACCGATAATTAATCCAAACACAACCCAAGTCAAAGTCGTCACCCCACAAGCTTCCTTGACTTTACCTCTCATTCACAAATCCATGCTTGATCGCAGCTGTGCACCACACTATAGATGCAACATTACATTCTTATGAGTTTTACATGCATGTGTAAATCCCTAATGTGAGATTTGCATTAATATACCTAGCAGTGATTCATATTTAACATTACATTATGTTGTCTTCATATTGCAGTCTGACGTGTTGTCCTGCTTGAAAAATGTCAAGTGCTGTTATATATTTTTATCAGCTAACTTATTGACGTCATTGCCAGCCTAAAATTATTCCTTATTTCTTTCCTTCTAAGTGAACTGAACTCAAAGCTGCAAGACACTCTGGAACAAATAGAGGTATGTAAATATGATTAACAATTCAGAATGTGAGGAATTATGATTGCCTATTTGGATGCTTTTTAAACATCTGCAAATTAGCACTGGTAATAATAAACCTTTGTTTTCTTTTTTACCACATAATAACATCCATGCACTGTGATATAATTACGTACAAGTATGCATTTTCAGTCTATGAGTGATGCTCAGTACATCCGTATGCTAGTGCTCGGTCCCTGCAGCTCTGAAGCAGATGGACTATGTTCTCCTGAATAAGCTGCTGCCTCTCAGGACTTCCTCTTTTTGTGCATTTGAGAGCTCTCCCAACTACAGCTATCTGATGCCTGTTATTTTAAGAAAGTGTTGAGTGGATTAAATGAGAAAGAGCTCAGTCTTGCGTGGGAAACTCATTCTCTCTTCCGTGCATGTATTATTGGATATTATGCATTTTGCCGTCCTGCCTGTATATTAGCTCATGTACCCTCTAAATCATATTCATGATATCATATCATCATAGAAAATACTCTGGCAGTCACAAAAAGCATTCATAGTTATGCTGGTTCTTAAGATGTACCATTTGTCACTGATTAAACTGAGAGATGTTGATGGACAGCGTACGCCTTTAACTGGATATGGATGACAATCATGCTTTATGAACTGTGTGGAAATTTTGAGCAGAACATACGATGATGCACCCATGCATTCAAATTTAAGCTTCCTACTGCCACAGTGACTGTATAAGTTTATTACAGGCTTCAGGTATTTTTTTAGGTTTTTCCTCTTATGTTCCAACTTGCAGCCATTGCAAAGAATTGCATTTGATAATAGTATAGTTTTAGTCATTTGCCTCAACAATCACCTCCTGAAATATTGCATCATACACATTTTTTACTTTGTAGTTATTTAATTACAGAGTGTAGTCTGTCTTTTTCTATGCATATTTAGTTATTCCCCTTTACTCTGTTCCACCATGATCAGGACCCCCTTATATTGCAGATATTATTTGGTTGATAAAAGACTTCCCGCATGGCATTGACGTGATAGAAATTTGTTAATATGTGCTGTGGTGATGGGATCAAATCAGACTCAACAGTGCTGATGGATCCCCATAGCCCCCCTCCCTATAATTTACTAATTAATTTATTCTAAATAAAATAAAAAAAAACAATTTATTTAATGCTCTACTAGGAACGCAGTGGGGTTCCCCAAAGTTTGGGTGCTGGACAGATTCACCCAGGACATGGTCTCAATCTATCTCTGGGCACACTCACTCATTTAGACACGCACTAACACACACTACATAAGGGAAATTCAGAGCAGCCAATTTTACCTTGAATTCATGGTTTTGGACTGTGTGAGGAAACCGAAGAACCCAGAGGAAACCCACCCTGACACGGGAAGAACATGGAAACTCCACCCAGATTGGGATTGAAACCTTGATCCCTATTGCTGATAGCCGAGCATGCTAACCCACTCCAAATATTTATTTATTTATTTTTATCTCAATATCGCCAGTATTGGACTGAAAAGAATTCACTAAACAAAAGCCTCCAGCTTCCTGTTGGCTGCATTACTAATGAAAGATTACAGGCTGAATACTAAACCTATGTACTATTGTCTCTAACTTTACATCTTTACATTGTAAAGATGGAGTAATAATATAGGTATATCACAGTTTACTGTGAGTGCACACTGTTTAAACACTCCTGCAGCATGACCGTGTCTGATCTAGTTATTCTAGCACAACAAACTATGACTTTCATGCTAATGTCACCACCTAAATGGACCCAGCTCTGTGGTATTCCTGTGGGAGTCATAACCATTAGAGAACAGAGTAAAGGGAACTTACAAATTATGCAAAGAAACAGATGGACTCGATTCTGTAATTTTAGAAGGACAAGGTGGTTAGTAGGGCTGAGAAAATGGACCTTGTACTCTTTTCTTACTTTATTAGGAGTCTGTGGTTTGTATTATTTATTTTCAGATTACCCACTGGCTCTTGAAAAGGTTTTTTGCTGATTCTGCTCTCTGGCTGTTTGCCATTGGTACAAGCAAGTAAGAACTGTTTACTAATGTGAAAAAAAGTAGTTCTCTTGTCCAACCTAATTTCACTGAGGATTAATTAGGTAACCGCCTGTATGTATCGTTGGATGCTAGCAGACCCAGGTTTGAGGTGAAAGCTTGTTGTAAATGCTCAGGTCAAATAAGTAGAAAGGTGAAATGAAGAATATAAAATGTGGACTGTATGAAATATGTAAAAGTGCTTAATCTTTATTCTTAAGTATAATTACTGAATTGCCTTAATTTACTTTAAGTTTTAAAAATAATTAATTGATTTTATGATCTGCTTATCCTGAGCAGTGGCAGAAAGAGTGCTGGAGTTTATTTTAAAGCTAGCAGGGTTAAAGGGGAATACATCAGTTTTTTGTGAGGTATACACACATTCAAACACATTCACACAACAAACAATGTGGGTCAATTCAGTATTGCCAGTGTACCTACAGGCATGTGTTTAGGCTATGGAAGAAAATCAGTTTTTAAGAAAATCAACATAGATACTGGAAAAACCTTTAAACGCCACACAGAAAGGACCTAGGGCCTTTATGCTGTGGGGTAAAAGCCCTAATCGCTGCCCGATGCTGCTGACACAATCAAATTAGCTGTTTGTTTTCTGCCCTTGGGCTATTATGAAGCCCTAAATCTTTTGAGGCATGGACTTCATTAATGAGAAAAAAAACTTAAGCAATACTTTCCAAATTCCTTGAATAGTCACAGATCAGCTTTAAATGTAGTCTTGACATTGATGAAGGCCTAAAATTTCTATCTTAAATTTTCAGTTTTGTACATTTCCTTGTCCAAATAACTAATTTGTTCTTATGCCATGACAAAGAAAAGTATTCTTCTATGTATCCTCACATTCTTTTAAGATGTCATTTTATCCTTAGTGTATGATTTAATGAGCTTTAAAGGTTTTATTTTACTTTAAAGTTCCTTTTTACATACTACTAGGATTTCTAAATCTGACTGCTTCTAGAATTAAAGCTAAACTACAGACAGCACATCAAATGTTGTATGATCAAATGTGTGTACAGATATTTTCCTTTTATGGAATGAAAAACAACTATGTTCATTGATTTCCCATGCTCCTTCACTTGACATTCAAAGCTGTATCGTAATTAAGAAGGAAAATAGTTTTCTTCTAGTCCTTATCTTTGTTTTATTATAATGCTATCAGACAGTTCCAGTATCATCTTTTGACCAGAGCAGATTTGTAATTTAGATCACTGAATATCCCTTTCATCGAAGTTATCTTCCCTTTATGACTTTTGCTTTAGCCTATATAACCTTCTATACTGCTATTCATGTCTAATGGTTTATGGTAACCTTTAAACATTTTTTTTTATTCAGGCGGTTTCTAACCATTCTGTAACTGCTCTTACATGTTTTCCTGCCAGTTGTTTTTTGCCTTTTATATTTTCTGTATTATTATTTGCACACATGTATGCATCAAGTTTTTTTTTCATGCTTTAACATCCTTAATGGTTTCCCTCTATATTGCCCTTTCATAACCTTGCTCTTTTTGTACATGCAGCAAATTGTAGACAGACTGTAACAAAAACCACTGGCTGTTTCTTTTTCTTAAAAAAATAATAGATGACCCTTTTTACATTTTCAGCTGACATTTTTACCATATTTTTAATAAATTTGCCAAGCCCACCAGCTTAACTTGTAGAATAATGTGCATTTTAAACATGTACAGATATTTGTTTTAATAATGCAAATTATATTTTGAGTTCTTTTTATTTTTGCCTAATTTGCAAAAAAAGTTATTTATAGAATTACATAGAGTGGTAAAGGTTAGCATACTAACCTAACACCAAGTAGATCCCCAGGTGATTTCCAATTGGGTCAAATTAAGGTCCTTTCTTTGTGAATTTGCATGTCCTCTCCATACCTGCCTGAGTTTACTCCATGCAGGTACATTGGAGATACTAAATTGTCCATATTATTTATTTGATTGCAACCAATCCTGTCTGTAATTAGCCATTGGTACTGTCTAGAAATTAGCCTATTACGCAAGCAATGTCGAAACAGTGTGGATGAATTTGTGGTCTATAGATGAGGTTACAGATTGCAGACAACTAAACACCACTTCTTCGGATATGTTCTTGATATGGAGGCCTTGTTGATTCTTTTATACATGCCGACACAAAGTGGCTGTTTGAATATTAGCAGATATTCAAGCAGGTAGAAGAATAATCTGCTAATATTCATTGCATCCTTTAAAAATGTTATTTGTTTAGCATTTGTAATGATGGAGGGTACTTCAGTACTAGCAATAATATTATCTCCCGTTATCCTTTTTGTACAGGAACAGTTGGATGTGGCTCTATCTAAAACTTGCAAGAACTTCGATATTGCACACTACACCAGAGTACAGCTCGCTTACTCACTATTGGGAAAGACACAGGTGAGTGACTGGCCTTTAGGTAAGACAATTCTGCTATAACATTAAGCTGTAGCAAGAAAATATCCTTTACCTTGCTTTCATCACAGAACTATACTCCCAATTTCAAAGCTATCATCGTATGATTCATCACTTTTTCTTAGGTAGCTGGCAGCATCTCTCTTCCGGCTTTATTGATCGTCAAGTTTAAAAGTCCACATATTTCAGAAATCAGTCTATAGCTTTCTCTAAGAAGAGATGATGCTGCTGGTGATGGATTTCAGTGCTGTAGTTTGAAATATGTATATAGTTATGAATAAACCGTTATACAATTACAAAAACTAGTAATAAATAGAAGTTTAAAGACTGCATTCGTTCTTTTATCTTGAGGGAGGTATGCAGGAACAGAATTCGGTGTAAAAATGTCCTAAATTGACTTGTAAACCCGAGTGTTATAGCGAAACGATCTGACCCAGTGTGATTAAAGCTAAAAGCTAATGTCCTTAAGTCTGAAAATGTAATTTGTTGCCTAATGAGTGAGCTGGCTTTTTAGAATGAAATGGCTGTTTTTGTTATTCTTATTAAATTGAATGGCTTTTATTCCATCTAATGGATCCCAGTTCTAATTTGCTTTGGTATAATCAAGAACCAGTAGTCGGTTTTCATCATGTGCTTAGGAAAACATGTAATTGGTGTGTTGTTTTAATTTAAAAATAGGTAAGTATATGACATTGACTGACTGATTTAATAACAGATTTCAGAATGTTTCTTTTATCTGTATAGTAATTCTATGAATGTAAAACAAGCAGTGGGTTAGTTTATAACAGAGTTTTAATTTAGTGGGAAGCAAGACTTTTTGAAACCTTCTTGGAAGCAGAGCTAAAAGATGTTTGTGTAGAGCTATAGGGTAATAATCTACCTGTTATTCCATGACATTTTTTAAATATGATTTTGAAAGCTTTACTCTGGACATTTTCAGCAAGGTCTAGCTTTTCTATAGAACTTACTGTGGACTTCTTTTCTCTGCTATTTCTCAGAAAGTCATTTATCAGTCTGTTAAAGCTTGTAGGTTGGCTTCAGGGCATTTGACACGTATGTATGATTATTTTGTTGGACATCTTGCGCTTGAGTTTTTGATACTGCTATTTCTAGGGTATTGATCGTAGAGCTTTGGAGGGATTTTTGCACAGTTTGGAGTAATGCATAATACGATGTGTATTTTTCAGGATTTACTGACCATATTTGAAAGACATCTTTATTACAGAAGGATAAATGGACAATGAGAGGTATCTCACAGAGTTGGAGGGGAATAACATAATACAGAAGACTAAATCTTTTTAAACTTATAATTACTTTTGTTCAGATGGGAAAAACTAAATATTGAAACAAGATCTTCAAAGCCTGCAAAAGTTTGTGTACTGAAGCATTTTTACAGAACTCACATAATCTCTGGAGTCCACTTCTTACTGGTTTAAGCTCTTGCTTTCAATTATTAACAAAGTAATTTACCTTGGTCTAAACCCAATATGTGGTTAGCGTTACACAAAGATTATTTAAAAGTATTCATTTATTTTCAACGCCACCAGTGGTGCTCAATCCAGGTTTGAATCCCAATCTGGTTGGAGTTTCATGTTCCCCCTGGTGTCTGCATGGGTTTCCTTCGGGTTCTCCGGTTTCCAAAAATATAAATTTATTGTAAATCGAATGCTTTAAATTGCTGGGCGCACACACACTCACAGACACACACAAATTGACTGCCCAGCGATAGATTGGCACCCTGTGCTGGATATATCTGCCCAACACCCCAAATATTCTCCCTGGGATGGGCTTGGAGAAACCCCCCTGCGACTCTAGTAGAGGATTAAGTGGAAGAAAATGAATGAATAAATGAATCTATTTAATAAGTTATTACTGGGTAAGCATTGGTTTGACCCTTCCTTATTTAAATATTTAAACTTGTTTTATGAGCATGTTGTGTCCTTAGTGTCCTGAGTATTTGCCATCAAGACATTGGCAACAGTTGTCATATCTGAATGTTGCAAGGAAGCAAAGAAAGATAATGTTCTTGAAAGATAATGCCTTCATAAATGGGATTTGGGATTTTTCCATCACCTCTTACCTACCTGTGTGCGTAGTAGCTCAGTGTTTTGGGTTTTTGGCGGTCGATCTGAAGGCTGTGGTTACAAATCCCAGGTCTACTGAAGTTGTTAGTAAGGATCCTCGAGCAAGGCCCTTTAACCTAATTACTCCAGGGATGCTGCGGCCAACCATGTGCTTGCTTTGTAAGTCGCTTTGGATAAAAGTGTCCGCTAAATGACCAAATATAATGTATGTAAAGCTATTCAGACTAGATTATGATCATTTCGTCATGTTCCTGTCATTTTATAAATAATGTTTACAATCACTTGTACAAGTCATAACGGAATACAGTCACCATGAAGCAGTTTATGTGTAGGTACGTTTTGTCATTTATAAGGTAGGACCTGGTTTTTCCAGCAGAACATTCCCTAGGGTATCGTACTGCATTACTTTCTTGCCTTTTTGCCCATCCTGTGCTATCTCTGTTCTTTAAAAAATAATGTGCATCCTGTCAAAAAAACTGTCAGCTGTCAAATATATATATATATATATATATATATATATATATATATATAAACAGGCCACTTCAGGTGTTCATCTCCAAAGCACCAAAAAAACAGAAATGGACCATGGGACAGGCATGTGCATGTGCACACGTTGCAATTCACTTTGTTTTTTATCATCGCCTTATATCATAGCTTGGATGTTTTAAGCAATATGTTGTACTGTGTTTCTTCTGCGGGCTTGAACTAGGCTGACAAGCTTTTTCTCCTCACTCACATCAGTGAACCTCAGGTGTCCATGACCCTATTGTCGGTTCCCTGGCTGTCTTTCCTTGGTCTAATTTTGCTGAGTACTAACCACTGTATTTCTGTAAATCTGCTATTTTGAAGATGCCCTGACCCAGTAATCTAACCATTACAATTTGGCCATGTCAAACTTGCTCAGGTCTCACAGACCTATTTTCCTGCTTTTTACAATCATCCTTGGGAACTGACTGTTCACTTTGTGTCAGGGCTTTTAATATTGTGGCTGACCAGTTTAATATTATGTTAATACTATATTCAAAATGATGTTAGCAAAAATCACATTTTCAAATGCACTAATGGCCAAAGGTAATTATTTTCTAGATTTTATCGAAAGGTATCAGATGTACTTTACAATGAAAAAGAGTAAATAAACAGTGCAAAAAAGCATAATTTAATTTTAAAAATGGCTTATTTAATTAAGTGTAATTGGACTCCAAGTAGCCACCCCCTGAAGATAGAACAGCTGAATATAACAGGTCTTCAGACATTCAGACAAATCAAATATTATTCAGAAAGTTCTTTTCAACATTGTTGCAGAAGTTTCTTTAAAATGTGATGAACTTGTTGGGTTACTTCTTTTCAGTTCATTCCAAACCAGCACACAGGGGTTTAAGTCTGTAAAAAAACTACATTTTTGAAGCCTTCTGCCTTGTTCTTGTCTTCTAAAGCAGTTTTGATGTAACCTAGAACTATGTTTTGGGTCATTGTCTTGTTGTAGTTTGAACTCCCTGACCAGCTAGGCATAGACCAGAGGGTATTGCATGGTATGGTATTCCTTTAAACAATTTCCAGTTATTGATTGGACTTGAACTGTGTGTTGTCAATAATAACTGTGAAACATTCGGTAACACTTTATATTCTAATGTTTAAATAAATTTTTGTATTATTCAACACTGTCACTGAATTGGCTAAAATGTGTTTTGAGCAGTATTTTGTTAACTTCTAAAACACAAGATTAAAATATCTGATTTTGGTCTGGTAAAAGAGCAGATGAAACAGTTGACTGTTTGGACAGATTAATGTCAGGATGGCTGCGTTGAAGAACATAATTTTAGTATAGTTTAATGACTGGATGCAGAAATGGATACCTGGATTAATAGATAGACTGACTCACAATTTAGTGTGCAAATTGGGCAGTCTAAGGTTGAGCAGGTAGTGCAGACAGATGATTTTAAATGGTTTTCATTTTGACTGGGTTGTTCAATGTGCTGACTGGTGGATCTTTTGGGTTGGGAGTTGGGCTGAAGTGGTTTGAACCGGTGGGTTGAGCGGTTTGTGGTGGTGGCAGGTGTGACTGGTTTCTTGAACAGGGCAGATAGGGAGCTCAGCAAAAAGATGGACTAAAGAAAAAGATGGATCGAACATGGATGGATGGACAGAATTATAAATGTATTTGATAGGTTGATGAATCCGTGGCAGCGCATTACTGTGTGCATCCACCAGAAACGGTATATCTGTGAAAAAGTAGGACAATCAGCAAAATAGAGCTTCATACATTCACTGATGCTATATGAAAAAGATGGATGCTTATATATAAGCCGTGAGTGTAGTCTGACACCTGATAATCACATTATTAAGACAAGTGATGTATTAAAATGTAGCAAAATATTAAAAAACAATCTTTAGGCTTGTGATTTTTTTCCCCCCCACATTTATGCATTGTATTTGATTTATATGTTAAGTAACAGAGGAACTTGGAATGCACAAAAAAGGATTGTTTTAAGTCCTACATACCTACCTCTACATTTTTACACTTTCTAAGCTCTAATTCATACCTCTTTGTTTTTCTCTTTTCAGACTGCTATGGATCAACTTCACATGCACTTCACCCAGGCCATTCACAACACCGTTTTCCAGGTGGTGCTTGGGTATGTAGAGCTGTGTGCTGGCAATGCTGACACCAAATTCCAGAAGATGCAATATAAGGATCTCTGCACAGTAAGTTACTTATATCATTTAGTCCAAAAATCATCACATAAAAACACATCAGTTTTCTATTTTAATTTGATCCAATTGCTTGTTAAAAAGGGTTTATTTATTTTTTATTTCACTTCTAGTTTTTCGTTTTGTATTTTCTGTCCATGTAGCCAGCGTAATTAATCAGTGAAGCTGAAAGCCATATTCATTTTCAACATTTTATCCTGTCATGGTTGGATAACTTAGCTGATACTCTGTACTTTATCATATTATTTACTTTTCTTCATCACTAAAAAGCATTATAATGAAAAACATTTAAATGCTGTACCGCACCGATTGTTCTGAAGACACTATTGTTTTTAAAGATTGTTTCATAAGCAAGGACACATTTATGTATAAAGGATGCTTTTACACATTCTCAAACAAATCTTTATTATTGTCATCATCACAAGAAACAACATTGTTTGATGAAATTCTTATTCTGCATTACCTCCTAGACTACAAGTATTAAATATTAACAAAATCCAAATAAAGTACACAATATATTGTAATATAATATATTATTATAATATAATAATATATATTTTAATATATATATATATATATTATTAAAATATAATAATAATAATAATAATAATAATAATAAACATACAATACGGTATGCAGTAAGTAAATGTGTCTCATCCACTTAGTGAATATACAGTATATCAGTTGAAAAAAAAAAAGAAGAGAACATGTAAATCTTTGTTGTGCAGATTATTAAATTTAGCAATCCTTGTAGGTATTTTGCTTGAGAATATACAATATGTTTGCATAGTATATACCTACAATATACCTTCTTAAGAAAGAAACCTTGGGAAGACTAAGACTCAGTGGAGGTCCCATTCTACTTTAATATTAACAGATGCTACACTAGAAAAATGTATACATTTTATAGAGTTCTTAAATGTAACAGCGATCAGGTATATTGATATTTTCAATATTCAAGGTCATCACTCATGACAATTATAAGAAAGCCATAGTACATTTTGTCATTTAGCCGATGTTTCAATACAGATAGATTTACAAGTCACAAAGTATCAGCCCATCTATCAGAAAGTGAACTGGTGCCACAGTGAGGTGAGCGCACCAGGCAGTAATGACCAGAATGTGAGCTCAGGTGTGCTGGAATAGATTCAGTGATGGTCCTGTAGGCCAATGTTCAGGCCGAATTGAATTTGGGATGAATTTCAATAAGATACAAAAAAGTCATTCTTTGTTCTGGCAAAAGTTTAATTGTAGCAGACAACAATTTTTTGCAAGATTTTTGGTAATTCTGGTAAACACCAATATAGTTATTGATTGTATCACACAGAGATTAAAGCAAACACAAGATTTAGTTAATTACTAATCATAACACATTTGAGTTTTACACTTTTGTTCAACTTTGTTTGCTGATTTTCATTTGTGCCCAACATCTGGTAGCTTCCTTATTCATTTTATGTATTCTTGGAAACACTTTTCTCAAAAAATGATAATCTTACCTCTCTTTCATTGTCATCGTTTCGAGATCTTTTTACTTGCCCAAGTTTTATGTGAAGTGGGGGCAAAAATATCTTTGTTGGGTCCATAAGTGGGTAATGTGCCACATTTTTTCTGCCCTTGATTCAGCTGTTGATGAATTGGCCCATTCTTAAGGTTATGTGACTTTTTAAATAGTTTAAAATAACATACAAATGGATATTTTTTACCTACTGCAGCTCAAAATCAACAAGGCTATCAGTTTTGAAAGTGTTAATAAAAAGACATATTAGTTATAAATACTTATGGACAGACTTTTCCCAGCAATTTTAAGCTGGTACATCAAGTAAAGTCATTTCTAAAACTGCTATTTTTTCATTCAGCTTTTGTACTTCAGATAAGCAGATGGCTCATTTGTCCTCTTTGACTGAAAACAATAACATACTACTCAATGGCTGGCAGGGGCAATCTATTAGCAAGTTTCCAATTAATCCTAATTAATATACAGTATCTAAGACAATGCAAAGTACCTCTATGGTTTTTGGCTCAAAAGTGAGTCAGTGCAGCTCTTTATACTTGCTTTTAAAAGGCTTATTTATATGAGCGAATATAAAAGGACTTCATCTTTAGCTAAATTATAGTTGTTACCATGGAGTATTCTTTTTAAGTTATATTCTATAATTTTTTTTAATTACTCAAGTAATAGATTTATATGTTTTTTTAATATGTTCATGATGTTTTAACCAATTAGATAGATTCACCCAGGACAAAGTGCCAATCTATTGCTAGATACACACTAACTCATACACACACATTATATAGTGGCAATTTAGAGCATCCAATTTACCTTGAATTCGTGTTTTTGGACTGTGGAAGGAAACCCACACAGACACGAGGAAAACATGGAAACTCCACACAGATTGGGATTCGAACCTGGATCCCCAGCGCTGAGAGGCAAACGTGCAAACCACTAAGCTACTGTGCTGCCTAAAAAACTAAAATTGCAAATTTGAATTAAATTATTAATTGTGCAATAAAATTAAAAGTCTTTATAAGCCTCTGGATTCAGTGTTGTTGACCCCTGGGAGTCCTCAGGTTGCAATGAACCACTCATGATGTTAATCACAAAATCTGGAAAGCTCTACTCAGGATGCAATTTAATCAGGGGCATCCAAATATTTGGGCAAGGTTGTAAACCGATTACTTACTTCAGGAACTAAATTGCTACTCCCAAGATCTACATGGACATTTACGTGAAAAGATACACATCTACTGTGGATGAGATATGTGTTTTGTAAACCCATTTCGAACCCTGTGGACCCAGACCTATTGAGAATATGGGTTTTTGCATGTAGTTAGGGAACTATGATGGGCTTAAACAACTTTAGGACAGCTAAAACTACATTGCATAAAATAAACATAAGGAGAACTGTGCCACTGTCTCAGTTCAACGTTCGCCTAAACCCTGTTATCTAGAATTAAAAAATTTAAGTGAGTTTAGGTCTCCAAAGGTCACATCCTAATGCTGAGTGGCACATGAATTTTTCATGAAAGTGACATCAACCTGGTCATGGCCCTTTCTCTGCAGACCACTCATACACCTTTTTGTCTGATGAATGTTGAAGAGGTGGAACTGTGTAACAGCTCTAAAAGGCTCTAAAACACAAACATTTGAGTCATAATTGTGGCACTTTAACTTAACCAGTGATTATACCATTCACACCTACATTTCTTAACTTCCCCCACAATACATACAACAATCAGTATTGATTATTACAATACTGGTTCTCATGTATATGGATTGTACTCTAATTGGCTGAACATCCTTGTTTTACAAATAAATTCCTAGTTTCGTGTAGCAATGCCGCTTCTTAAGTTTCTGATATACAACATGCTTCCATTTGGATTAAACTTTTTAAAATATATTTTTAAATTATTGATCAACACACCAACCACACACAAGACTTGTGTGCTGACAAAATGTTTAAAACACAGATTTTGTGTTTTTGTGTGTGTTTGTGTGTCTGTGTGTGTCTTATACAAATCCACACCATTGCTTTGATTACTACAAAATATGACATACACTTATGTATCCTGTGGAGGTTTATGTACTCGTTACAACCCCAAAAAGCTACTAGGGGCTTTACTTTAGCTATCTTTAATGAGCCGTCAACCGCACCGTTTCATGGGTGTGTATTTAGTGTCACATGCAATAAAGGGAGGCTGTATCATGACAGACCCTACACTCTGTAAGTCGCTTTGGATAAAAGCATTTGCCAAATGTAATGTAAATGTATAAACCGATCAGCATGTCATTCCTTTTAAGAGCCTTTTCTGACTTTGGCGAATTGCTATTTCAACAACACAGATACTTAAATACATTTTTTTTCAAGAAATAAAAAAACACATGCCAGAAACAGTCTAATAATGCGTAAATGGCCAGATGTTGTTTGGCCAGATTTAAGGTCTAAAGATCACTTAATATCATGGTTTGCACTTAGCATTAGGTTTCTTGTATGTAGCAGACCTAAACTGCAGACTTAAACATGTTGATGTTTGTTCTTGTGCCTTCCCCATAGTGCTTGTTTCACTTAAATTTTATTAAAGAAAATTAATTATAAACTTGAATTATAAACTGTAATTTTGAGCAAGAAAAGGTTATTATTTTAACAGTACATGCATCATTTAACCAATTACAACTAAAAATATTACAACCATAATAATGGAACATCAAAAGGGCACATTATGAATCTTTGAAATTGCTGAAAGATAAACCACACAACAGAAATACTATAAAATTAATTAAACTGGTTTATATGCTAAGGACAAAGTAGATTTTAATAATTATAATATTTATATTTGCATGATCACAAAATAAAATAATAAACTGGTGATATCAAAACTCTGTTTTTAAACTATTCAGCAACACCTCTTGTATGTGTATTAGAAAGGTATACACATACATAAATTCGGATCTATGCTGTCACTACTGTTTCTCATGTTAAATGTCATAAATGTCTGTAACCGCGGGAAAGTGAGGAACGTAATTTCGATTACTTTGTATGTAGTGTACATATGAAGAAATTGACAATAAAGCATACTTTGACTTTGACTTTGAAAGGTATGCTGCATCTGTTACTTATGTATGTGAGGCTGTCTGAGATTAAAAATGTATTAAATGGTCTTTAATGATAGTGATGTACCAAGCACAGGTACCATAACATTTTATAGTGGACAAGCACTGTTCTGCTTTTTAATGGCATAGCAAATCAATGAAAAACTAGGGACAGAAGTACAAACACTTTTTCCCATATGGATATTTATTTCAACCCTTTATGCAGAATTCCTATAGGTATTCTAAAGCCAGTGGTGGCATCATTTTCTTGGGTCTCTGGGTCTCCTTGCAATTGATTATGCACTGAATACTGGGAAGTACCCAAGGGACAGAATCTTGAAGCACCTCAAATGAATCACTTTGTTGTGTAGAACCACTGACATTTCTTTAAATTCATTTTGCATGAAAGTCTGACCTATCTGAAACCAATCACCCCAAAGAGCTAAACATATTTCTGTTTGTATTCATTGTATTCACTCATTCTTTCTGCATTTGGATGTTGCTTAGTAGCTGAACATGGTCAAGGCCACCTTTTATAAGCATAAAAACTTGAAGGTAACTTGAAGGCAATAAGACTTGAAGGTGATGATTCTGAACTTGACTGATTTATCTCAAACTGCCCAATGCAACAAACCCAGAATATGCCAAAAACCAACTGTAACTTATTTAACTTGGCCAGAAGAATTTGAAAGTTTATTTCATATTCACACGACCACTGTTTCAGTTTATACTAATAAACTAAAGGAAACGGGTAATCAATCTGTTCTTTATTTTATTTTTCAAAAGGTGATCTTTATTTGGTTTATAATTAAAATTTATGCAACTCTAGAAAAAAAGATAAAAAGCTTAAGATATATTTAAAGCAAAAGTGTAAAAAAAAAAGGATGATGAAAAGGATTTCTTTAATAAATGATAATGTTTCAAGCTGTTAAAGACAGCTGTGTCATGCACATTAACAGCTTATTCAACAGCTGGTCAGTCATAAATGCCTGCAGCACAATTGATGGCCATGGCTTTGCTTTATATAATCCTATTCATAATTATGCAACCTCTAGAGAAAGGATATGTGTGTGTGTGAGCTATCTAGTTATCTGTACACCTGTGGTATTTGGTGCAAGGTGTGTATTTGGTGCAATGTACTGTCTCAATAGTTTTACTCATATTGCTTGCGACACAGCATATACACTCTGTGAACAGCTGTTTTACCTGCTACCATGCATTCTGTATAAGTGGAAACAGATTCCGAATTTTCTTTTCGTTTTTCTTTTTCTGGGTTTAAATGGAAACCTGACTACTGACTGCTTAACTTTTTACCAATAGACAGGTTTTGTCCAAACACAGGGATCCAATACAGTGAGGAACTCCCAAGTCTTGCCTTCCACCTATTTGACATGGTTTGTTGTGCTTGTGTACTTTTAACCAATTGGAACCAATTGAAACTTAATAACAGGTCTTGGTGTTTATATTATAGACTCTGCAAGGATTTAGAAGAATATAATATTTAAAAGTATTTGACTAGGTTTGCAGAATTTTAAATAACATGAGGGTTTGTAGAATTAAAGCAGGGATTCCCTGATCCCATAACTTTCTGGGATCAGGGAAGAGACAAACCACTCACCACATGACAGAATGTTGAATGTCCTGGGGTCATGAGAGCACAAGGACAATAACTCCAAACCTGTTTTTAGATAGGAAAAGGTGCATCTATGTCACTAGTCAAGTTAATGTTTTCATAATGGATAAATTAAGAATATCCCATCGATTGTTGATTTGCATAGCATGCTCTCAATAGCCTTCTATTGGACAGATATTAGAAAACATCAAAATCATTTTGAAGTAATATATAAAAAAAGATTATCGTGTGTTTAAAGGCCTGTTTTCTTTTATTACATGAAAAGCAGGGTACTACTTTTGTGGATTATGGATTTTTATGGCACTATGCCACCTGCCGAAACCTTTTAGTCACTCAGGTAAAGGTCTTCATTGTAGTGATATTTCCTGGTGCACGTGACCTCTTTTCAGCAGGATATTGTGCTCACTCTGTACACAATGCTTGGAAATGGTTTTAAGATCATGAAAAGTTCAGTGTGTTGCCATGGCCTTCAATTTCCTCAAATCCCTCATCCATCTGTGCCCAGTGCTAAAATAAATCAGATCTGCAGCTTTTCTTTACAGCCCTAAAATGAGCTCCTGGTAACTTATCAGTGCCCAATGAAATGGAATATCTTCAGAGGTATTGTAGAGTGGATGGAAACTGAAAAGTTGGCGAGTACAGGACCAACAGGACATCAGAGAGTTGGTTATCATGTTTTGGTTCGTTTTTAGGTTGACTAAATTTAATTTATATATTATATAAAATAATTTATATATTGTATTGTTTTAATACAATACAATATATAAGAATGAACAAAAATAAATTACTAAGCATGATGGTTTACACACAATGCTAATTTATTTGTTTATATTATAGTTTGTTTATTTCTAAGTTGTTCTCTTTCCGGTACCATTCTGTAGTGCACCTTCCTAAGTAATATTAAATGAATAGAAATTGTTGTGCTTTTCTGGCTTGTGGAGCACACATAACACAATTTTAAAAAGCTTTTGTTTATGAATAATAGGATACCACTTTCTGTTTAGTTCATGGCTAAATTAATTCCTTGTATTGTGTATTTTAAAACCACTTTATTATATAGCAAGTCTGAACTCTCAGTAGATAATTAAGATCATTTTGAGTCATCATGTAGCCACATCTCCATTTGTTTTTAATTTACACCACACTAAATGCCCAAAATGTCCAAAAACAAATAGGAAACCATTTTTTGCATCGTCTGATGCATTGTACTCGATTTTGCATGCAGTTAATATGCATGTGCAAAACTTCATAATTTAACAACACAGCCAAAGCATTTTAATGGACAGATTCAATAAACTTGTTTTATGGGAAAGTAATATTTGACCGATTTTCATCTTTGTTTGTTTTTCTTTTTATGGCAGATTTTGCTCAAATTCTTATGCAATATTGAAAAATTAAACTAAACTTAATAGAATTCGGCCAAGTTGTAACTCATTTTTTTTCTTTGTTAAATCAGCTTTTACTTCTTTTATTGGACATTTGTTTATAGTCTTTATAGTCATATATGATGCTCTATAGTTGATTATTTATTTATTTATTTTTTTTACTAGGCTTTTCTTGAAAAAAATACTATATAACTTCCTAATGGATGCTTGTTTGTCTCTATTGTAATAATATAACCATCAGTCATGGGAACAACATCAAATCTGCTATTACCAAACAGAGCGTGACTTGTGTATTTAAAGATCTGCTTATTTTCTTTTTTTTTTTTCCCTGTCTATGTTTTGCTGCTCTTGGCAGCCTTCAGATGTTATGCTTTAGGTTCTGAACGACGGAAGACAGAAGAACATTTGATTAGCATAATCTCAGCAATGGGGCTGCATTGACGTCTGCTTGTAAGTGAGAAAATGTGAACAGCATCGTTAAGTCTCGGTATGAATGAGACTTGGCACATGAAGGAGGCTTATTACTTGTGCTCATCAGAGGAAAGTGTAGTGGTTGCATGCTAAAGGCCAAAACCCTTCTGTCTCGACATAATTAGACCTACTGTAGGGACAACGGACACATTTGTGAATGTGTAATTTAATATACTGTATTGACGGTTTAGCTTCAAGCAAAAGTTCAAAGTGTAAATCCGAGCTCAAGATTAGGACATTTTTAACAAAGTCATCAATTGCAGGATCAGGTTGCAAAGAATTAGACTGTGTAGCTTTTGTTAATGTGTTGATTAGTGAAATTTTCTTTGTTAAATATAACAAAGCGGCTGCTTGGAAAGAATCATCTTACAGTTTTATGGCTTTTTTATATTATTTTTCCCCTTTTCCCTTTTTAAATACAATTGAGTATTTTATTCAAGTGCTTTACATTTACTTTTATATCTTGAAAATACTATATTTATGAATGCATTGTATAATGTATTGTTTATTATTAATTTTCATTCATTTATTATCATTGGCTTAATCCTCTACTAGGGTCATGGCAGTCCCGGGTCGAACATTTTGTGCACTGGTCAGATACACAAAGGACAGGGCACCAGACTATCCCAGAGCACATTCAATTAGACAAGCACATATTATATGGGGCAATTTAGAGCATTAAATGTACCTTGAATCCATGTTTTTGGAATTTGTGAGAAAACCGGAGAACCCGAAGGAAACCCATGTGGACTTGAGGAGAACATGGAAACTCCACACAGATTGGGATCTGAACCTGGACCCCAGTATTGGGAGGTGAACATGCTAACATTATTATTATTATTATTATTATTATTATTATTTATTATTATTATTATTATTATTATTATTATTGAAGTAAATTATAGCTTTTAATTGAAACTATTGGGCTTTTGGTGGACCTGATCTATGTCTCTCTTCTTTCTGCAGTAGTAGGAATAAAGGGAAGTGCATGGATCATGGACTGCACACTATTACAGTACATTAACCTCACACTGAAAAAAAATGTGTTTTAGGATAAAATTTTATTAACATGCCTTAAAATTCTTTAAAAGTAATTGTTTTTTGTTTATTTGTCATCCTAAGGAATTTTCCTAATAATCCTGTGTGCACTGTCAAACATGTATAACAGACATTCATTTCTGTTCCCTAATGTAAAATCTATATTAATGTACCTCTTAGGGATAATTATTGGTCCACAAGCTACTATCTATAGTGTTTTGAGGGCCTAAAATTGAGACATATGTTTCCAATCAGTATTAAAAGTACCTAAGAGGGTACAACCCCAGTGAAAAGCATTTTATAGCTAAAGTTACTATGATTTCTGATTGTGCATATTGCTCATTTATGAACATTAAATCAAAGAGCTTATCTAAATAAAGATTTTCAGGTTCCAGGGTCCATGTGGATTTTACTCATGGCATGAGTAAATGTTAGATGAGTGGAATATCAATATCAGAGGCTTGATTCTGTGATCATTAAACCATTTTGTGTGGATTTGGACATATGTGTTGGATGACACTTTCAGAGGAATATCCAAGAGTGATTCAGCTGTAATTGCTTGGCAGGTGCATTCAGATTTTCTGTTTCAAATCTTCTATTTAATAGACACTATGATGTTTTGTGCCATAAGAGAGTTCTAATGGCTATAAATACCCCCCCCCCCCCCCCCCAAATCATACCTGCATTACAGAATCTTTGAAATAAAAAAACATCGACACACTTTTTCCTCAGGGTACGTGTTTGCATTATGGTTTCTGTAAGCTTGGATGGTTGAAGTGGTTCGATAAACTAGAATTTTTAACAGATAAATTGATTTTATATTATATATAAGATTTATTTTTTTTTCTTGTTGATAGAATATAATTTATTAGCAGCAGTGTTTGAATATTGGGTTCTTTACAATGCAGAAAGCTAAACTCACTGTTGGCTAGTGGTTCTTAAACTTTCTTTTTCAGCTGCTTTTTTGATAATCTTGTGAAAGCTTACTTTTTTCATTACAAGGGCCATACCAATAAAAATAAAACACATCTACTGAAGAGATAAAAATACATTAAACCTTAATTTTATAGTTTTAGCAGAAACTCATTAAAACATTTAAAGTGAGATCCTTTTTTTTGCCATCACCCATTTAGAAAAAACTTTTTTGTACACTGAACATAAATACATTTTTGTCTATTTTTTTTAAACTAATCAAATCATATGAGCAAACTTTCATATAAAATATACCTCTTCATTTTCATTTAGTATCAGTTCAGACCGTTTGTAAATTGTGCCATTTGTTTGTGTGGCACATGATAATAATGATAGTAGGAATAATAATAATAATAATCATAATGATAATCATAATAATTATAACACTTTCTACTTGTCCCTTGTGTTTGCATCAGAAATATTAATATTTGATTAGAATTTCTTGTTTGCTGTGATAATTTTTCATCTGAGTAATCTTAAACCCAATACTTGGGTAAACAACTTCTGGATTTGTTATAGATATCCTGCAAGTCCCAGGTGTTTTCTTGTTTTATTCTGTTGGATGTTTACCTTCTGAAGAAAAAAGTAATGATTTTGTATCTTATAAGATGTTGAAATTAGAGTTTCAGCACCTATGGGAAATGTATGTAATGTAATTGAACTGCATCAGGTTCTAATATTTAGTTAGTATACGGATACATTATTCACGGTAAATCTGATGACAAAATCACAATTTAATGAATAAAATATTGTGTTTGGTAATTACTTTTTATATATTATCCATGAACCAAAACATTTAAGAAACCTTATTATAGTTACCAAACTTGATATGTATAGAATTGATGAGTATAATACTCAGCTCTATGTCTTCTGGTTGTCAGGTGTTAAGTGCTGTGAAAAACTGATTTAAATTAAACAATGTAATTCAATATAACATTGTTGTGAGTCACAAATGTAGTCCATGTGTAATGTATGGAAAAATGTACTTGGAACAAAGTGACTCATTAAATACTTTGTGTTTTATGTAGGTAAATATCTTTAAAGAGGAGTCTTTTTCCATCCACTTAACTGAATACACTGTGGGGTGCAAGATAAATCTTTGACACTACAGTCAAAAAGCATTTACACAGACAATTTATATTTTTATTGAACTCTTGTATTTGAGTAATTACCTCTGTGAATTCAACTGATATGATTTATATTTTTCTTGTCTGGAAATTTAAAACATTTGTTATTTTGAAGTACCTAGAATTCACATTATTGGCACTACCAGTAAACCACAACTGTTATGTATTTCTGGTTTTGTATACTTATACATGTATGGTATATTACTAACGCAATAGCCCATGAGACATTAAACCACCTACGACTTCCTTGCCTCCATGTTAATGCATTGTTCATTGTGAACTGTAATAGTGAAAAGTCAGATTTAGTTTAATGAGCCAGATTCTTGAATGGTTGGAAACGTTATGGATGTCTCATTAGAGAGAATCTTTGAAAAAGGAAGTTGATGCTTTCGTAAACATGAACCGCAGGGCACAGAAAACCTAGCCTGTATTTCTAAAAGAAAAAAAGCATTAAAACAGTGAGGGACCTGATTATTTCTTAGTGTCGTGCTGAACTGAAGAATGAACAAGGCAGTTTATTTGCAGTAATGTCAAGGGAATGACCAACATCTTAGTCACTATGTAGTCAAGCAACAATGCAAGGACTACATTGTGTTGCGGAGGAGCAGTTTTTTGCCAATATGTATCAATCAATTAGTATACCAAATGGGTGGATGTATATGTGGGCCCTTTTATGTTTGCAAACATGGAAGTACTAGTTTTCGCAGACCAGATGACCTTGCCATCAACCCTAACCAACACCTTTGGGATTAAAGCAAGCAACAATTCACAAGCCCACTAAAGCTTTAAAACTCTAATTACAATTCGATACTCAAGTGGCTTTGAAATTTTGCTGCCTGCAGCAAATTTTCTCTTCACAATACCTTATAGGTGCAGTAGAAATTTATTAAGGTGTCTTGTGGAGAACTTTCTCTTTTATTGGAAGACTTCTACTGGTATGCTGATAATGCGCTTCTATACTGACTGCTGATGGCAGCATTTTTTTTATTTCTGTTACTGTATGGAGAATCTTATAAAGTTGATATTTGTGTAAATTAATTTATATTGTACATTTACTTACATAATTTAGTACTTATCCACGAACAGTTTTTGATGCAGTATGATCTTGAGCCGTAGGTGCAGTTTGTAGTTGGAATATTAGATTGGTTTCCAATTCTGGTCTGGTGTTAGTCTGGAGAATGCCGTAGGGTCACTGCAAGTGTTACTACAGTCCACCATCCAAAAATATTCAGCCACCAACATCCCAAAGGCACTGTCCTGTTTGTACAGATTTAAAATTAGAGGATGACCAACAAATTTAGCAGAAACAAATGAAGTACTGATTCTGAATTTACATCTGGTTGGTCAAGCAATAAAGCAGAAGTGTCTAATTTGAGTTACTGTGTACTCGAACACATCTCATTTAGAAGCACTTGCTATAAAAAATAAAAAAATAAATCACAGTAGAGTAAATAAATCTAGGATAGAATGAATGATCAGGTTTGATAATACTTCAGTGTAACTGGTTCCTATTTTACTGCTTACTGGTGGTGTTCATTTTTTCTTTTTTAAATTGCTTTGAATTGAAGTGTCTGCTGAATGACTTGTACATGTGAATATATGTAAGTTGAGACAGTATTTAAAAAGTGGAGCAGCACAGCTGGGTTTAATTAAATCATACTGGCACAGCACATTTAACTTACCGTGTTACTGTCACTGCAGTGTTGAGAACCATCAACCCCTCTAGTACCTGACCTGTGTTTGTCCTGGAGGGGTTCTGACAATTAGACAAAAAATTATAGTGGACCAATAAAGCAGTGAAACAAACAGACAGCAGTTAGTATTTATAGAACTGCTAAGATAATCTATATGCTAAGTAAATCTGGGAGTGTGTAGAAATGAGGACGTATACCTAATAAAGTGGCCAGTAAGTATGTAGTCAACATAACATTGATTTTTTTTTCCTTTTTACGAAGCTCAGCAAATCCTTCCCTAAACCTTGCAGGCTTTTTTTTTAAAGCTTTGTACATGTTGAGGCAAGCAGGCAATTCAACATGATCAGATATCATCTAAAATTGAGAAGTGCACCTTCTGTGAATGTTGCTGGTAAGATTGAGGGTGCTCTTTATTGGCCCTGACACCCATTCCTTTCAAAATTCATTTGAGCTCACTGTATTCTGTATCAGTCAAACTTTCTCCTGTTCAATACATGATGGTGGGTGGATTCACACGAGCTTGTTGTGTGACTGCAGAGTCTTCCTGATGATTAATTACTTTTAAATTCAGTCGTTGGATACAGTTAAGACTTCATTTGTTTTAGACTTTCAGTATGCCTTAATATTATCCATTCATGCAATTGATTATTTATTTCTATTTTTTTGTCCTAAATTACAAGTTGAACACTTTGAGGACCACCGTTGTGAAACAGGAAAACTGTTGTGTATTGACAAAATGATTTATTAACAACCTAGACAGTTTTATAGTGTTTTTGTAGGGTAGCTCGACCAGACTGTGTGCTTTATATTGGCTGTTAGGGTCATATTGATTCCAATACTTACACCCTTACACAACCACAAAACGACTTTTGAAAGCAGCTGTGGCCAGTTTTTTAAAATTTTCACATGTTTAAAAACTAAATTTAAAAAGCCTTCAGGATATGTGGATTAGACCTGGTGTTAGAAACAGTGTATTAATTGAATATTTGTTTTCTTTCTGGCAATAGTACCACTGCTGTTGCCTGTAGTCAACTGTATAAATAACTCTTCAGCAGTCAGTTTTTTTATATGTGCTGTTTTTTTTTTTTTTTTTTTTTTTTTTTTTTTTTTTTTTTTTTTTTACTTTTCACAGTGAGTAGTGATTTCAAGGCTGGCTAATTTATATTATGGCTAAATTCCAGATAAGATTGACTCATACGGCATAAAGAAGGTCTGCTCCATAAATCATTTCCAGAGCACAGTGGGTGTTAGTTTTTCCACAGCTGGAAGCCTTGTTGCTCTGTGCTGTTTCTTTCCTCAAAAACCAGCCATAGTCTGGAGTGCACCCAGGTTTTCTGTACACATTGCCTGATGTCCAAAATTAAAGCCTGGATTGTAGTCCTGTTGCTACATGTAGCTGTCTACTGTGCTGATAAATGTGTCTATGGATGATGGCGTTTGATATGTAGCAAACTCTTTTAGACCTCCCAGATAACAGACAACAGTCTGCAAAAGCAAAGTTCTAAGGTCATAAGTAGGTCATGAAGCATTTTTGTGTAAACCACTGACTCCGCTAATCTTCCTCAGTTTTGACCCTAATGACACCTGGTTGCAAGCTTTGTCAGCTCTTATTATAGGACCTTAAGGATTTTGTTAGGCCAGACTGAAAAAACATCTTCATCCTGGTTTAGTTCCCTCTATTCCGTTGGGTGTATGCATGCTTACCTGCCAGCAGATTAAATGTCAACAGTAACATTCAGGACATGTCTATGTAAAATAAGGGACAATGCTTGTCATCAATAATCGTTTTGAAGTCTAATAGTAAGAATGTAATTCTGTGTATTTATTCTCACTTGCCTGCACATATAGCAGATATCAGTAGAAGTTTATTGTTAAACAGAACTGTCTGTGGAAAAATGGCTGCACATTGATTGAGTAAACATAACATATTCTAAGAGCATTTATTTGTGCAGATATTTCATTCCAACATATAGGCTGTAAATTGTTGGTTTCCCTATTAGTGGTATACCTCTATTTCTATTGTACCGTGATCTATAAGTGAAATCCAGTGAAGGACTGGATGCAGATTTACTGAACATGCATTTTTTCCCCTTCTTCTTTTTCACTAGCATATCACTCCAGACAGCTACATCCCCTGCCTGACTGACCTGTGCAAAGCATTGTGGGAAGTGATGCTTAGTTATTACCGCACCATGCAGTGGCATGAGGAGCATGACAACGAGGAGGGAAATGCTATAGTTGTAGTAGGTAGGTAACATTCTATTCTATATAAATTCTATTTAAAAACTTTCAAATAAATGTTGGGACTTTGTGCATAATGTGTGTGTGTGTGTGTGTGTGTGTTTATATATATATATATATATATATATATATATATATATATATATATATATATATATATATATATATATATATATACTAAAAAACTAAAAGAACTCTGGTATATGCAGCAGCCAACCTGTCTATGAATATTCAATTCAGATATTTTAGTTTTTACATTTTAGCAGTTTAAGCTAAATTTAAGCTAAATTTATTAATCATAAATATTCAGTTCAGAGCTGCTGTTTGCTCTATCCATTCATTCATCCTCCCATTTTTTTTTTAGCTACAAGCTCCATCCATCTAAATATATGTCTAAAAGTATAGTAAGTTATATAGTTTTGTAAACCATTTTTATTTTCTATATTTCATCATGAATTTGATCTAGAACTTTAACAGGTGGAATAAGAAAGATGAATGAGATAATCTACTATTACATAATTCCATAAATTACATAAAGTATATAAATCTTTAGAATTAGCAAATAGTATGAAGCTAAAATTCCAGTCAGGTGTTTTTTGTTTTGTCTGTGGGATGACAATCCAGTGTGAATATGCAACATTTTTTGAAGTGTGGACAAGGAAAGATTTTGGGGACCTTATTTGAATAGTTGATATTCTTTAGAATGAATAGATTTTCTAAACTAAAATTAAAGAGATTGGATTCCGGAAATCCACAGTCAGACAGTTTGTGTACAAATGGAGGAAAGTCAAAACAATTATTACCTTCCCTAGAAATGGTCAACCAGCTAAGATCAAGCCAAGAGCATGGTGTGTAATAGTCCTCAGGAACACAAAGGAACCCAACATAACCTCTAAGCAACTAATTTTCTTGTTCACATTGCCTCATGTTAAATGTTCATGAGTTGAACACCAGGAGAACACTCAACTGCCATTTATGTGCATGGCAGTGCTGCAAGGAGAAAGTCAATACTCTCCAAAAGAAAATTGCTATTTCAGTTTGCTAAACCCTTTATTATATTTCATGTCCTGTCTGAAAACCATGGACTTATTAGTTAATTTTATGGTGTGATAATTCATAGTTTACGCGCGGATTGTGGTCAGTTACAACAGGTTGATGGAAATGCTTTTAAGCTTTTGTGGCACAGTCATTCCAAAGAGAAAATAGTTTCGTTCCAAATTCCTAGTGTGATAATCATTGTTCCTCTCTTGTTCATGCAGACTCTTGAGTACTGCCAAGACAAAACTACCCATGTCCTTTTCTGGTTGCATTTAAGAGGTTGGAGGTTGATCTCCACACCTGCCACCTGGTGCTGTATGGGTGATCCTAAATCAAAGTGAGCAGAACGAGATTGAGTTTCACCTTCTACCCTTGAGGCTGATGGGTTCATAGGCATTACATTAGCTGTTTACTGCAGGAGTCATTGTTCCTTATTGAAAGGAAGTGGCTTTTTCATAATTCCCTTTGCTTCGGGTCTGAGGGAGACAAGGTAGATAATAGAGGCAGCAGTTAATGGCGATTCTTAAGAACGGTGTATTGTGCAGAATTTTTTCTCTTTGCTTTGGGGTCATTGAACAGGCAAGAAATAGATTGGTGCTTGTAGTTGAATGCATTTGACATTGGAAATTCATTGAATTACTTCAGAGCACACTTGTATCTATTCCAGTGAATGCACTACAGTGCATTAGAGGACAAAACTGTTTTACCTTAATACTATTGACTTTGCTCATCAGCATATATTTGACTTCCACCACTAATGTGCATATTTCTAATGCTATTAGACAATTCGTGTTAGTATAGAAGTCCTTAAATCGATTACTAGGTAAATTAAGAGAAAGTTAATTAATTAGAATCTGTAAAAGGTTATTAAAAGAAGAAAATGGTCTGATGTGTGTGTGTGTGTATATATATATATATATAAACTGCATCAGAGTTTGTGTGTAGGTACAATTGATGCCATCTATAATTTTCTAGCATTTTATTTATAGAAAAATCATACAAATGTGACTTTTTTAATTAGTATATTTACTTTTGAATTGGTAAAATTTAAATAATATAGTCAATACAACATAGTGGTAAACATGCCTTTGTCCCAGTGTTTTTAGAGCATGTACTGGACATGTTTAAGTGCTATGAATCACGCAGGGTGGTGCTGCAGACCTGTTTCCCACGCTCAGCCTTGGCCCCTTGAACAGTAAAGTAAAGGCTGCTGTTGTAGTGGCATTGAGAAATCCCAGATCCGGCATCCCATATCAGACATGGGCATTTTTGTCTGTGGCATGCCTTGACAGGCCAGTGATGTTGTGATGCATGATTCTTACTGTATGTTTTTTAAGCTAATTTTTAAATACTAGGGAAGAGACAATTAATCGGTTTTGCAATTATCGTGATTAAAAATGTTACAATTAATTAATCCGATGAGAGCCTTAACATTGTCATGACTACATTCAGAAGAAAAATACATATAATGCAGTTGAATTTGCTATGAATTTGCAGCACACTTGCCTGTTTACCTTGTGCTTACAGGAAATGCCTAGTTTTTTTTTGTTTGTTTTGTTTTGTTTTTTATAATGGATATGCCAATATGTACACATGTAGGTAAACAGCTGTTAATTTTCCCTTTGATTTTCATAAAAGAAATTAATATTTTGTGTTAATATTCAGCAATGGCCTGCATTGTCTTTTTTCAATAATTAAATGTTATTTCGTATATACATTAAATAACAAACATAAGAAACGTGCATTGTTTCTGTAAATTCGGGCACTTTTTTGGTAAAGGTCATTATTGTATAATTATCGTAATAATCTTGATTATTTCTTAGACAATAATCGTATCATACCAATATGCAATCATTTCATGTCTACTAAATACCTAGTATGGCTTCCATCAGGACAATGTTTCAGAGGGTGTTTACATAAATATTTAAAATGGTGACATTTGCACAACCATTTTGCTATTGCTTATTTGAAAGTCACATCAAAGACATTGTGCCATCTGCAACTGAACTATTGGGGGAATAATGCTTCAGGATGTGTTATGCCTAAATGCTCAGCAGCACCATCAACCCATTCCCATTAATGTTTTGTCTTTTTATAGGGTTCATATTCTGTTTTTATTCTGCTTATTTATTTGTACATTGGCTTTTTTGTGCCAGGAAACAAGAAAGACAGCTTGATAATTGAGTTATTATTTATTTTATCTTATAATAATCTTCTCATATAATTCATTCAAAATTCAATAAAATAAAAATAAATTAAAGTAAAAATGATTCTGTGTATTTGATATGTGATTTGTATTTAGTTTAATTGTTACCTTTTTTTAGAAATTGGTGTCTAATTTCAGTATGTATTTCTGATATTAGCATAGCTAAATATATTTAAACAAAAGGAGGAAGGTGAGGTTGCTGGCATGTAAGTTTGAACCTGTGAGACAGGGTGTATTTGAGGCTTTTTTGAAAACTTCTTTTACTTTTTTGTGAATTTAGATGCTATTTTAAACCTCAGTGATATTGCACAGTAAATCATACTAATAAAAAAAGATGCTTGAAACTGTCATAATGTGTGAAAATATGAAACCACACGCACATGCGCGCACAGATTTTATTAAAATGGAATGAGGGAATGAGTCGGGTCAGAGAAATCAACAGCATCTATATTTTTCTCCGGTTGTATTGCTTCTGATGTTGTTTTAGGTTGAAATATCACTTTAAAGACAAATGTAACATTCATATCCTGTCAAGACAGCACTATTATTTTCATTTTAATGTGTACTATTTGTGCCAAAGTTAGACTTTCATATCTGGCTTCTTCTTGGCTGTACTTGGCTCAGTCCTCTACCTCACTGACTGTCTTTTGAGTATTCGTAGCAACGATTGAGGCCAGCTTATCCCTTAGCCAAGGTTTACCCCAAGGAAGCTCCTAAGGTCACTGGCAAAATGAAAAAATGGTATCAGACCTAGACTCTATCTGTAAACTGATAAATTAATGTTGTCGGGTTAATGCAGGGGTTATGAGGATCATCAGTCAAAGGGAAGTTGTTTCAGTAATAAATATTACTGGACATTTTTCCCACTAGATTACATTTACAGATGATTGTAAGTGATGCTTGAATCGAACAAATAACTGCAGATTGATTATTTTTTTAAGAACCCTATTCCATTGCCTCCTTTTTATCCTTCTCCTCGATTTTCAGAACAAAGCGACTCACTTTTTTAAATTCACTTTTTTAATGTCATTTTAAATCATTTTGATCAACCACAAAGGTTTGCAGTGAACCTATTTGCTAAATTTATCATCATGAGTTTGATGGTTTGCTTATATCATCATATTATTTCCCCCCCCCCCCCCTGTTATAAAGATAATGCAGAATTTTTGATATCTTCACGTGCCTGATTGTTGCTGTGTACATTGGATAATTCCATGTCAAATTGACAATTACACCTCTCGTTGCCTGCCACTGCCTGCTGCATTTTTCTCTGTCCTTGTTAGGTCTACCTTCCTTTCCTTCTCTCATTTGGCTGTGCTGTCAACAGGTAAATTGCCTGCGCTGGCCTGTGACTGACTTCGCTGTCTAATTTGGTATGGCGCATAATCACTAAAAATGGCACATTCTAAAATATCCCAGCCTCCTGTCTGGTCAAAAGTGATATCCATTAAAATTCTCTGGATTAGCTAATGGATTAAGCATTGAACAGTGTGCCTGTATGGCTTTATGTCCTGTTCTTTTAAGTTTATCTCTTCTCATATGTCAGTTCATTCATGTTGGTAAATTCCATGAATCTATATATTGAAATCAGCACTTTTCCCTGTCCATTATCCTGACTGTCTGATGCAAGGACAAACTGGGACAAAGATGCCAAAGAGTTTAAATATATGCAATCTCTATTACTGTTTTCTGACACGGTATAAAATTAACTGACATAATATATTGATAAAGCCATAATTTAGCTGAGCATCAATGTCCGTTGTTAATAGCTTTGTCGATTGCCATTGGCAATGAAGACTATGTTTACTGATGCAGTGATCAAATAAATTTAGCACCAGCTAAATATTTTTGGCATTATTCAGTCTTGTAATATAAGTAATTTTTAAGCTTGTGTGAGGAAATAAAGTGTAGCATTTTATATTGAGCTGCAATTCCGCAGGTTTTTTCCACATTTAATTTGGCACTCATAGATTATATATATAAATAACATTTATATATGGCTTAAACATTGTAATATTTATTTATAATTCATCCATTTCTTTTTTGAGTGTTGTGTTTAACAAAATTCGAGTTATTGAATACACAAGTTATTGAATACATTTTAGGAGAAATAAGTATAATATACATATACTAGTTTATATACTGTATATAATTTTATATTTATAATTTTTGTCAGTGTAATATGTGTTTTTTGTATATTTTTTTGTATAATAGTTTTTTGTATATATCTGTAAAACAGATTTGCTGAGACTCTGTAGTTCACTGACTAAAAACATTTTGCTAGAGAACTATTCATTGTGATTGTTTCCTATGTTTTGTCAACCTTAGGAAAGGAATGTTTTTTTTTTTATTTGTTTATATAACATTCACAAGTGTACAATGAAATAGATTTGAAAATATGAACAATGTTAGAAAAAAACCCAAATGAGGCAGTGTGATGGCAGCATGCAGCTAATAGTGGGTTTAAAACAGAAGACTTTAGAACATCCTTCTTTAGAAACTGACATAGATAAACTGCCGTAATGATATAACACACGTCACGTTAATATTTTTAGACATTTGTCACAGCATTGCATATTTAACAAATTAATGTCACAGTAATTAATTTAGCAAATCACAGGACAGTAATACTTTCTGCATAATCTAAGTAGTTTGAGATTAACTCACTACGGGACTTTGAAAGGTTAACTCTTTGTTTAGAAATTAATCAATTAATTAAATCTATTAACTGAATGTATTAAGTTAGCAAATTATTTTAAATTATATTATAATTAAAACGAGTAAGTGAACTTACATGACTTCATATGATGACTATTAATGATAAGGTATAGCTCTTTATATTTTTATTCGGCGTGCCTAAGAGTATTGTAAATGTATTCTGAAGAGGTCTGTTAAGTTTCTTCCAGGTCACTGACTAAAATATAATTGAGCTGTATAATAATCAGTACTTTGCCCTGATGGTGACTCAAGGTATGGAAACAGAAGTTGATTGCATCATTAGTAGGACACCCACATGGGATCTGACCATTTTTTAAGTAGTTAACCTCACAACCTCAATCATACCACTGACCTCACATCCAAGGCCTACTCTCCTAGGAGATTAGTTTAGTTTTTGAAAGGTTTTAAAATATACACGTAGTGATTTAGTGGTGTACAGCCTGGTTCTTAATTTCAGGTATCCAAATTTTGACTGTGCTAAGGGTGGAGAAGAATAGATTTACAAAAAAACACTGCAAATATTATGGTAAGGTATGGTAATATAAAATAATAAAAAAATAGAGTTGACATAAATCTATATATATTGGTTGAGTATATGTGTGAATTTTTTGACTGGATTTGCAGGGTTAGTCAAACGCAGTATACTTTTTCCGTTTTAAACAAATGCAAAACCAGTTTAGACTTTCTAAAACACAATAAAAGCTAAAACTTTAAATTTGTTCACTTGCCTCGATTTAAGAGATTAAGGCACAAAGAAAATGTTTTTTTTTTTTTTTTTGCTTTGAAAAAACATCGGGCCGTAGTTTAACAATCTTTAGCAAGCTGTCTACAGCACACTGTGCGGCTTGATTTAGGGAATGTCAATGTGCCTTTGTGTAACGTTGGTGGGGTGTAAGATCGCAAAGAGCATCACGAATGGTGTAAGATAGGGCCCATTGTCACTGAACTGACAGACAATCATCTTATAAAGTTTGGCACAAGTATTGAACCACAACCATCCTGATTGGAAACTCTGTCTTTGGTTAATTCTCATTTTATATTAATTGTGATATTAATGAATAAACACGCTTTTTATTTTATGTTTGTAAAAAGAACTAAACAGCTTTAGTTGTTGCATTGTAAATAAATATGACATAATTGAGAAAAGTAAAAAATAAAAAAATAAAAAAAAAGGTTAAATTATTTTCTCGTAGACACTGATTTTCTGAACCACATATACATTTACTGTCTGTGGTGTTTCCTTCATTAGATACGTAATTTTTATTTCATGATAAAGCTTTTTCATGCACTTTATTGTTTAAAGTGTGCTGTTCATTGTCTGTGTTAAGCGGAAAGGTAGAAAAAAAATCTGAATTAACCAGCCAAAATACTGTTTGCAAGAAGCAGCCATGCGGAAAATATTTTGTGGAAGAGCTGTGCACTGTGTCACACTGACACAGGTTGTTATGTGAGATGTCATGATGGGATGGGAGTACAGCTGCTGTTGTCACGTTAAGGGTATCATTAAGGACACTTGAGATATTCAAGTCCAACTCAGACCTCATACATGTTACTGCAAGTAGATATAAATGGCAAATAAAATTGTCTTTAGTTCAGATAGTACATAATTATATTGCTTATTTTTGTCTCTCTTGACTTTGTGTCCAGCAGAAGTCACCACTCAATTGGCTAAGGATGCAGACATTCCTGGCTGCCTTGAATGTGAATGCTGCCAAGGGCTCATCTTTGGTTTGCATTCTTTTGCAGTCCAGTGGTCTTTATCTACTAAAACTTAGAATCACAATGTGACAGGCTTTGATTGGGTTTCAGTCACCCACCACTTCGAGCTTTAATGGTGATGTAGACAGAACTTTGCTCATTTTCAGCATCACTGCAAGTGATTTCTAAGCACTTAGGGCTCATATTGCTGGATCACATCCATTTTGGATTCAGAACTGGTTATTATTATCGAAGTGATAATTTTGTCATCTATATGCACATTTGGGTTTTACCACCACTAGTGTGTTAATTAACTTTGCCCTTATTTCAAAGAAGCATGTCTTAATTATTTCTCTAATTATGAACTCCATTTTTGAGGACTTCACATTGTATGGATTCTGGTGCATCGGTTATTTGTCTAAACCATAAAAACAACATCTACAGCTAAATAGCATACACAATATAAAGAAAAGTATTAAGGCACCTTAATCATTTTGTTTGGGTTTTTTTATACAGTCCTATTACATGAAGTGCTTCATCCGCAGGTTGTTTTAGCTAGTTAAAATGTCTTTAGGATGCTTCCAACTTTGTGGAAATCGTTTGAAGAACATTTTCCAGCTTGAATGTGCCCAAAAGCACAGAGCATGGTTCATGTGGTTACGTATATTGACCCCGATACTATTAAACTCTTTTGGAATCGACTAGTTTATAAGACAAGAGCCAGACCACTCATCTAACATTTAGTTTCTGACCAATAGCTATTCTGGATAAAGAGGATAAAATCCCACTCCAAAATCTTGGAACCAATTTCACTGCTTTTGTAGTTCAGAATGTCTTTAGGGACTAGCCAAATTTCTTTCACTGGTTAACATTTTTAAAAATGGACAATTACTAATCAAGTAGTCTCTTAGTCAGCTTTTTGGTAAATTTAACTTTGCATATCTAAAATGTATTCCACCTAAAATGTCCACTAATATTTAGGAAGTTTATCCCTTAAAATAAAAATCGTGTTAAGGTTAACTTCTTGTGTTTATGAAACTTTTTGCAGATTTTGTGCCAAAATTCAATTTGGTTATACTGTAGCGTCCTTTCCTACATACTCACTTTTCCATTATTCTTTTATTTGGCTGAACTAAAAATGACTATTTACAGTTGCATGGCATCAGATTTGTCCATGAATGTTGTTTTTAAGCATTATTTTTAATAGAATTGGTAGACAGTACTATTTTTTTGGATGCTAGACTGTAATCCGAATCATTGGATTGTGTTTATCATACTCGTGGCAAACTTCTATTCCTACCAGATTTGCTTTCCTGTGTGGTTTGGATATGTTTTTCAGCTCAGTGATTCACTGATGAAATTACCCATGAGCACAGGAGTGTTTATAAAACATGCATGCTGTGTCCAAGTAAAAGGGCATTAAGGGCCTTGGGTCTTGTTCACCTGTCATCACTACTGGAGCATCTTTAAAGTTTGCATTAAATTTAGGTGAACAGTTGGCAAAATCTTTTATATAGTGTTTCAGAATATCTGTTTTTTGATATAAGGTGGATTCAATATGATTGATGTATTAAATCTTGGTTTGAACACATGAGATGTAGTGTGTTATTATTAAAAATCTGTAAAAATATATTTTCAAAAATTGTAAGCATGGTATATGTCTGTGCAATTATCACAATTCTTTATGATTACCAGACGCCGGATGTGTTTAGAATTTAAAAAGTTTTTTTTTAGTTTATTACAACATGCATCATATATTAATGTGATTAAATGTGATTATAGTAAAAACATCTAACTATTTATTTTATTTGATTTATGTTCATGGATTTCTATTGAAACCATTTATGCATAGCATTTCTTGTTTCACGTGCCAAAGCAGATCATTTGCAAAGTCTTAAAAAAAAAACTCACAGTTTTACTTGCTGTAGATCAAATTCCATTACATTATCAGCATTTAGCAAGTCCACTTATACAGAGAAAACTTTGTCTTGATGTCATCTAGTACATGTATCTCCAGATTATTTATTCTCAAGGCTGTGGCAGTCTGTCAGTGCTTGTAGTACACTTGTGGTACATAACCACTATTTTAAATTCAAAACCATTATTGCTTGGTGTTTCACATTCAAAATGACAGATGGAACAGTTATGTTGCAAATAACAGAAGTATGACATATATTGCTTTATTAGCCTTGCACTTATATTTGGCATAGGTTGTACTCACAATAGCTGTGAGTGTTTCAGGTTTGGATTTGTTATGATGTACATGTCTATGCAATATTAATTTTAACCTATTTTCTTCTGGGGTTTTGCTTTTAGCTCATCAATTGCACAATGCGCAATGTTCCCAATGTATTAACTCTTACATAGATTTGAATATTGGAATAAGTCTTAAAATCTTAAAAACATTACAAAGAGTGTACTATCTTGTTTTTATAATTTATTACATGTTACAAGTTTTTTTTTCTATCAAAATACTATTTCTAATTTTGACAAGCTATTATTAAAACAAATCAGAAAACTGTAATTTCCTTCATAAACTCATAAAAAAAAAGCATCTTCCCACATTGTCAGTTGCATGCTTTACTCAGTTATTTGTTAAAGCATTTTTTTTCCATTTCAAGAGGTCCTTTGTGTTCCAGTTATTGCTAAATACTAAAGGTCAGAGCGTGATTTTAATATTGCTTGACATGGTTTTGTGGTGGTTCCTGTTAATATACATGGTGCCATGTCAGTTTTTCGACTGTGTGTGAGTCCTGTGATGTGTGTGTGAAGTGGTGACTCACGCTAAACCATCAGTTCTTTTGTAGTTGAATGGCAGCTGTGATCTTGTGCAAGTAATCATCCTGGTTTCAACTAGAAATCATTACAGTCGAGCTCCCTTATATTGGCATATTCCGCTTATTCTTCATTTGAATCTTTCAGCTGTAATCTCTAAATGAAAAGATTAATTGCGTAATGCAGCAGTAAGTCTGTTTTATTAAAGGGTTAAAGTTATAAGAGAAATGCTCAGGTTAAAAACGGCTGCTCATGCGAGTAGTTTTGAAATGGTCTACAATTTCTCTTTAATCTTACATCTTGTAAATATATATGTTGCAAACAACTTACGGGATTCAACATGGTTTGATTGCAGTGCCTTATGCAACTGTCGTTTTACAGCGAAGGCATTTGGATGGTGACTTGATGAATGTAAGGACTAATGGATAGCTGGTAGGATTTCTAGATAGACAGTGCCAATGTTGCTTCAGTGTTTTTCAAACCATTTAAAATTTTTCATATCTGCATAAATATGATTTTTTTTTTCAGCTAAATGACTATTGACCACTTCTTTTAATCACCTAACACTGCGTTCACCTTTAAATTAATTCTATATCTTACAGAACCATGTAGCAATAGTTATTATAGGGTGAAATCACTGCGTTGATATTTTCAAAGAATGTTTCTAAATGCATGTTACATTTACATTTGGCAGATGCTTTTTATCCAAATTATCACTCGTCAAAGTGACAAAGTGGCACTTGCCTTACATCAGTAAGCACTGGGTTTGATTCCTGGACAGGATGGAGAAGTTCCTATCTGTCTGTAGTTTAGAGTTTCTTCGCAAATCTGTGTGGGTGTCTTTTGAAAGCTCTATTTTCCTCCCAGAGTATAAAAACATGCTAGTAGGTTGTAGCAAAGCAAAACAAAAACACAGGTTGTGTGAACTAAAAAGGTGTGGTTTAAATGCCACAAAAGTTTACTTGTAAAGAAATTTACAAAAGGACACCGATGCAGTACAGTTCTCTCTCTCCCCCACTCATTCCCCTTTTAACTCCTGAGCGCTACACACAAAAGGAAAAGACTTAATCACATAAAGAGACAGAAGGTGTTTCCATGTACTTTATTGATTTCTTGACTTTGCCTCCCATTCACAGACTCTCTTCTATTACAGCTTTGTGCTACACAGATAGCTATAGTCTGTAAGACTGCTATAGTAAATTGCCCCAGAAGGAAAAGTTCGCTTGCCTTTGTGTTGCAGTCTTAGACATTTGTCTGAAATGCTGTTTACTTTTTGTCCTTGAAGCATTGGTTAGACTACAGCATCTTCCTTAACCGTGATCAAAGTTATTGGTTTAGAAAATAGAAAAAGAAAGGATAAATGAATTAATATGAATTAATAAATGAAAATAGGCCAACAAAAAGAAAATCCCAGCTTTTCTTTTTGCATGTATCCTAATAATGTGTATGAACACATTTGTTGATTCTTGTTCCTGCAGATGGTCATAGTGATGAAACCTCAGGTGAATCTACAGTTGGCCACAGTTATGTGAAGAAGAAACTTGAGCATGGCCTTAGCCGGATCTGGCAGGTCAGTGCTGCTTTTCTTGTTTTTTTTTATTTTTTTTATTCAGTCTGCGATAACTTTTTCCACTTCCTCTATTTCTGTTCAGGATGTCCAGCTGAAAGTGAAAGCCTATTTACTTGGAACAGACATGTCCAACTTTAAGTATGATGACTTCATTGTTGTGCTGGACATTATCAGCAGGTAGGAAACAGTGTCCTCATTAGTACTAATTGGGTTGGCATGATGCCTGTCTGGCTCTGATGGCCCAGTGCGAATCCCTATTTAACCCAGCAGAGGGGGAGGGGGCATAGGGCATCAATGAAGCCACTTGTTCCACTATGAAACAGGAGTTCCAGGCAGACATTTACAAGGCGTTCAATTAAAAGGCCGCTCTGTGCATGGAGCCCTGGCTCTGTTTTGCTGACCCCTCTGATCTCTGCTCATGGGTCAACAGCAGTGTTGACCACTTGAGTCTATACTGAACTGTAAAAAAATTCAATGGGCCTGCCTCCCCGTTGGTACATATTTAAACATTAATAATTCTCTTGTTTGATCTCACTTATATCTCACATTTTATAACTTCTTTTTTAATCCACAGGTTAATGCAGGTGGGAGAGGAGTTCTGTGGCAGCAAGTCAGAGGTGCTGCAGGAGTCTATTAAGAGACAGAGTGTGAACTACTTTAAGAATTATCACAGGTGAGCAGGGTTCTGATCATGCCAGACTTTTTATTCTTCTTATTTATCTTGTGTATTAGGGCTATAGAATATGGATGGCAAAAAGTTCAGCTCAAACTTTATGTTGTTTTGATGAAACTGCTAGAATTTACATCAGACCATAACATCTTTCCTATTAATTATGCCATATTTTATAGTACAAGGTGAGTAGTAATCATTCAGATTTATTTCGGGTTTTTAAAAAAAATATTATTGTGGCCGGAATATAGACTATGTATTTGCTTGAAGGGGGTGTGGCATGAACATCAAGAAAAGTTATTTACTAGGTTCAGATTGAAAAGTTATTTTTAATGAGCGCAGTATAAACAGTGAGGCCTAAGGTTAAATGCACATAGACAGGGATGCACATAATATATTTTGTTTGTTTCTCAAAGGAGAACCTGAAGATGTTACTTGATGCTCAGTGCAGCCGTTTTCAGCTTTAGTCTAGCACTTTTTTCTAATGATTAATTAATGTTTGTTCCTTGAACATGCTGATGAATCAGTGGATATGTTAAAACTGATGAAAAAAAAGCAAGTTCTCTGAGCCCGATATATGTTATCGTAGCTCAAAAATTCCAAGCATACTGGTGTACTGTACATACATCCTTAACATTGTAATTTATGGTGCGCACACCATACATAGGCATGGGCATTTGCACTTTTGAGCGCTTTAAAATATTTTATACTGTTGCGTTTTATAAATTTAAAAACAAAAATGTTATGTAATTGATTTTGTGGAAATGGGGCACGGTCCTACTGGAAAAAATTTGTGCCTTTCCCCAGACTGTTCACACAAGTTAAAAGCAGTTGTGCAAAATTTTTGTCACAGTGGAACTGAATGAAACACCAAAATTAATTGGTTATCAGGTGTAACCCAGTATTTTCATTGTATTTATGGTCTGGTTACATATTATACTATTATTTGTAGAGTTTAAACATCATTTAATGTTGTAAAATTTAATTGCATTCTTAATTTAATAAGATATTGAGGTTATCACAATGTTTGTAGTCTTTACTCCTTAATTGATTAACCAAATGAAAACAGTAAACCCATCAGCAGCTTAATAGATTTTCTTGTTTGTGACAAAACCCTTTTCAGTGTATTTTCGTGTGTGTGTGTGTGTGTGTGTGTGTGTGTGTGTGTGTGTGTTTTTAGAGAATAAAATTAATTTATACAATATGTGATTCCAGATAAAAAATACCTTTCAGAAAATGTCAGTGTGAATTCCAAACTCTGAGATATTGCTGAACAGACTGCAGAGTGGCTATGCAAAAATGCACACTCTAATATAACCTTATATTTTTTTCTTTTAAGAAATGGTGGTGCCACATCCCCTGCAGGGAGATCTAGAAAAAAATGTCTATATCTCTTTACTACAGCCTTCTGACATGCATCCATCCATCATCTTCCGCTTTATCCTCTATTAGGGTCGCGGGGGGTTCCCCATGCCCATCCAGGGGAGAACGTCTCGGGCACTGGGCAGATACACCCAGGACAGGGCACCAATCTATCGCTGGGCACTCACTCACACAAACACTCTGTTTGGGGTAATTTGGAGAATTCAATTGACTTGATCCAAGTTTTTGGACTGTGGGAGGAAACCGGAGAACCCAGAGGAAACCCACACGGATATGGGGAGAACATGGAAACTCCACCCAGATTGGGATTCGAACCAGGAATACCTAGCGCTGGGAGCCGAACGTGCTAAACACTAAGCCACCATGCCGCCCTTCTGACATGCATTGAAATGCAATTACTAATGATTAAAATAGTAATAAAAAGCTTTATTAAACTTGTTTTTAAAATCATGCAATTGTTACAATTCATTTTGATTGACTTTACTTTATTTAAATAACTACCACATTAAAATATCAGCATGACCTTGCCTTTAAAAGAGTTTTAATTGTATTAACTACCTTTTTGGTAGTTCACCACTTATTTGTCATTTAATTAATTATTTTAAAAATCCAACTAAACTAAATACAACTAAAATCCCACTAGTTGTAAATAGAAAAAATAGGTCACTTTTTTCTTTTTGTAGTTATCTAAGTGTCTGATGAGATAATTGTGAGAACACTAATTGTGCGCAAGTGGCTAAGCCTATTGTTCCTGATGTGTTTCTGTCAGGTTTTAACTGTGGGCTTCATTTATGCTTTTAAAAGATCTTGCTGCTGGCATCAGGACAACTTAATTCTTTGTATTTTCATGCTGTTTTTGACGTCAAATGTGACATATACTTTACTTATTGTAAGTAGGAGTTGATTCTGTTACCAAAGGGGAAAACTATTTTCAACTGATTTTGTTATTTTAGGTTTCCTCAAAGACCAGTCTAGGTGCAATGAAACCAACTTAATTACCTTTTTATTTATGTATTATCATGAGTGCAACTCTACTGATACGCTGCACTACAAGATGTGTAAATTAGTACACCAGACATTCAAATCTCTTGGGTCTCGATTCTTGCTTTACTTGTCAACCATCATATCCATATCATTCCTTTTTTGTGTAAATATTTTCAGCTATAATTACTGCATACATTTTAGTTCTTTATTTATTTATTTATTTATTTATGTTATTCACCTCAATTCTTTTTATATTTATTCAACAGTTATTTATGTTCTGGATTCAATTTTGCTAAAGATTTTACATTGAAGACTTGAGTCTCACACCACTCCTTACAGTGTCCTGCAGCTTAACCCATAAACTTTAAGTGTGTAGTGGTCTGTTGTGGCCAATTCAAATGTAAACATGACTCTTCCTGATTTAAGAATAACGTTTTTTTATGGTTCGCTCTGATTGTTTATTGGAGTTGTTGGCCTGGATTATGAATGTGCCGTCAGTAAAGAAAATTGGTTAATACCTGCCAGAAGTTGTCTGACTTTATTTTATTACTACATAAAGTTGCTGAACTTACTGCACCACTTGGAACAATCCTAAATCATAACATAGAATGGTCAAAAACTTTTTTTGGCCAGGTGTATTATATAAAAAATAAATCTTTGCTTTTGTTAAAGATGTTTTTTGTTGTTTTAGTACATAATAAATTGTTTTTTTACCTTTTAACTTTTCAAACTTCTGTTCAGTTAAAAGGAAATCTGTAGTTAGGCAGCAATTTTGTAGTTATACAAATTGCACTGTAATATTATACATCACTTCAACAACACTTTGAAGTACATCAAAATTACATAGCAAGCTATGCATGTAATTTCTGCCATGGGGGCTGGATTTTATTTTAATAAGAACAGCTATAACAAGCAGGTAAAGCATGTTTTCTTTTGCGTGAAACCAGCTCTACATCCAGGGATATTAGTGCAATTACATTATTAAAAGGTAATTCAAAATGTTTTAATAAATTTTTTTTTGTCCTTCCAAATTTCATTTGAAGAATGAAAATGACTGTTAGTAAGAGTAAGGAAGTTATGTAAAAAAGAAAGTACACCTGTATTTATAGTTTATAATTCACATATTATTTATATATATATATATATATATATATATATATATATATATATATATATATATATATATATATATATATATATATATATATATATATGTGTGTGTGTGTGTGTGTATGTATATATGTATATATATGTGTATATATATATATATATATATATATATATATATATATATATATATATATATATATGTTACCAATTGTCCGTTCTTCCCCGGAAAGAGGGCGGCTACGCGGAGTTGCTGCGTAACACCGCTCGCGCCTAGTGAGCGCTCCCGGGTACCGACCACGCGGGGAATAATGCGTGCGTGGGTCCGAGGAAAGCACTCCCACGAGTGCGACCCACGCGGAGAAGATGCGCAGCGCCGCAACGTGGTTGAACGTGGAAGGAGAGTCCGTGAGACACTGGGATAAAAAACAAACGTAGAATTTATTAAAAGTTGGTGTTGGGACACCAACGAAAAGGGGGAACAAACGAACAAAGTAACACCGGGTATACATAAGCACAAACAAAGACGTGTGCCGACTGACAGGAAAACGAAGACTAAATACAAAACGAACTAAACACGTGCACAAAACAAACGAATCACCCAACTGAAACAATTAAGAACCAAACGAGGGACAGGTGCCACAGGCACCTGTGACAATATATATATATATATATATATATATATATGTCTATGTATATTTACATATATATGTATATATACATATACACACACACACACATATATATATATATATATATATATATATATATATATATATATATATATATATATATATATATATATATATATATATATATATGTGTGTGTGTGTGTGTGTGTGTGTGTGTGTGTGTGTGTGTGTGTGTGTGTATAATATCTGGTGCTTAACACACTAATAATAACACTCAGATAAACAACACATCAAATTACAGTGTCTTTTTTTTTTTTTTTTTTTTTTTTTTACATAAAAACTAGGTCAGCACAGACGCAGTATATGAAAAATGAAGTACACCCTTACTGCTTCTATGGTCATTAAAGGGGGGGATGGCAGCCAGATGCAGTTAATAAAATGCCCTTGATTAATTGATAATCAACAAGTGTAACTATAAAAGCAGTTTTGGCAGGTTGCTGGTCTGGAGCATTCAAGGACGAAAGACATCAGCAGTGATCTAAGAGTAGTAATTGTTTCTGCCTATCAGTCTGAGAAGTGTTACAAATCTATTTCCAAACAATTTACGGTCCATTTTTCTACAATAAAAAGATTATTCACAAGCGGAAAACATTCATGACAGAGTGGCTGTCACAGCAGATTCATCCCAAGATCAGAATGTTCAATTCTCAAAAAACATAAAAAAAAAAAACATAAAAGTTTGGATACACAGTCTTCTTGCTCCATTGTCAATTTTCTCAACACTTTTTTGCTAAGTATATTATATCAAGATCACAAGACCGTAAAACTAGCACCACAGTCAAAAATACAGTGTTGTGTAATGTCAAGATCAGTTAAAGAATTTGTTCTAAAACATTTGTAGAAATGTATGTAAGTCTCCAATGCCTGAGGAATATAATGCATGTGAATTCAACCTTTACTCCAAAGAACCTGTTTCTAAAATTCCATGTGTTAACAAACACCAGCTAGAAGAGTATAAAGCACAGTAACTTTGGACTTTTGCTGAACTAAATGCACTTTTTGGAGTTTGTGAAGGAGAATAAATGATCAATTTGTGTTTCATGGTTTGTGCCTTGACCCTTAGTTCCAATGAAAAGGCAAAAGCAATTACCTTCAAGGGCAGTGCTGTTCAACTTTTCTTGCAAAATGCAGGAAGACATATTTTTATATACGCCAGCGACGGATAATTAATTTACTTTTGTTGATCAAGATCTCTTATTGAAGCATTTAAATGTTTGAAATATTATTAACATCCAGATGTTGATCTGTTACAGGGAAAACATGTAATGCTTGCAGCTGCTTACAATTTGTTCTTTCTAATAATTTATTATTATCACAAAATTGGTAATATGTTTTATATCTTGATTAATTGCTTAATGTGGTTTGTAGATGTTTTATTTAAATCCTATATGCTATGAGCTTTTCTAGTTAATTTTGCTTAGATTGCACATTTACACTAAACATGATTTAATATAATGATTCCATTTGTTATAATAGCTGGTTTATTTAACATTTACTCTCAAAATTTAACTGAGAAGGACCATAGCTCAAAATATAACTGTATTTCATGTATAGAATTGAAGTTATTGTAGATTTCAATTAAATTATTATAAGGAATGATCAATGTTTAATTCAAGGAAAATATGTGGTTTTGCTATTGTCAATTTATGTATTCATTTATGTTGCATAAATTTAAGGTGTTATTCCTTAGCAACAACCTTTATTTAATAAGTTATTTAATAATAACTCTTGTGAGGTCCTTCTTCTCAAACCTGCCGATCATTCTTTATTCACCTCAAACACTATTTTATGTCAATGTAGTGTTATTGGCTAAAATATGAATTTTGTATGTGTAAGTTAATTTTTATATTTGAATATATGCATTAACATTAAGTTTGCTTACAAAAATGTTTCATTTTTAAATGATGTATGTGGTCAACGATAACAATGTGTCACATACAAACATAGCTCACACAAATAGTATTTAACTGCTGCAATTCTTTTCAGACCTATAAAAGATGTATTCATGCTTGGCCTGTTATATGTATATGTGAAAACTAAAACTATTATCTTATTATAAAACTAAATCTTCTTATCCATCTTTGTTTCACATGCTTAAAAAGTATGTTTTTACTATAAACCTGAGCATTTATTATATAGCCTTTAGTTCCCACTGGCTCTGTTTTGTAATTTGTTCTGAAAGAGAAGGGATAACGTGGGTTTGAGCCGTTTTCCCCACTGACATTGGCAGTGCTTAAAATAGCCTTTTACTAGGGGAGAGGCTGTACTCTGTAACATTCGTTATGTCAAGTATGATGGTAGAATTTATAAAAATGGCATCTGTCACAATTTTAAAGTTGTTTCTGCTGTGAAAAAGTTTTAGCAAAAAAATGGCAAATGCTTATTTTAATAACTTTTTTTTAGTCGGGTATTAAATAGAAAAATTACACAATATGACAATCATTTAATTCTGGCATTTACTTGTTTTTCTTAAGTTATAAATATTGATGCTCTGCTGTTAGACTGATGACTAATCCTGTTTAAATTCCAGCTGTCTACAGGCTCTCCTTGTCTAGACAGTTTTATAGTCCTGTGTCAAATGATGTTGTAAGATGTTTGATGAGAGCTGTTTATTGTGACCTAGACAAGCTACGAGCTATTTGTGTAGTAGTCAAATAGATGGAGGCTAGCAATTCTCTTCTGTCTTAACACTGACCTTTCCAAGGTCACACTGCCCTTTATAGTATGCATGAATGGTTTTGTGCTTTTTAAGGTGGCTGAGTTGTCCATGCAAATCAATCTTTTATCCTCCTTTTTAGAACACGCTTGGAGGAGCTGCGGATGTTTTTGGAGAATGAAACGTGGGAGTTGTGCCCTGTGAAGTCCAACTTCAGTATTGCTCAGCTCCATGTAAGTCTCAGCACACCAGTAGATGCAGCTCTGTAACATGCATTAGTGTGACCTTTAAAATCATTTCCAATCTGGGCCAATTAGGATAGGCTGCTATTCACTAGAGGCTTAGCAAATACTTTACATATGGACATTAATCTTGGTTAGTCCTGATGGAATCAATTTTTTTAAGCTGTATCTTGTCAGTGAAATCTGCTATTTTGTTTATTGCTAATTGGTTAAATCAACAATTCTTAGCATATGTTAGTTCAGCTTTTTAAGCAGGGCATTTTTCATGACAGCTTTATTAAAAGCAATATAAGAAATATTTGGTCGTCTTAGTACTTTTACATTTACATACATACAAACATACATCGTTTACATTTTATTTTTAATATGTATTATTTACATAGGTAAACTAATAGCAATATATCAAACAAGAGTTAAAAAATTGGAGGAAAGATTTATTAATTCATATCATTATTTTTTTTTATCAAGGTTTATTATTTTATTAATAATTATTTATTAATTTTATTAATCTTACTGACATAGTTAGTTTAATGATTCAGCTGCTGAAATACATCTTTTTCTAGAATTTTGAAAAGAAGTACATTGTGCTGGCCAGTCAATAAACACTTTTTCTTATTTTGCTTTGTCCACTGGTGCTTAGCCATGGTGAAACAAAAAAAGGCCTTATGAAAAGTTAGAAGCATGCAGTTATTCAAAATGAATGGCTGGGTGCTTAATTTATTTGCCTTTGTGACTAAACTAAAAATAAAGTCTGTGTTCCTGTTTTCATTCTCACTCACTTCATCTTGACATCTTTCCCCTCTTATTTGCCTGTCATAAGGAATAGTTCTTTGGACATTGAACCTTAGGCAAAACATGATTGTCAACTTTGTTTCATCATGAGTCATTTACTATTGTGAAATTACAAAGCTGACAGGTAAATAAAGAATTTGTTGTTTTTTTTTACTGTACAAATTCAAAAAAAGAAAGTGTTTTCTGCAGTTAATTAATTCTGACAGGGAGTTGGTCTGTCAGCGGCATAGAAAAGGACTGACACACTCACAGATCAATGCCGATACAGTTTATTAGAACCAAAGTTATGTTCTCCAGGGAGAGAGGAAAAACGAAATGAAAACAAAACACAAAATATTGTGCAGAGAAAACTGCAAAAAGAACAACCGACAAGATGCGGAGAAAAACAAACAGAACTGCGTAGCCTGCAATGATGTCGATCGCTGACGCAGAAGGTCCTCTGGAGAAGCAAAAAACAAGCTGCAGTCTTATCCTAGAGAAAGGGAACACATGCAACTAGTGAGTGTGATACGACGCGAGGAAGCAAACCGGAAATAGCGCTTATAAGCACGAGAACCGGAACCAATTACAGAAACAATGAACAGGTGATTAAAATTACGGTGATGGACAGCGATTAGAGGTAACAGGTGACATACCCTCACCAGAGTGCACAACAGAGGGAGCGGGAGTGACATGGTGGGTTAATTCCAAATTTTATTATCAGTCCCAAATGAGTGAATTCTTGGATTCCATGTTGTGTCAGCTCTGTAATGAGAAGAGTGGCATACTGTTTTTTGAAGATGCTTTAAAATTGCTTACCGAAACTTTCCACCCACTGACTGATTTTTGTTTTCTTCTCCCCTATTTTTTGCCACTTAATAGTAATATAACCGGTGCTATTGGGAGATCCATTTCCTTTGAAATACCTCATGGTCTGGATTGTCTGAACTTCACTATAGTTATTACAACAACATACTTGCATTTTTTATTAAAGTATTTTAGTTAATCCTTTATATAAAAAAGAGTGTTATTTTTTTGTGTTAAACAAACAACAAAAAGTTTTTTTGTGTATTTGTATAAACTTTTGCTGTTTTAGAAATTGAACTGAAATGCTTACCTGGTTTTATAAAAGCTGCCTGTTCCGGTCTGATTGACTGAGCCGTTTGTCCAGCCATGACATTATTGACAATAATGTGATTTTGCCACTAGATAACAGTAATTTGATCATTTGAGAAAACGGAAATTTGTTACTTAGCGATCAGCATTCACTTTCTAAACCAGACTGGATTACATCACAGTAGACCAGTTTTAAAGAGTTCAATCAAAGATTTTCAATGGTTTTCAATAAACGCATTTATGAATCAAACCTTGTTTTTTTTATTAAAGTGTGTTTGTAACTGTTTTATTAATAAGAGACTCAAGGTTGTGCATCATTGTAAATAAATCATGAAAAAGAGGTGTAATGGTACGCCACTATGTGTCGCACCTGATAACAACTCTTTCCCGTGATTTATTCACAATAATGCATGCCCTCTCATACCTTATTGCTTTAATATTGGGATTTTAGAGGGACAAAAATGTCCATGGTTATTTCTTCAGGACAATACTAGGCTATTTTTAACACGTTACCTCAAGATGTTTCATAGACACATAATTTTTGTGCTTATGTGCTGCTGTAAAAGTAACAAAATCAAGGTGTTTTTTTTTTCCTGCTGTCTGCATGTCTAGGCATTTTACAAAAATGGAATAATACAGGATTTTACCAGATGTTGTATACTTAATGAACATTAATTGTAGTTGTTAATCATTAAATTGCTTTTTTTAAAGTCATGTTACGCTTAAAATTTTTAACCCTTTATTTTCCAGGAGTTTAAGTTCATGGGCCAGTGCCGCTCACCATCGGTATCTCCAAGTAGACAGCCAGCATCCAGAGTCTTGGAGGAGCTTGCACTCTTTGAGCGGTTTATTCAGGAAGGAAACCCATTTGAAATGCAGATAGACAATAAGGAAGAAGAGACTGAAGATGTTTTGGCCTCCAATGGGGTAGGTATTGTATTTTGTCATTATGGAATTATATTCACATTATTACTACTAATATTACTTATTATACAAAAACTTTTAATTTGCTTCATAATGTAAATTAAAGATGCATAAATAAGTTGTTGTCATCATCCACAAGTCAGTTATTAAGTCTCATTTTAGGAACATTTAATAGTCAAGATTTTAAAGTGATGGAAATATTACTTCTTACTCTGGACTGGTTACCATTTGTAATTTTTAATAAATCACTATTTGTATTAGTTAATTTTCTTTTAGGACTATTGGGTATACTTTGGGCATTCCCTACTATCACTTCTGCCATATTAGTACTTTAAGCTATAACCCCATAAAATTATAAGGGTAAAAAAGAATGAGGAGCTAGGACCCTGAATGATGTTAGCTCTGTGTAATTGAGGAATTGGCTCAGATGTTATAAGGGGTGAGTGAGTGCGTGCATGAGTGCGTGTCTAAATGCATTCATGAGTGCATTAGTTTAAGCTATGTCACCTTCAAAGGCTTCATTTCTTATAACCCCTTTTATTTTCAGCTGGGGTGTCAATAATTGTAAACAATAGTGTATATACAAACATGCTGTAAAAATTGTGTTTAACAGTTTAAATATTTGTACCTGATGTCATGATGTCGTAGGTTTCATCACATAATTTAAATGTCTGCTAATTAATACAAAGTTTATCAATACCACTTGTAAAAATGTATTGTTCTGTTTGAATATTAACATGATAATTTAATGACAGTCCTAATTGTATTCAAATGAAAATTCCAGATTGAAAGATATAAAATAAAAGTATCTGCAGTAATAAACTCAATGCGAAAATGCATAACGGAGGTTTTACAGGGTTGAAATAAATGTTTTTTGCACTAGGTTCCCTCTGTGCAACAGATGTTTCTAACAATGTCAAGCTTTGGTTCACTGGTCCTTAATAACATGATTAATGTTGTGCTTAGCAACTGAAACAGTTGCTGAATGCATGAAAATAAATAAGGGTTATAATTAAGCTAGACATAATTTATTTAAAACGGTGTGTTGTTTGTAGTGGTTTTAACCACTGTGCTATGGTCATGTCATCATTATAAAGAGTGCAATGCCTGGGTGAAATTTACTCTGTATTTTCACCAAATTGCACTTGACATTTCAGAATAGATACTTGGACCATGAAAGTGCATTTGTATTGTTGATTATGTTGCTGATGGCTGAAGGGCTTTTACCTTGAGACAGCATGGCATAACATAACAGAGAGATTCTCTATTCAATATCATCATAGAAAAATCCATTGCCTATGGAGTGACATACACAAAAACAAATGATTTAGTATTATTCTATAAATACAGAATTTTAAAAAATTATGTCATACGATGCAATAACAATCAGAATTTGTGATTTTTGGATTTGGGATGTTTATTATTCCTGATCCTTTATTTTACTAATAAAAATACAAAAAGAAGATTTCATCTGCTTTAACTGATTGTATTGTTTCATTGTGTGAAAAATATAAACAGTTTGAGATTTAATGGCTTGCAACACTTGCAACTGCTGTGCAGTGGCACGCCTACCATTACGTTACAACTCATTTGTTTTTAGATACACTTTTTAAATTGTTTTCAAAATGAGGAAATGGTTTAGAAAATGTTTTTTATTGACCATGAAAGGACATTATCTAAACTCTTTTTAAGATGGAAAACAAGTTATGCATATTCAGTAGTGTTTTCTGGCTTTTTTAATTAAACAAGTTTAATAAATAGATATCTCATAAAGTTTTATATGAGTATATTTTATATATTTACATTTTTAAATGCAGTTTGCCCCAAATTGTATTCTTTGAGCTGTCTTTGCTTACAAAAATGAAACATAAAGTGGATTTTCGTTTTATCATATCCATTGATCTAGAAGGTTTCATACTGGTATAGGTTTAATATAGTTTACATAATATTATACAATTAAATATTTTTAGATTATTTATTATTATTATTATTTTAAATCATTAATTTATTCATTCATTCATTCATTATCTACGGCTTTATCCTCTATTAGGGTCGCGGTGGGGTTCCCCATGCCCATCCAGGGGAGAATATTTCGGGCGCTGGGCAGATCCACCCAGGACAGGGCGCCAATCCATCGCTGGGCACACACTCACACACACACACACACACACACACACACACACACACACACACACACACACACACACACACACACACACACACACACACATATGTACACACTCTATATGGGGCAATTTTGAGAATTCAATTGACTTGATCCATGTTTTTGGACTGTGGGAGGAAACCGGAGAACCCGGAGGAAACCCACGCGGACACGGGGAGAACATGGAAACTCCACCCAGATTGGGATTCGAACCGGGAATCCCTAGCGCTGAGAGGCGAACGTGCTAACCACTAAGCCACCGTGCCGCTCATTAATTTATTAATTTATTAATATTATTAATTATAAGAATTGTATAATTATTATGCTATAATATAATATATTGGAACCTGACTTGCCACAAATGAGTCCGTATTCTAATTCATCAAATATTCATAAATTTGATTAACACAAATATTTCATCAAATTATACCTGGAAAGTTCCTTACGGTTTGAAATATTTGCAATTTGTAATGTATTTTTGTACAGCAGTAGGTCTTTGTGGTAATATGCCATGTTCAGTTTCCAGCAAAGATATCAGTGTGAAAAGTACCTCTTGGTGGCTGATATTTAAGGTTCCCAAAATGTGAATAGCTTCTGTCTATTTGCCTTTTCAGAAATGCTTGACTTATCCAGGTTACTGCTGATATTATAGTCATGAACCTTAATATTTATCATGCCAGCTGAGGTTTGCAAAGTCTTAAATTTCAACCTCTTGAGTTTCCCCTGTGTGCCTATTTTATACAACACTCTAACTTTCAGGTAACATCCTCAAAGTTTGGGAATCGCCTTAAATGCTTGTAATCATTCTTCTTAGATTGATTGAAATTAATCTTGTAGGGTATATTAGATAAGAAGTACTTATTGATCAGACAATCGGTACAGCTTCAAGCTACTAATGACCTTTAAGTACGAGTTAATAGAAAATGCCCTGAACTTCTTACTAGCTTCTGCATATTAGATAATAGCATTATGAATAAACACTGCAACCCTGTTTTAGAAAAGATTAAGTCACTGTAAAATAGAACATGAGTAATTTTAATGAATAAAATTCAATGGAATGATTTGCAAATCATTCTTATAATGTTCTATATAATATATTCAGTAACATTCATGGATTAAGCCTGTATTAAGTTGTACTTGTTTTAAGGGATTTCTTTAAATTTTGGACAAGCTCCTTAAATGTAAGCTCTAAAGGTTCTAGTGTTTGAATGTTGCTATGAACATTTTTCTTTGTATTTTTCTGCATTTCTTTGTCTTATCTGTTCACTGCAGCACCGTTTATTAATATTAATAAAAATGGCATGACTAATAGTACTTGATGTTTTTTGTGTGGGTTGCTGGCGGTTTCGTTACCTTTACATTTTCCTTCCTTCCATTTATTTGCCCCAACCTCTTCCAGTATGAATCAGATGAGCTGGAAAAAAGTGTCTATCAAGATTACGACAGTGACAGTGATGTGGCGGAGGAACTAAAACAGGATTTTGTCGACGAGCAGACAGGAGACATACCCAACAAAAGGTCAGTTTATTATCTTAATCTGTTCAAACTTTGCAAACTCTTATGAAATTCTTTATATCAGAGAAAAAACTTGGATGTTCTAATATTTTGAATATAGTTTTGTTACAGCTTATTATATCATATTTTGTGATTAATTTAGATGCTACTAATAAATATTTTCTCACTATTAAAAGTTACTAATATGTCAACCAATTTTTTTTTTGAGTTCAACAAGAATACAAATCAAATGAATAACCCTTTTTTGTGAACTTTAAAGGTTTGAAGGTTTTAATCTTACACTGTTCACTTTATGTAAAAAGGTCATCACTGGCCTCATTCATAGATGTGAGGATTAATTACAATATGACCAAAGGGCCTTTGAAGCCAATCCGACTGCTGTTTCAGCCTTATCATTACACAGAAGAATAAAATATATCTTTGAAAAATTACTTGTTGATTGGTAGAATTTAAAGACTATTCATGCAAATATAAAACAGATTATCTCACACTAGCAACGGTGCCAATCTTGCTAGGTAATAAACACACATTTATAAATCCTTTTACTAATTTATTTGTGGTCTAAAATACTGAACTCTTCTAACACACTTTTTTTAACTGCCTGATTCTTAAAAAAAAAAAAAAAAAACATCTTTTGATACACTTGTCTACACTTCTAAAGACCTGCCTAATAATGTAAACCATGAGCTGTGTTACAGTAAAGTAGAGAAAATTTAATTTAAAAAAAAAAAAAAGCTTGTGTTTGGAAAGGTTGACACTAGTCTGAAATTTTCTCCATTAGCACATAAATTACATAACTGTAAAGTACTGTAAATTGTGGGCACCCACTTTTAAAGCAGATTGCCACTCAAAAAATGACGCCAGCTTACAATAATGTCACCTTCAAATTTTTTTACATAATGATATTTAGTATTAGACAATTGCCTTAATAATAAAATAATTTATCTCTCAGTTCATCTATGAAACTTTGTTGATGATTGGTAAACTAAGCACATATGTTATCTCTTAAATATTGGTAGTTAAACAGTTATCTTAAAATAATTAATTTGTACACTGATCCTCTATATTGCACTACTCTCACATCCCTGTAATATTGTATTGTTGTTTAAGTGAACTGTGTGTGTTGTGTGTAAAATATATAGTCTGTCCAGAGAGACACTTCGCAGCAGAAAGAGGTCTGACTACGCTCTAAATAAAGCCAATGCCCCCATCTTGACGAACACCACCCTCAACGTGATCCGCCTGGTTGGTGAGTAATTGACCTTTAACATTACGCTGCTTAAAGAAAACGAAACCCAACAATGATCATGTCCAAGGGACCTTGCTTTTCTCATTAATTAACAGGCTAATGGCAAAAGTGTGCTCATAGACTTGCAGTCCCAAATGCCATTTTTTTATTTTACCTCTAAACTTTTTTGAAAGCAGTTGTCATTTGAAATGCACTGAATATTTTAGCTTAATTTTCTTCTCTAAATCTTAGTAATTATAAAAATGCTAATTTTATTGTAAAGCTAAATGAATAATGTTTAACATATATATATATATATATATATATATATATATATATATATATATATATATATATATATATATATATATATATATATATATATATAATTTCTTATTCTCGTTTATGACTTCTACTTTCTGGTTTATTTCAATTTAAACACTTTATTGCTTTTTCTTTAATCCAATTTATCAGATTCTATCTTATAAAAAGTCTTGGTATTCAAATAATATCTACTTGTCAACTCAGTTCATTCAATTTTGTTATGACTCTCTTATAAATATGTCATGATTTATAAAAATACAATATTGTTTTTAAACTGAATGCTGGTGAAACATACATATTCAATAAGTCTGTGTAATAGAGGCCCATTTTGTTTTTATATGTAATTAGACACTATGCTGTAAAATACGTTATCATAATTTAAAAGCTAGAAGGGCATCTTTTGATCCTTTATAAATAATTTATAAATATTATAAATACTCTCTGTGCAGGCTTAGTGAAAATCTTAGCATACAATGTTAATGTATTTTGCAGGAAAGTACATGCAGATGATGAACATTTTGAAACCCATCGCTTTTGACGTCATCCACTGTGTGTCACAGCTCTTCGACTACTATCTGTATGCCGTGTACACCTTTTTTGGACGAAACGATATGGTATTGTCTGTCATTCAACATTTCTTTGTCTGTGTATTATTGTTGTAGGCATTCATGCATTTTCTACAGCTTCTTTTCATGAATTATGCAATTGACACATTCAGATGTGGCAGCTTAAGCTCATCTTGACACACACACACACACACACACACACACACACATTACAATATATGCACAAGTGTTCACAGTTTATATTAAGTTTCATTTTGATCTTTAGACCAAAATCTCAAAACCACATTTAAAAATCTCCTTTGGACCCTTCTGCTCAAAACTGAGCAACATTGACACTCACAGAAACATTCCTGATGTAATCTCCTAATGACTGTAAACCAATTGTTATTTATTTATATTTTCAAACTAATAAATGACATTTATGTTGATAAGGAAAATATGCTGCTGCACACCTCCATCATGCTGACTTCACTATACAAATCCCATCGATCTCTGCACTTAAAATTGCGAGTTTAACGGTAATGCCTTGCCCTCGAGGCACTGAACGGATGGAATTGGAAAAGAGAAAGATATGGAAATTTACTGATCTTGTTGGAAGAATGAGTCACCTCTGAGGTGATGATGAGCCGGCAGAGTGCCTAGCTTTGCAGGGTTATTCAGGCAAAGCTGTAAGAGCAACTGTCTCAGTGACTAATGGTCCCTTTTCGGATGTTAATTTGAGCATTAATGGAAGGCAACACTTTAATCGACCTCCTGACAGGCAGTATTCTAACTCATCTTAAATGGTTTGTTTGCACTCTACAAAGATATTCTCTCAGCCACTTCTATGAGAGGAAATAAACCATTGTCAGGAGTTCACAGGTTTAAATCAAAAGATTGCTATTGTCATCTGTGACTCGAAGCTCTAGGCCCCATCCACAGATAACAGTGTTTTTGAAATAACATTCTTAACTTAAAAAAAAAAATTGTCATGCACATGGAAAATCTGTAAAAACAAAAAAAAAAAAAAAATGTAGCATTACAGAATAACACAACAAACCTGCATTCTAAGGCTTTCTTCCTCAGGGCTGTGTGTACAGACCTTCAAAATGTCATATATGTATATATATTGCTTACATACATTAACCCACTTAATGACCAATTTAGTTGTACCTATGTGCCTTTATGGCCCAGTAGGTGGCGTCTGAGGTTCATAGTTTACTGTTTCAGAATAGGTTTGAAAAAAAAAAACTATTTTAAGCATGTATTTTGTCTTGTGTATGTTTTTTTTTTCATTTGTTGTTATTTTGTTTGGGTTAATTCTTTTTTTTTTTTTTTTTTTTCACCCTATTTTTTTCTTTAAGCATGCTTCATATCTTTCCACACTCACCCTGGGCGGTCATATGAGCAATTCAAGAATGGGTTGTGGGGTAAGACAGTGTGCAGTGTGCATGTTTGTGTATAATAACAAATAACTTTGTTTTTTATACCAGTTTGTCGATTTAGTTTTAGATGACCAAAACCACTGAATTGTGTAAAATCTAAAATTAAAATAGTTATAAAACTTGGTTGGGACTTTACAATAGACTTGATTTGATGTATCTTTTTGAGGACATTAGTTCCTGTTCATTTCAAAATGTCTGTTGGAGGAATTGCTTTTATTTATGTTGGATTTGCAGTAACAGCTAGATTTATGCCTTGTTTTTTTATTTCATTTCATTTTTATTTTTTACTGTGCTATTTTAAAATTAACATGGCGTGTACTTTCTAAAACAAATACTATCTGGTAGATTTTCTATGCAATAATTTCCAACTAACAAGCCAAATATTAATAAATCCTCTCAGTTTTAGATCACTTTTGATCTACGCTATTATTTAACGGATATTTGGCTGTTCTGCTACAAAATGTTTTTTTTTTATGATTTGCATGGCTCCTTTGAATTGATAAATTATGTCAGATGTAACTTTCATCATTTCCATTATAAATTTTCTTTTGCTTTGAATCAGGGCTGATATTTGCATTGGTCTGAGGTCAGTGTCTATTTGCCAGACCACATTAACCACATTCATCAGGTTGTCTTACTGTTTACAAGATATAGGTAGAATTATGTCTGGGCCTGTCTGGATTCATGTTGCGGTTTATGTTGATTCGATAGGATTCTTACCCAAAAGAATATGTAAAAGAAGGGGGAAGTAGAAATGTTTCATGATCTAACTTGTTTTTGTGTATACAAGCTTGGTGCTTGTATAGGTGTGTGAGGTACAAAAACTGATTGATCACAAAAAATGTAATTGATCAATTTTTTAATTGTTTATTAAAGTCCTACATGAAAATAAAGCAAAACAAATGACACAGAAATCATCGACTCAGAAAGATTTCAATTGATGGGATTACAATCAGGTGTTTATTGATACCTGATTGTTATTTATAACAGTCTGTAAAACCAAAAATCTTAGCTAAAAGTCTTAAAAATCATGTTAAGTTTTGTTAAGTGAAAACTTTTCAAATAGCATTTACAGGCATTTTAAAAAAAGACTGAGCTTACTTTTTAGCTCAGTCTTTCATTTTTGTAGAATTTGAGAGTGATACAAAGAAAATTGGCACCAATGCAATTGTTCAGGCATCCCAAGAGATGTACTTTAAATTTCAAACCTTTATAAATACCAAGTCTTTTTACCTTGTCTCAAGTTCTATACACCTGCTTATCACTCTGACACAGCATGGAATGTCCACAAGTATGTAGCAAACCATTTAAGTAGTATCTCTTAGTTCTTAATGTTATTTAGAAATTGAAAATCCAAGCAATATTTTTAATATCGTTACCAAATAATTGCTTGAAGAATAAATATATATCCCTGTTTGACTGCAAAAACGTACAAGGAGTTTTAGCAGCAGTGTTAGTTGTAGTTCACTGATGTAGCGTGCAGTCACACCTGCACAAATATGACCTTAATGGAAAAGTCACCAAATAAAAACATTTTTCTGTCACCACAACAATATCCAGTGTCTAGATTGTGAATACTAAACAGTTTTTTATGGTACTTGCAGTCCCTGCTTTTTATTTTTTTACACATTGAAAATTTGCAACTTGACGTCATTAGAACAGTATTTTAATTATGACTGGATGTACGTTGAAACTTTTTTCTAAAGATAATGTTTTATATTTAACAAAGAAATTTTGACAAGTGGAACTAAAATTTTCGAACACATCAAATTTCTTAACAGCAAACATATCCAAACTCTAGCCTGTACATAAGAAGGATTGTTGTGACTTATCTGCCTTTTTTTCATCCTACAGTATGAATCATCTGGGTTAGGCCTGATCAGCAGTAGACTGAGGACGACACTGAACCGCATCCAGGAGAGTCTAATAGACATGGTAGGAAAAGTCTGTTTGAATTATCTTACTTTCTTACCCTTTCTGCTTTTTTCTTTCTGACTGTTTTTGTAGTAAACATACTTTGGAAATTCATCTTCTTGCTACATTTTCCTTCCTCAATTTAATTCTCTGCCTCTTTGCCCTCTCAGTATTTCTTTCTCATATCAACCCTGATTTTGCTGTGTTCTTTCTGGCTATCATCTTATTTTATATAAATGTGAGTATGAAACTGAATAAAATTGACAGTGTGCATTAAACCTGGTTCCCTCTAGTCTATCATCATACCCTATCATCTCATGACCCATAGCTGTCAGCTAGCAACCTCAAGTGAATTAATCACTCTCTAACACACTTAAATGGCCCTGCTCTTTTTTTTATTATTATCAACATGGAGTGGGTTCCATGGTGGCCCCCATTAGGACTGTCTGAGGGCAATAACTGCCACCTTTAATGCAACATGGACATTACAGAAGTAGGGTATACAATCATATGGGTGTCTGCTGCTAACCACAATGAGTGAATGCATTTTTTTAATGTTTCAACACATTGAAACAAATACCTGTTCCTAGTTGTGTTTTAGTCATTTTTATACAGATTGGTAATGTTCTTTATCTAAACATGTCACTTTATTTATGTAATGGATAAGAGGGTTCCTGCTGAGTCTCACAGAAATATAAATATAATTCTCTATTATCTGGTGTATTTAAATAGAGTACAATTAAGATATTTTAAATTGTTTTGGCTATTTTTTTTTTGCTGCTTTTGCCATCTGCCTAACCAGTTTTGTCATTCAGAGAGCTAGTGGTTGAATTAGTTTCTCTCTGCCAGCTGATGCTAAAGCCTTGTAATCTTATCATGTTTACCTTACCTGCTGCGCCACCATGGAACCTTTGTTCTCCACTGCTAAATAATGGAATGATCTTCCTTACTCTGTCCGTAATGGTGAGATATTCAGCATCTTTTATAAAACAACTCAAGACTTTGCACTTGCTATAAAAAAAATGGTCCGGAAAATCTAGGCATTGAAACCAAATCGGCTATTAATCATGATTAATAATACTCCAGTTCAGCTTTGGTTAAAAGCAGCTGCTTAATGACCAAATGTAATGTAATGAAGCAAAATCAATGAGGATTTTCATGAACATTTATAAGTGTGCAAACCAAAAAGATATGTGCGTCAGGACGTGATGGTCCTATCTTTAAGCTTTAAATGGCTTTCAACTTCACGGCTAAAATATTGAGAAATATTACCACATATTTTCTAATCCTAATACCATTTCCAAATGTGTAGCAAAAAGTAACACTCTCCTCTACAGAGTTTTATATATAAAATATATTTGAATATTTTTTAAGTTTAAATAATTAAAACATTTGAAAATACTGATTTTATTAGTTGGTCAGCATCATAGTTTTATTGTTTAACAGTTTTTATTCTGCTTAAAAACAATATATTTTATCTTTTTGAATTATTACTATTATTAATTAATATAAAATATTTTATATATGGTCAGCTTCCTGTTTTTATTGGGGATTTGAGTTTTATTTTTAATTTTTTTTGTATATAGTTATGTATATATATAATATATACTTGCAAAATGTTCACTTGCTAAAAAAAGGGTTATATTTTTGTGGGTGTGACAGGCATGCCAAAAAGAAACGCTTTATTTTGCCAACCAAGGTATTTCCTTCAATGGACTTGACTGTAATAATAACTGTATTTAATAGTTCAGCATGAATAAAGCGGTATTTGTCTTGTGTAGTCAGTTCGCTCTCTCTCTCTTCACATCCTTCTCATGGTCTCACTATGACATAGGACGAGCGATAATTAGAGGCAATAATCCCAGGCAGGTGTTACAGTTTACCTGATCTGTGTCCCAAGCCTGTTTCCTGTCTACAGTCGCTGCCCATCACGCCCTCACGCCACAATCAGACGAAGAGAAAAATAAGAAATAACATCAGACATGACTAACTCTAAAACCTAAACTGGCCAGCATGATGTGTTGGATTCATTTTGGCTAAATCAGTGAATGATGGAATGCTTTCAGTTGTAAATTGTCACAGTTTCCACTTTTTATACTTTTAATGCCAGTAGTTTTGCCTTTCTTGTAGTTGGCATTCAGCAGACAGCAAAGTGTGTCAGGATGTCTGGTTATATCTATTCAGAAAGACTTATTTTGGACTTTAAATGGACACAATCTTAAATTAGTAAAGGGCATCTGAATGAGTAAAGGTCACTCTAACCTCAATCATATTCTGTCTGAATGCAAATAATTAAAATTTAAACATCTTACATACATTTAGCATTTTTAAGTTCAATCAAGGCATGTGTAAACCCTGGACCATCATTAAGAAAGCCACACAATATAATGATCACTTATGAGAATGGCAGTTATTACTATGACTTCTGGGTGTCAGGCCTGCAGTTACCTGTCTGCTGGAACATGACGGGTTCTAAAACGCTGTTGTTCTCTAGGGCACAGAGACAGCTCTTGTATGAAGTTTAAAGCTGTTTATCTGAGAAACAGTGTATACAGTGGCCTGTCAATTTTGGTTGTCAAATGCAATGTCAAGTCTGTGTGTCACTGCCCTTTATTTGTACGTAGTGGTTAGTTATTGCATTTGTATTTGCTTGAGACAGGATTAAGCAGGGCAATTTAGAAGTAGTAAAGCTGTAATTGTGTTTTCATAAAGTCGAGGTTTTCTGTATTCACCTTACTTTTAATAAAGTAAGCAAACAAAGTAGCTGCATAAATCTCAGTAAAACACAAATTAAAGCCGCCATGGCCATGATTTTATCTGACTATGTAAACAGTGCCTTGCAGCGCCTTTTAATCTTATTTTTAAATGGAAATTCTTTTTTGAAAACATATTTGTTGCTTATGTTGCTAAATAAGATTAGTTTTAATGCCTTTGGCCAAATTACATGTTTATAAAGAAGTATTGGAAATGAACTAGAAAACCTAGAAAGTGTCAATTCTGTATTTTTTTTATCATACTTATAGAAAAAATTTACTTTAAGGTAGATGCACTATAGAAAAAAATTTATAGCATTGATACATTTGCCAGATTTTGCATTACAATGCTGAACTCGACCGATTTTAATTCTTTGTTTGTAGTAAAAATTGGACCCCAAAATATGGAAAAACACTTATATCTCTCTCTATATATAGATGATATCTTGATATAGATGATTTTATGTTTGAAGATGAATTTCACATTCATATTTAGCAGTTGATAATAAATGAAAATAACAAAATAGTTAATAATCCAGGGTTTTCCTCCGGGTTCTCTGGTTTCCTCCCAAAAACATGGATCGAGTCAATTGAGTTCTCCAAATTCCCCCTCATATAGAGTGTGTTTGTGTGCGTGTCTGTGTGAGTGAGTGTGTGTGCCCAGCGATAGATTGGCGCCCTGTCCTGGGTGTATCTGCCCAGCGCTTGAAACGTTCTCCCCTGGATGGGCATGGGGAAACGACCCTATGCGTTTCCAGGGTCTTTATCAAATGCCAACATTTAATAACAATTGGCATCTTTCAAACCTTTACATTATTACAGTGGTTCAATTAGCAGATGCTTTTGTTCAAAATGACAAGTATCCTAACTTGATGGTTGGGGTCAAAACACAGAGTTTCATTTTCAGAAAATTAATACAGAAATTACAGTTAATATGAACTGCAGAAGTTAATGTAAAAGAATCAGAATCGCTTTATCTCTCCAAAAATTTTACACATACAAGGAATTTGTCATGGTGAGTGCACACGTGCGACATGAAACATACTAAAACAACAAGACAGCACATTTACTGGGCACCACCAATTGTATAATCAAGAAAAAGTCATAAGAAGGTAGTTTCATTAAATTAAGTATGGGAGGAATTCAAAAGAGAACTATTGGCCACAAACATCATAGGTATGTTCAATAAAAACCAGTAATTAAAAAAAGAACTACACTGACAACGTTTTAGCCTTAGCATGTGTTTGTTGATTACAATATGACACAAGCAGTCCATAACTTCTATTATTGTTGTAGTTGTAGTACATCTCAGTTATATTAATTATATAAATCTGTCCTTTATCTGTTTTTTCCTTCTTTTTTAAAGTTAAGCAGCACATTTGTGATTGCTGTGTATTAAATTTGACATCATAGACAGTTTTCTGAACTGACAGGATATGTTAAATTGTAACCACTAAGCAGAGGCACTTGCAACTTATAATTAGGTGTTTCCTCATGTTATCTTAGTAAAGATTTTTTTAAATCATCTAAAACATTTGTGGAAGTGTTTAGTCAGCCATGAGAGGGCAGTGAAGCAATATAGGCCTCTATCTCAGTACAGCTCCTATGGGAAAAGCCTCTTACTTTAAAAACATTACACTCACCACAGCTGACAAGACTGCACTCTGGGAGGATTTTGCTGCCAACCATTACATCAAATGTAATGGCCATTAAGCCTTGACAGTAAAATCAGGTCTGTATTAGATATATGTCTGTTAGGCACACCATGGTTTCTAACAAAGCAAAAGCTCTTCCTCTGTGGACACTCAGCTGTACTGACCTGGCTTCTAATGCATACTTAATGATGTTGCATCATAAGCCAGAGTAGATGGCTAAATTAAAAGCTCTTTAAAGCATTAGCACCATACTGGCTAGATTGCTTCAGCTTTTTTTAGATTTAGGAGGCAAAACCCCGAGTCCTCTGAACCTCACCCACTGCTATTTCTGCCTTCCTCAGTAAATCATTTATCACCTCGGATCAAGTCTCTAGCTCACTATTTTTCTCATTCTCTTCTAATCATCCCACTGTGTATGCCTGTGTGTTTGCTCTAAAGGCTATTAGTGACTGATATTGCTCATGTACATACAACTTATTCATATGTTGGTCTGTTTTGTGCCCATTTATAAAACACATTTACAAAAAATTGCTTCATATGATAAATAGCTTAAGGCTTAGCAATATGATGATCAAAATGTTTATACATTTTGTCACACTTTCTACCTTAACAGAGATTCTTGTGTTATATTGTTGTGTTCTGATTTGTCCCTTAATATAACTGTGCAGTATTATAACTAGATGATTAAGCAGTGAGACCTAATTGTAACATCATCTGTTTTGGATTTACACCTTCTATGTGTACAGTAGGTCATTTTTTGTATATGAAACAAAGCTTAAGGCTTTAGATGGAATATTAGATGTCTATTAGATGGAATTTAGCGAGAGTATATAGACTTATATATAGGAGAGTAGTAGTTCAGTGCTTAGGTTGTTGGGCTATCAATCTGAAGGATGTGGGTTCTAATCCCAGATAAACCTGAAGTTAACACTGTGAGTTCTTGAAGTAAGTCGGATTGGATAAAAGACCTAATGTAATGTACAATGACCTAATGTAATGTACATTTTATTTATTTATTTATATATATATATATATATATATATATATATATATATATATATATATATATATATATATATATATATATATATATATGTGTGTGTGTGTGTGTGTAATGTACATATATATAGAGAGAGAGAGAGCGAGAGAGAGAGAGAGATTGAGAGAGAGAGAGAGAGAGATTTTTTTTTCTCTACTCGTTTGTGCCCAAGAACTAAAGACTGTAATTTGTCAAAAACGTTGTATGTTGTTTCTTTTTCTTTTCTCAGACCTCCCATATGTGTGCTGCCTCATTTAGCTTAATGTGAAGTTTGTTTATTGGATGCTCGGTTGATAAACCCGATCTCAGTGGAGGATCAGTAGTAAGAATACACTGTACGTTTTTTTAAAAAAATGGTGTGTAACCTCTGCAGTTTGTTTAAAAAAAGAAAACATACAGATGTGTTTCCTGGGATATAAAAATAAGCTTTTGGACAGAAAATAGTGCCTCCCAAGAAATGCCTATGACATTTATTAAATTCAGGTGCATAAAATGTACACGCTATAATGTTGATTGACTTATTGCTGACAGAAAGGCAGAGATTGTGGCTTCATCGAGTTAAACTGCAGTTGCCGTTGTTCGTCTAACATTTGAAATAAAGTTTTTTTTTAATTATTTTTTTTTTTCAAGGATTTTTTTTATTGGCTGAAGGGACAAGGATTTAATTTCCTGCCTTGAACTGAGTGAAACCAAGAAGTCCTTCTCCCAGGAGCTTAAATCTGAACAATACTGTTTAAATAAATACTTTGGAACTCTGACACTGGACTAAACACACATGTTTACAACCATGGCATCCAGAATGCTAAATGAAGGATGTAATTCTATTTGACACCCGTCTAATGAGAAACAAATTTTGAAAATTACTGAAGGATGATGAAGCAAGCGGAGAAGTTCATTTGGCAGTAATTGCCTCCTGAGTTATTTGTCGCTGTTAAATAAACTCCATGCTCACAAAAATAAGGATAAGATTGCAGTCAGAGGGTCGGGACAGCGGGAAAGTCCATTTCATGAACAGAGAGCTTCTGCGTCTCATACTGCATTATAAGTAATGTCGTTTAGTTGGTTAATTTGAGTGGTTTATAGTTTACAATCAAATGAAAACTGTTGTGCATATGTGTTTGATGTGATTTCCTACTCGGCAGTCATTGTTCTTGTTCTAATAATTTTATCATAAGGAATCCTGCTGTTTCTGGAGGAGTGCATTTCTTGTGTGGGCGCATAAGCATGTACTCTTGTAAAGCTCTTCCCTGGTTTTTCTGAGATCCAGCAAGAAGAATTTAGCAAAACCTCTAACTCCGAACTCTATGTGCACAACAAAACAGCTACTATTGAGGTAAAAGCCAACAGCAACACATATTTCAGCAGGGTGGACTGCGGCTGTCTACCAAATGGTCTTTGTGTAGCAGATGCTGTGCTTGATTAGGTGACCCTACAACAGTCTTAGTAACAGAAACTAACAGCATTTAGAAAAGTTTTTTGTGGGCAGACTTTCCTGAATTATAAAATGACAGACTTCTGACTCTAGGTTTGCTACAGAGGCCTGAAACACAATTAACTAGAATGAGGATTAGCACACATAGAACCTGAATAAAATGTTTACAGACTTCCAGCCAGAAAAAAGCAACAAAATGCATACAATTTGTTTCCTCCTTTGAAATGATAATGCAGTAAAGGGGACATATGTTTACTTAATAGAAAAACCCTGATTCTATTAAATATTTTACCTTCAACACAACTCACAAAGACTTTTTTTAATTCAAAGAAAGGAATTTATTTTTTAATTCGAATATTTTTTGTGGCTTTAGAAAACTTCTTTACTATATGGATGTTCTATTGTCATTGTTAATTTAATGGATTGGAAAGACCACTGACAGTATTGCTAATACTTTACTAAGCTGGTAAATTAAGACTCTATGTTTTATGATATAAACTCTTTTTAGAATAGTAATGATTTTTAAGGGCAACGGTGGTTTAGTGATTAGGACGTTTGCCTCTCAGTGCTTGGGATTCAGGTTCAAATCCCAATCTGGGTGCAGTTTTCATGTTCTCCCCATGTCCCCATGGGTTTCCTCAGGGTGTGTGGGTGGATGGCTGGTTGTGGGTGGGAGGTGTATCTGCCCAGCACCGCAAAGGTTCTCTTTCTGGGAGGGCATGGGGAATCCGCCTGCGACTCTATCATAGGATTCAGTGGAAGACTATAGATGAATGGATGAGTTTAAAATATAAATCTAGGGCACCACCTTAATTTGGCTGTGGCAGATCAGTAGTTTAAATGTTGGGCTATTAATTGGAAGTTTATGGTCCGTGAATCCACCAGAATTGCCAATATGTTTTTTTGAGAAACACATTAAACCCTCATGTAACATTGGCATCCTCCAGCAAACATCTTGTTTATTGCTTAAAAGCTATGATATTAATGATAAAATGATAAAATGATATTTCACCTAAAATTATTATCATAAGTTAGCATACATTTGCATTATATGTCACTCAGTGTTTTTTGACATGTCTATCAAAATTAGGCCTTTGTATATTTAGTATTAAATGTCTTGTACATATGCATTGTTATGCATTTAAGAAAATAAGAACAGTCCTAATCCCCACTTGGATGTTTTATTTGTTAGCTGAAATAATCACCTGTGCTAACATTAGCGTACAGCTTAGGACTATAAAGACATTTTTACACAACAGAAAAGTGCAAGTATAATGATAATTGATATTTTATGAGTTGTAAAACTTTGCGAAACGTTTAGCTAAAAAGCCTTCACATCACACTCTTTCAATCATCATTGCCCTAGGCTCTTACTGATCTTTCATTGCGTTTTGAAAAATGAGTTGCAGACATTAAGGGTCAGCATATGATCCCTGAGCCTTTGATGCAAAAGCCCAGATATGGAATAATGAGTCTCTCTAGTCTTATTGAGAAAATGGCTATTTTTCTTTGCTGGATATGAATTCACATTCTTACTCAACCTAAACTATTATTGTGTCATTCAGGGACATTGGGATGTGTTTGGCTTGATGATTATTTGGCTAATGTAACTGTAGTTACATGAAGGTGTAGCTGTAGCTATAACAATATGACTTCAATAAACATTTCAAAAGGATTTTTCATGCACTATATGGTCAAAAGTATTGGGGGTCATGCTTCTTTGATGGATATAGGCTATAAGTTGTCTATTTACTGAGAAGAGTTGATCAGTTTGTTTTGCATGTAGAATCTGATGCTCATTTTTTTTCCAAAAATCATAAATGTGTGTGATTACAGGACACTTTTTCATAGATTTTTAGATTTTCACAGATTTTCATAATTTGTGTCCAAAGAAGTCGATCATTTATCATTTATATATTTATTTATATCAAATTTTCTCTCATATTTTTCCTAAAGACTGTGAGACTATATCCATGACAGAAGCATGGCCGTTTCTCAAACAGCGTTGCCTACATTCTTGATGGTTCTGTACATTTAAACTTCCAGATATTCTACATATTAAATCTAAATATGCATTTCTACTATTGGCCTGTTAATGACAATAATAGTCCCATGTAAACATGCTCAAATTTAGTTTTTTTAATAGAGAACACGTTTCTGCACATTTCAATGTATAATCACCTGTTATTTTCTGTTGTAAACATATTAGAAAAAAACAATTCTAACCAATATCATGCATTATTCAATCACTATGTTGTCACTGCAATAACTAGTTGAAGTCTCTGTTGCAGCAGTAGAGTCTCCTCTTTCTCTCTTTCTTTTTTCAGGCAATCCTATTTATGCCCATAGTGACACGAACATGTGCCTGTTCTAATAAATAAACTAGAACATTTCACCTACTCGTATGACTTACTTCAATATGAGATATTTGAATACATAATGAAATGCATTGTAGATAAAATATTTTAATTACTGTAAAAAGCTTAGGCCAGTTAAAACATGTGATGTTTCTTTCTGAATAATTTGCATTTTAAGTCCAGTAAATTAGCACATTGTTGATCAGCAGGAATCATTGCTTCCTCAAGTAGATTTTCTAATTAACCAGACTATCATATCTGCATTCATTTGCAAAAGGTTGTAATTAACTTCCTTGGTAGTACATTGGCTGTATCTGAGCTCTTCAAGTATATAATTAAACTTTCTTTGATGGCTCTATGACTCCATGTAAAGTGAAACACCAGCATACATACAAATTGGCCTTAACAATATTTTTAATTAATTATACTTCCCACTTTATAACGTAGTTTGTTTTTTTTTCATTCATTCATTATCTCCCGCTTTTATCCTCTATTAGGGTCGCGGTGGTGTTCCCCATGCCCA